>OW679201.1:105967375-106423930 GCA_940337035.1 Agriotes lineatus
ATGATTTTTTGTTTCATATACTAAATTGTATTGCAAAAGACAATAATTATGGGTGTCAATTGCGGTTGGTTTATGAAATTCATTGATATTATATAACCTTTGCTTGGATATGTTATATTCGTAATTTTTGATATATTGATAATTTTTAGTTTGACTTTTATTGAGGAAGTGTTGTAAGGTTTCTTTGTAATTGATTGTCTATAATATAGGGTGATCCCTTTGGTTAGGGATAATTTAAAATGTATTGTATTGATTGATTGCATTGCAATATGAGTTATATTGTAATGGCCGCCCACTACTAATTAATTGCTTCTATTAATAAAAATATCTAGAGCCACCATACATATTATTTTTAATTCTGGGTTCGTCACAAATCAGATAACTAATTTTGGTTCTCAGGGATAATTAAATGAGCGGTCTAGTGATATGCTTGACCTGAATGATCGTACGCCCCTATTTATAATGTAATCTACTTGCAACTTGAATTATTGTTGGCTAACTCATAGCAGAACAGAGCTCTTATTCAAGGTTTGGGTTCACAATTTTAGATTTAAAATTTTGATCGCACGCCTATGGTGCGTATGTCAAAAGCAACCTAAATGCTACAACGGAGCTAATCTGTCATATAATTTTACGTCTTTATGAAAAACTAGCAAATGCAGATCGTTTTCGTGTTTGTGATATGAATTACTACTCAATGAGCAAATTAAATAGGTAAGTTTTTTATTTTCCCGCTTTCTTATAGCGTCGGTTGATCGTGTTTTGTTTCTAGCCAAAACCCTCCACTTCGTTGATTCAAAATAATGACGTCAAGGAATCCTAACCTCAATTCTGGACTTCTAAATTCTTAATTTGAAGCTACTGAAGCTATTAAATCGCCGTGAATCTGCCAAGCAGCGATGCTATTCCACTCCCGGGTAGGTTTTACGGTGGTACATGTACAATTTTGCTTCACAACTAACCTTGCAATTTTTTCAGGTGCTGTCCGATGATGTCCGGAGAGGTGATAATGTGCCAGATCTTCTCTCAGCGAGCAGGAACCGTGGTGCAGGCCTTGGAGGAGCTGGACTGGTGTGCCGCCGATGTAGCCGCGAAGCCATGAACCTCGGAAACCGCCTCTTGCTGTTAAACGTAGGCCAAAATAGGATGGCGAACGTCCCTCGGAAGCCGTTGTGGATCGGAAATATTTTGTAGTGGCCGATTTTAAAACCCACACTTGTGCTTGAACACTGCTATGTCGTGAACACTCTGGTAAAGTACCGGAGCTGTATTTTAATATTTACTATATAAAAATTAGATTTTTCTGGGAGAATAAAACTGGGATGTCAGTAAAATTATTTTATTTTTAGTTGTTATTAACAATTGCACATCAATACAAATAGGAAATCAACTCTGTTCAATTGACCTTTTTAACAAATAAATTCTTAAAATCTAACTAATTTTACAATTCTACCTTATTTACTAAATTGTCCTTTGATTTTTGTAATCATTGTCTTACATTATCACTCGCGTTGCACCGTTTTAAATTTCTTTTCATTCACTTATTGCACTGACTCATGTTTCTTTTCGCGCACATCCTCTTTTGATCACTTCTGAATTCAATTAAAAGTCCATTTCATTGTTATACTTGCTAATCAATAAACTGTTTGTAAATTCAGCAAATTTCCAATATTGTTGTTGCATTTTCCTTTTTTATTTATGATTTGCCTTTAGCTTTGACCTCACTTCGTGCTCGTTGCACCCTGCTTTGTCTTCCTCCACATTACCTTATTATTATATGCTCACAAAGAATTGTTATTAATGAATTATGACTTGCAAAATACCCTCGACCAGCATTTACTAATTATTTTCATAATCGATTCATTCTTACAAATTTACATTGATTAATTTTTATTTTATTGCAATTAGATGCCATTTCTCAATCTAAGCTTGTCTGAATTATTCATTATTTTGTTGTGCTGTTAGAAGTGAGACTCAGGGCTTAAGACCATCTCATAATATGTAATGATTGACTACGTTGACTTTTCTTATACTAATGAAGTATTAACCAATTCTCTTTTAAGATGAGTCTATGTAGTTCATTTGCTCTTTTATAATTTATAAATTATTAATGTTACTAAACTTCTAGCTGCAGCAGAAACAATTACTCTTACAAATACAGGTCGGTTCACGCTTTATAAAGACTGTTGTTATTTCTGAAAAGTGATTTTTTTTTAATGAAAGCTTACTTTAAACACTTTCTACAAATGTCAATGTCACTCAAGATTATGAAAGTGGAAAATTAATCAAAATACACATTTGTTACAATTTGTCATTCAATTAACATGAAAAATAAGTAGTTTCTCTTTTATTACTTTCACTTCACTCTTTAAATGCTTTACTTTTATTTTTTTCAATAAATACCTGTAGCTGTCACCTGTCTACGGAACTCGATCTGCCCTTTTTTACCCAAGTGTATTCCGTCTACTCACATAGGTTTCCGAATCTGTGCACACATCCCAGTATAGAGGTAATCACATACCAGCAACCGCCAACGTCACTTTACACCTCCACCAACAAGACCCACAGCAGTAGCTGCGATGTTTTTTTCCAAATCTCACCAGCTGTTGACAATCCATAATATTAATCGCGCAGAGGTCCAAGTCACAAGACGTCACTTCAATAAGAAGTCTACTAATAAACTCAATGTGGCCCACTTCCAGTAAATGCAGCTCCCGTTACCCAATTCACATGATATAATTAATTAATAATACACTCAGTATAATAATATAATAATAATAATAATACATACTTTATTGGTGAAAAAAGAAAAAGAAAACATATGCCTACAATTGCTTACAAAGATTTGGTCGTCAGGTACCATTAGGATGACTACCTATTTAAACAAACAAACAAAAATCTTCACCAAAAGGCGAAGTTCAGATCGTTCGGAGGCCAGCTGTTCTACCACTTAACCCAGAGTACAAATAAAGTTTATTATTTCATATTGAGTTGCTCGAGATTATGCTTAATTCAGAATTTTCTTAAAACTAAATTAAAATTCTAAATTATTTTATTGATTAAAATGAAAATTAAAAAAATGGAATCCGCATGTCTGTGAATGCACAAATGAAATGTGTTAACCAGCATTCAATAAAATTGTCATATATCTATTCTTAAAACAGCGTAAATATATTCCAATCAGATGTTCTGGAAAAGAGTTGTACATTTTGTAAATATTAAATGTAAAATATCTTTCATATAAAGCTGATTTATGGATGGGCGGAGATACCCAATTCTAGAAATTGCTTTTGTAGTAACTGTTTAAATTATGGTACTCTTACCATACCCATTCTTCTGCATAACATCATCATATCTTCTTATTTTAAGATTTATTTTTCTTTTTTCAGTAATTTTATATAACGTATACCCTTTTATATACCAAATAGATTAAAAAAAATCGTATTATAAAGGGTTTATTTTCAAATTTTTAGCCGTTTACAAAATTATTACATGTTTTCTTATAAAAATTTTCCATAGTGATATTCTTTATGCACATTTTTAAATTTTAACGCTCTATATAAAATGCTATTACACTTATTTAACACCCGACATATTGAATGATTTCTTTTTGATATTAATCCTCCACTTTAATTCAGGTATATTAGACCATTTCTGTTTCTTATTTTGCATTGTTCGACTGAATTTAAATTCTAATCCATTATTTTACCAAATATACATGTTCTGATATTCTTTTTTAATGCTTAAATTCGTCTTTGTAATTTAATAATGAAATATTTTTAATCGTATATTTAATATAATATCAAATCCTTGTAATCTTATTACCAAATAACTTAACCTTCCTCTGGTAACCATTGCAGTATGTAGCTCCAGATTTTAGGGTTATCCAGAGATAATATCATTATTACATGCACAAAAAACAGGAGTTTTACATGGTCTACTTAACTAAGCCAATGCATGCATAAAATCTTTAAAAAGTCAACAAAATGGTACCTACAATCTAGCAAGGTGTGCAGTGCGTTTCACGTTATGAACAATTCCAAAGTGCTACATGTGAATTCGCGGAGCAGCTGGGCTGATATGCAGTCCAACTGGTTACCGGTGACGGAGGCTTCCGCTCCTACCTGGTGCAGATTGGCAAGGCCGACGACGAGGCCTGCGACGGCGGCGGTGGCTCAGATACTGCGAAACACGTATTGTTCGAGTGCCCGCTGGAGACACAGCACAGAGGTCTGGCCGAGAAGTAGATTTCGGCGACGGGGCTGAGGTGGCCGGCGGATCTCTAGGAAGTCGTCGCCAAGTCGTTGTAGGCGGCGTGGCAGAGCGCGTTCTGCGAGTTCATGCGGAGGTTAGAAATTCGTAAGGGGTATAAATTATGGACAACTGCAAAGACTCATATAGAGACAATAACAAGATTTGATGAGATAAGATAGGTAATAATGAAGCAAAAATATGACCAAAAGCTGATGTAGTGCTTTAAGGTGGGGTACCGTTACGTGTGTTCGAAAGAACATGACAGCAATTCCGAAGGTTAACTCCTGTCCTTTGTGTATATAATGATAATGGCATTCACTCTGAGTACTTCAAAAATCTAGAGATACATACATTTTAAATTATCCATTATCAAACGGACCACACTGTACCTTTACAACTTTTCTGTAGATTCAAATGAATTATTTAAATAACTGCTATTCGAAAGCTAAGCTTATTTAATTATTAGGTTTCCATTTTATGAAGCCCCCTATGAATGTCATAAAAAAGCAATATTTTTGTCAGCATTTTAAACTATCTGACAGAACTGAACATTAAATGTGAACGAATTTTTGTTATCAGTCACAGTGTCAAATTACATAACTTCAAAGTATGAGGTTCTTCTTCTTCTTTGGACTTTACAGTCCTTGTAGGACCTTGGCCTGCTCAATGACCTTTTCCCATTCTTTGCTGTCTAGGGCCTTTTTTCTCGAAGTCCTTGTTACCAGCTCTTTTAAATAAAAACGTCTTCGCTCCACCTTTTCCTCGGTCGCCCGTGCTTCCTCCTATCTTCCGGTTTTCTTTCGTACGCCATTCCGGCGCTCTATCGTTTTCCATTCTTATTAGGCGTCTCAGCCATTTCAGTCGTTGCATCTTCATCGTCGTTACTATGTGATGGGCTTTGTATACGTTTTTTAGTTCGTGATTCATTCTTGTCTCCATCCTTCTCCTTCTTTTACTGGTCCGTATATTTGTCTCGCTACCGTATGTTACCGCTGGTTTAATAATTGTTTTTTATATTCTTTTTTTGATGCGCATAGAAGCTTTTGTTTCCAGCTGCTGTTCTTGTTTTTATTTCTTCGCTTGTTTTATTATTGTTTGTAATTGCGCTTCCTAGATATTTAAATTTCAAGACTTCCTGTAATGTATTTATTTGTATATTGCTTTGTAAAAAGCAAGGTTCACTATGATAAAACTGCTTTCCGGTCATGCAAATCTTTCTATAGCTTTTTTTTAATTGAAACTGAATCTTTTACACGTACATTTCAAATTAAAATAGCTGTGGTTGAGTACCGATTCTAGAACAGTTTCACAGTTATGTTGTTATACAGTTCACATGTTAATATGAACTCAGATGATAAAAAATTAGTTTATTGTGCAATTGTAGTACTAAGCTTACGCGCGCGAAACCTGAAGTTATTGTCGTATGCTTTCCATTTACAAAAAAAAAAATATTGCATTAGTACTTATAACTAAGTTATTGTAATATTTCGCCAGTAGAGCCCTAAACCAATATTGGCTTGTCTTAGTGCTGCTACTTCATAGAAGGTGGCGCTGATGGCAATGTAAATTTAGAGCACGTTGACGATTTTTTAACTTGGATAGGGCGGAAACATCTTGAGAATAGATTCGGCGGCTTCGTGGTGGTACCCCCTTGTCTTCCGCTACTGTTTTCAGGCTCAAAAAACGGTAAATAACATATGCGCCCCGCGGGATTCGAACCTGGCCACCTAGAGGAATGTGGATCAGTATTCCAGTAGGCTAAGCGACTGAGCCTCTCTACCTGATAAGTCCCTCTACCAACTGTTTAAGTTTTACCGAAGGTGTGCAATCCTTATATGACGGTGTCATTATACGTAAACGTGTGTTGTGCCTGCCTGCGTGTTGGTGTGCGTGTGTTACGTTTCTATCGTCACCGATCGGTCGCAGCTCGCCATGTACGGTATGAATACCTCTTTTCAACAACCGTTGCAGAGTAGATGGGCATGGAAGAATCCAGACTCCTGAACCAAACGCGGCATGGACTAATAAGACGAGAAAAAATACATTGTTAGGGATGCTTCGGTTCGAAACAAATTTGATAGACGTAGCAACCACATATTTGTAAGGTAAAACGGGAAATTTTCTCATTGTGTTTATAGAAGTAATCTGTTTGTATGGACATGCTTGTTTGCTGTTAATTAGGTTTAAACGATGTAATCCATCATAAACAAAAGTCTCAACCCTATGCAATGAGCGGATTGTGTAGAGTGATTTCGCGGGTGCAGCGCTAAATGCAACTACAAAGCCTGTTCGTGGAACGCGGAGATTTTCAACTTAAATCTCTGTAACCCATTATAGAAAATAGTTGCAGTTTATAGCTACAAGCAGTGGCTACAGCTGTGTTAGAATCCCGCGTGAAAGAATGTGCTTATGTGTATGAATGTGCTTTTATGCATGCAATTGTGGACACAGCCGGTTTCAGACATTTTAACGCTCTTTAAGACAATTATATTGGTCCCTCTAGTTTAAAATTATTTTGCGTATGAAATGTAAATTCCACTAGCTCCAACGTATAGCGCACGTAGATTGTTCATTGTGTTTTAAATGTGTGCTTAGCCGTGGCTATTCGGTCTAGCATTTCATCGTATATTCTTTTGTTTTTATATGTGTTTTAAAGTCTATGTATTATCTAAGCAAATTGGCTTTTCTTGTGCATTGTTGGAAGTTAGTTTCAGTCACATAACACTACGAGTTGCAGAGCACAGATTCCTGTGTTTGTCAAATGGTGATTGTTCGCAGCAACTGGGCAATTAAAAGAGTTTTATGTGCACTGCGCTAGTAAGATAAACAAACATGGCAATTCAATATAGCAATACAAAGGCGTACGGAACGTCTTAAATTTAACGTCCGAACAGAGAAGCTGAACAAATGTATTTTTACAAAGAGCAAATATGGAGATCATACCAGATTAGAAACAAACTTATAAAACTAACCCACTTGGGATTTGTGTACTATAACAAAACGTTGGTGTCTATGGAACTTTGAACAATTTTGACAGCAATAGATCATGCAAGAATAGATTCAAAATATAGAAACATTCTGAAGTATATTTATGGCAATAAGAGGGTACTTCCCTAAACGGCTGTAGGTTTGAAAATTTATTATAAGTTATACTTACCGAGGAGCTCACAACAAACAAAATTCACGTTAAATGTGGAACGCCAAACTACAGAAAGATACGATCTCTTCCAAAATTCTTTATCATGCGTTAGAAGATACTTTTAAGAACTTAATCTTTGTTTGGCAAACGACATTGTTCTGATCAGTTCCAATCTGGAACGATTACAAAAGATACTGACAGAACTTAAAACAGTTTCTAGCGAAATATAACTTACCATGAGCATCGGAAAAATAAAAGTCATGTCCGTAGAATACATATAAGTAATCGTTGGAGATGATACTTCAGAAAGAGTAGAGGAGCATTTCTGCTTAGGCTTCACTACAGAATTTGTCAAGAAAAATGAAACTGCTGAAGTAAATAACTGGATTAGATTGACCTGTGCAATACCATGTAAACTAGGATGTTTTAAAAGATCCACAAATACCGATAAACTTGATAAAGGATGTATTCACTATACGGGGTGTTGAAAAAAATGTCGGATATTTTACCCACTTATAGATCTTATCAATCAAAACAAAAAAGTCGTAATAAACATGGGTCGCTTCATTTCCGAGATACAGGGTGTTGAAACTTAAAAAAAATCTGTTTATTATTGTTACCTAGAAAAAGCTTACAGTTGATCGAGTACTTCCAGAGGCGTGCCCATGGGGCATGGCGATTAAGTTTTTTACAAAAACAAATAACGCTCAATAGATTTTTTGCAATTTTCATATATTTTTTTAATAAAGCAACTAAAAATGCAACTTTTTTGCCTCTTGAAATGTTTTCGTATCTCGCTTGGTTTTCAAGAAAGAATAAAGCCCTTATTTTTGCACGCCTCTGAACCTATTAAGACAAAAACTAAAATGCTCCAAAACATATCAGCCGATTTTAGTAAAACTTTTAAGGCTTATTGCTGCTATTAAGGATCATGTTTTGGCGTATTTAGATCTAAATTATTTATTCCAGGCGACCGGGACTTTTTTTTAACTTTAAACACCCTGTATCTCGGAAATGAAGCGTTTCCAGATCCATGTTTATTAAGACTTTTTGTTTGTGTTGATGACATGTATAAGTGGTAAAATATCTGACCTTTGTTTTTAACACCCTATATGTGTTCTTTCGGCGATGACTTACAGGCTGGAGACTACTATGTCATTAACAAACTAAGAACAACTGAATTAGCGGTAGAACGTGCTATGCTCGAGATACCCCTAAGAGACAAGAAGTAAAAAACTCGGAAGGCGAACGAAGGTAGAGGATGTCATAGAGAAAAGTGCAAAATCCAAGTGGAGTTGGGCAGACCATATAGCAAGACAAGCAGCAACAAAATAGACAAATTACATTATGAAATTAACGCCAGGAATACACAGAACACTACCTAGGGGATTGCTAGACGACATCAAAAAGAAGGCTGAAAGGAGCTGGCTACAAGCAAGGGCTTAGCCAGGATTCCAGCTAGAGGGGGGCATAAATTTAATTACCCAATCAACTACTACTATTATTATAGTTTTATTTAATTTTTTACAAATTACAAAAAATTATAAGTTGAAACATCATCAGTTTCCGCAAATCTGCTGCAGATCGTCGCTTCTTTTTTTTTAAATGTTGTAGAATGTGAATTGCAATAATGATTATAAATCAGCTGCCTTTTGCTCTTTATAAAGGGCAACTGGCCACCCCTGCCCCTCCCTGGCTACGCCCATGGCTACACGTGACACATAACAGACTAGAGTGGAAAAGAATAGAGAAGGTATATACACGCAAGAGTGAACAGTTAAAAGTTGATAAATAAGAAGATTAAAAATATCAGTGAGGAGTGGACTAAATTAGAAGTTAATATCCATCTACAATTTACAGGACAAGAGACATAAAAATATATTGCAATGAACAGATGTATTATCTTTTTATATTAATTTATATCGCTGTAGCTAATCAAAAATTGCTTGTATAAATATTAGGTACAAAGTTAATTGAATAGCCAAGTATTATGTTTAATATAACAGTTAAACCTTGATTTCAATTGCGTAGCTCAGTAGAGATGAACAACTCAGATCAGGGTTGGATTTAACCCTTGGGTAAAACAATAACTTTATAAAATTGCCATTGGATCCAATGCAAACTTGGTTAAATGGTATTATCGCACTATATTTAGTTAAGCTGTATTTATGCTTTGAAATAACTTCATTGGCACTTAATACTGAATAAAGCAACCAATTATAATCTGTCTAATCAGTTAAGTATTATCCTTTTGTAGGTATTAATATGGGTGTGATAAAAGAATGCTTATTTTAGGTACCTGTGTGTAGGTTCACCGCATCATGCGTTTTCTTTCCAAGAGGCTACTTCCAATTCTACCGATTGCCTAGGCAGTCTGGAATGTAAGGATCGCAACGAATTCCAAACTCATGATTATCTGCCGACCCTAGTTGGCTGCAACAGCACCACCTCAGCTGTAGGCCTCCTATCTTCCTCGTCAAGTTACTACCGCCGATCCAGGAACCAGCAAACATCGTACTCAGTTAGACCTTCTGCCCTCCACACAATACATTCAAAATAGAGCTCTATCAGTTCTCGTCTCTTGTATTTAACTATGAACGGCCGTCTTTATTAATTATGGTTTATGCATTAATTAGTCTCTCTTGTTATTACCTTCACAACCATTAATTTAATTAAAACACCATAAAGATAACATATGAAAACCAACCCCAACATCAAAATTTTTACTTGTTGAGGATCTTACCTTTTAACTGTTATTTTTAGCTCGCTCTCTATTAGTTAGTAGCTGGCATTTCATTTGTTTTGCATTCACTTACTACTCAATTTTAATTTCTCTATATTTCAACAAATTTGACACTTCTTCACTTTCAACACATTTTAATGTTTTTTTTCAGTTCACACGCCATGAACTGTACGAAAACTTCTTGCTGTTCTCAATAATACTTTTACTATGTTCGTTAATATACTGGTTTTTCAGTATTTTTACTGGCAATGCGACCCCAGCGGCTACACATTTCTCTTGAGCGACTCTACTGTATATTCGAATATAGTCATTTAATTCTTGTGACCTTTCAATTTGTTTCTTGTTTCTGGAATAACATCGCAGTCGATTTTTATATTAAAGAGTTCTCTTTCTAGTTTAGTTTCTTTATTACATATTTACCTAACATTTCAGACTCCCATCTTTAGCATTTCCGTAATTCCAAGTCGTCTTACCTTTTCTCGCTAAAGTTGTTACCAAGTTATCGGTTCGGCTATTTTCATGGAGATTGTAAGCCTACAGAATCTATAGAGGATAAGATCAATGATGGACTGCCATATTTGATTGTATAATGCAGCTCCCATTCTGTTCAGCCCTAGATGGAGGACTTCCCCATCATTCGTTAGTTACCGACTTGGTTTCCACTGGGGTTTTCACTAGATTTCGCCTAAGTTGCTCAGATTAACAGCCCCCCCCCCCTCTCGAAAAGGTGGTCCATTATAGTAATCCGTTCATAACTTATCCATCCAAACTTTGCTGCACAAGCAATAATTATTAAAATTATTAGCTCTTACTCTGTCACTACACTTGTAATAATGACAATTCGGTTCTCTTCTTTTTTATTGTACCTAAACGTTACATAAGAAATTAAATGTATAAAAATTAGACGTTTTCATATTTACATTTAACTTTCATATTTTATGTAATTTATATGCCATATGCTAAATATATACTTCTGTGTGCCTTCAAAGCAAATTTTTTCACAAAAGGCTATATACTGTCGATCAATTTTGAGTAGGCTATACAATAAAACGAATGTATAGACGGACACAGCTTATAATTCTTGACATCGCTTTGGTAAAATGATGCAACGTGTTACTCAAAGTTAGTGCTATTCAGGCTCATTCATAGCTATTTTCTTAGTATTATGCTCTTCTAGAAGTATTTCTCTTATTGATTGGGTAACTGTCGTACTCTAGAGTTAAATTGATTACACTTTGTTCATTTAAGCATTAGAGTTCGTACTTCACAAATAATGTACTTCTAAACTATAGTAGTTGGGTTGTTCAGTGGTGGCATCACATCCAGTATATTCAGAATTTAACACAAGACAAAAGAAGGCAACTTTTTTACCACAGTTATTGATATTTTGCTATTACTTTTTAAAATTATCATATCAATTGGAAGCAACCAAGTACTTACACCTGTTTAGGTTTTCTCTTTTATATGCTGTAAGTGGCAATCATTAAAAGTGCTGTTTTAAACAAAGCTCTCCAGGCAATGCCGTGGTTTGCGGAACTATCCAGCAATAACAGCTTTAAAGTTTTGGTGCTTGTGAGCGGCCCCTAAGCCGCGCTTATCTTGTTCATGTAACGCCCAAACATTATCCTTTGAAAGGAAGTAGTAGTATGGGCAGTGACGACGCGGTCTGCCTATCAGTGTCGTTTAGTAATGTTTAGTTTCTATTCGCCCTAGATATTCAGGATGAGTGTGTATTTATCAAAGCAGGAAGAGGGTTAAATATATGTACAGTAGGTGCCATACAATTTGTGAAAGCAAATATAAAAATTTGAAAAAACTTTGTTATTAAAATGGCATTTCCATACAAGAGGCAGCATCAGATAGTAATAAGGTTGCAGAAGAGCAAATACATTAGTACTAAAAATATACTCTGATCATCTTTTTTTCATCTAGTACAGCTATGAAATAGCTCCTAATTTATGAATGCAACTATAAGTCACTTAAAAATCAAATGCCAAGTTTGAGATTTAAGTGTAAACATAGTTGCATTCATAAATTAGGAACTATTCCATAACCATAATAGATGAAAATCATTTTTGATGACTAAGGTACAGTAAAAAACAATATGAATCAAATATAAAACGAAATGTACAATTATTTGTCTTGACTTATTCTTTTAGAATAAAAGGAAAGGAGTTTTTTGAAACTATAGAACAAAAGAGCGGATGCCAGCGTAAAAAGAATAAGATATCTATGGATTACCCTGATAGGTAACACGAAAGAGATTACATATTGAAATGGCATTTGATCCTTAAATCAGCTCTGGTAGTCATGCCAAACAATTAAATATTAAAGTCATAAAAAACACAGAGTTGAAATGATTTGCATATCTGAATAAAATCACATAATTTGTCAATTGAAAGTTGCACTGTAAAATGTAGCCAGTAACATTCGAATTTACTTGAATAGGCTTGAACAGAATGAAACTCAAATTTCATAGGTTGTAGGTAGCAATGTAAATTTGTAAAATATAAAAAGGTTGAGGTATTATACCAGCAAAAGCCAATTTAATATAGCTGGCACAGTAAAATTTAAAACATGCAAAGTCACAAAAGTGCGTAGCAATCTAAAGTAAATTACAAAAGGTCTTATAATGAGCAGTTTAAAATAATAAGTGGTAAGAAGAGGATTAACGATTGTAACGTGCAAAAGAGCACAAAGCCAGCCAAATTTACATACAGAAGGAAAACCGAAGAATTTGAAGGATAGCAGGCAAAAGTACAGAAATTAAGATCCAAGCAGGTTAGTGATAAAATTTTGGTGAACACATAAATAATCAGTGCAGTGACCAAGTTAAACTTAAAAGTTCTTTTTAAATAAACATTGTGGCGCATTCCTAGATGGACAATTTTATGAAAATCAAAGAAAAATTATTTTAGGCTAAGGTTATTGTACATAATTATCGCATTTGTTAGTTTTAGAATTTTAAATTCATGTAATTGAGTTACTTACTTCCTGTTAAAATCAATGTTTGATGGTAGTTGCATGGCAACCAGACTCTCGCTTGTTTTTAACAATAAAATGATGCTGACACGTTGAAAATTGCTCGAGTTTTAATTAATCTTTTTGGGTGTTGAACATAAATTCAGGTAAAAATAAAGTACACCATCGTGTTCACAAGGCTGCAGAGCATCGACACCAATAAAGACAAGAGTTTCCACGTCATAAAAATAAATTTCTTTCGGCTGCTCTTCGACGTTGGTATCGGGGACCTTCCAGACACCACAACGAGCACCGTACGAGGTCTTGAGAAACATAGCAGGGATTACCAGTGGGCAGTTCGAGCAGCCAGCAACCTTCAGATCATCGCCGGGGAGCTGCAGAAAGCGGTAAAATTACCAGAGGGGACCTGGCCGAGACTTCGCCTGCAAGAGAGGTTAGGTTAGTGAAAATTTTTTATATACGCCCGATCTGGCTGAAATTTTGGCCAAACCTGAAGGCAGTCTTGGAGAGCCGGTTTCCGGAGGATTTGTGTGCCCAAATATAATAGCAAGCCCAGGAGAATTAGTTAAAATTGGCAAATGGGCCCCATAAACAATCGAACGCAGACCCACGCCGTTTAAAACAATCAAGGCTTAGCGTCACTAGAAAACAAAAGTGGTTTAGACGCCGTTTGATGGCGGTAAATTAATATTTACTTACCGATAAAATCTGCTCATTTTAGTTGATTTAATTTCACAAAAACGCACGACT
Source organism: Agriotes lineatus (assembly GCA_940337035.1). NCBI lineage: Eukaryota > Metazoa > Arthropoda > Insecta > Coleoptera > Elateridae > Agriotes > Agriotes lineatus. The sequence goes on from OW679201.1 coordinate 105,981,244, forward strand.
TATGTATGTTTACAATTTTTAGTGTGTCACCATTTGACGTTGTGAGCACTAATTTTAACTAAGGAACCCAACGCCCGTTTGAGATTTTTAAGTTTCATGCTGTGATTCTATGAGCTAGCCAACTTATTAATTCAGATAAGTAATTCAGATAGGGGCAAAACACCATTTTAACGACATTGCCAGTAAATAAAGAACCCGGAGTTGTTTTTCACCAAAAATTCAATGTCCGTTTAAAATCAAATAAAAAGTTTTGTGTGGTGATTTATAGTTAAAGCTAATTCATTACAATATAAAATAATATATCACATAAGTCATTGCAATATATCCAAATATATTGCTATGTTTTTATCAGGACACACATTGCTTAAACTTTTAACATCCAACACATTAATTTCGCAAGCAAAAGTACGTTATAGATGAATTACATAACTAGTAGAAGACTCGATGTGAAAAGGTTTCTAAAATTACATTTATTATTCGTAGTCAAAAATGAATGCAACAATTTCATACGCCATACCAAGTCCATAGGTTTAAAACAGTGTAACAGTGCGTATAGTTCCGAAGTGTCAGCATGTACAATCGGCGTGCGATTCGGTTCGAGATGTGTTTTTCTTCAACTTTTCCTAGTAACAACGCATTGGCTAAGCCATCTAGAGGTGGTTCAACACATATTCCAAGCGCTGGTGCAATGAAGGGACCTGAAGGAGCCAAGTAGCATGTTTCCAAGGCAGTGGTATGCGTCGGCACAGTTTGCGGGAGGCTCGAATGGAGGTGGCGATTATTCAGGGGCATTGAAAATAATCACAGCTAGGTCAGAGCTGGTTGTGAGCGTAGCTGGACTTCCCTGAAAACACAGTAACCATGAATGCCAGAACTTTTATAAAAGCTAGTCATATTTTCGAGGGATACAAAAGAAGCTTTTAAGAGATAGAGAATAACGTTGATTTATTGTCTATCGAAAATAAAAGGCTAACCGAGGAAAATAAAAAACTAACAATGGAACTATATACATTACAACAGTATTCTAGAAGAAATTGTCTTCGTGTATTTGGTATGAAGGAACAAACCAATGAAAATATTGAGAGTGAATTGCTGAGGGTTTTTAAGGAAAATCTGGAAATTGATATGACCGTGTTGGGAAATATCGCAATGGAAGTGCAACACAAGTTTGTGAGCTACAGGGATCGCGATATGGTTTTCAAGAGAAAGAAACTGTTAAAAAACAGCAAAATAGTGATAACCGAAGACCTTACGAACAAGCGACTGGATTTACTGAAGAAGGCACAAGATAAATTAAACAGGAAAAGTGTTTGGAGCTTTGATGGCAATATCTGTATTGTCAACAATGATAAAAAGCAAAGGATTCATTCTGAAGAAGACCTAAATAATTTGTAAATAGCTGGCGCAAATGGGTCTGGATGTTTTGTGTTATTTGATAAAATTCCTTTTCAAAATATATTTTCAGTTTTTGGTTAATCAAATAAAGCAAAGCAGTTTTCCTTTTTACTTCCTTTTACAATAAAGGAAGTATTGGATTCACCCCAAAAATTCGAAATTGAGTTTTCAACAGATATTCACGTTTTAGAGTCCCCTGATCCCAAAAAACATATTTTTTTTCATTGGTCTGCCTGTCTGTCTGTGTGTCTGTCTGTCTGTCTGTGAACAGAATATCTCAAAAACGAAAAGAGGTATGGCGCTGAAACTTCATATATAAGTTTTGTGTACGACAGCAAGCTTTTGAAGAAAATCGAATAACCGGAAGTAGGTGTTTACTCTTGTGATTTTTCTGTTTTTTTAGATTTATTCAAAAACGGCTCTAACGATTTTTTTTAACTTTACATTTTTATTACATTTTTAATGTGTATTGATGTGAGATAGGTGATTTTCCAGTTGAATACATCTAAAATGGGTTTCTTTTGTTTTTTTCTATTTTTTTATTAACTTCTATTTTAAATAGAACACCCGGTATATTATTACATTTTTGAATTCCGCTTAAAATTCTAGAGAAAATTTATCTCTTGAACTAACACTCTATTTTGTACCGTTTTTGTAAAATTTGTAATTTTTGAAAATTTTTGACAAATGCTTAGAAATTTTAAATCAAATTTTTGGCTAATTATAAGATCACTGTAAAAGGAAGTTGTGTGCGTGTATCACACCAGATTTTTATTTTAGTGTTTGTGGGAGTGTTTCTTATCTTTAGTTTTCTGTATAAGTTGTCGCTGATGGACATAAATATTATTAATGAAATAGATTACACTAACGCTGGTGACACATTGTTAATAAATTGCACAAATTGTAAATTGTTTGAAGGAGATGATTTTAAATTAATTCATATTAATATAAGAAGTATTAACAAAAATTTTAACGAAATAATCGCTTTATTGGAGAGTTTGCAGTCAACTTTTCGAGTAATCATTTTTACAGAATCTTGGCAAGTTACTGATACTGGACCTTACAGTATAGATGGATATAATTCATATTATGATGGGGCAAAATTTAATCAAAACGATGGTTGTTTTGTGTATATTAAAAACACATTAGTGGTTAAAAGCTGCAACGTTATTAAATATAGTGAAATTTCCTTTACTAAAATAGATCTTGTAATGAATAATTTCAAGTTTAACGTTATTTGTACGTACAGTTCGCCAGCTAGTGACAAAGACTTATTTTTGAAAAATTTACAGCAAATTTTATTGTACAATAGTTCAACCTACGACGTAGGGATTTTTGTGGGGGATATAAATATAAATCTTTTGGATCAAGGCTTTAAGTATGTTGATAAATATTTAAATATTTTTAGCGAACTAGGGTATGTACATATGTACAAGGTATAAATGGTGTTATCCGCAGATTATCGAAACCAAAGGTACGAAATAAAATTATTGTAAAATGTTTTATATATGATAGTGATACTGACCATTCTCCTGTGGGTTGTGTGATAAGAAGCATACGTGAAAGTCATAGATCATCTGGTACTTCTGCTAGATCAAAATTGAATTATGATGCATTACAAAACTGTTTGAGTCGGGAAAGTTGGGATTTTTTACAAAACATTACTGATATTAATTCAGCTACTGACCATTTTATTGAATCAATTCAAAATTATGTTAGCTTTACTACTCAAACGGTTACTTACAAAATTTCTTGTAAAAAAGTTAAACTTAAGCCATGGATCACACAAGGATTAATCAATTCAATTAGAAAGCGGGATAAATTTCGTAAGGCATCAGAGCGCTCTCCTGAGGATAAAACCTTAAAAATTGAGTACAAACGTGATAGGAATTTTTTGATTGATTTAATTAGAATAACAAAAAATTATTATTATAAAAATAAAATAGCATTATCAGAAAACGATCCAAAGAAAATATGGTCGGTAGTAAAAGAAGTTAGTGGTAGTACTAATTTAGCTGCCAATAAAACTATTCCAAACGTAATTAATGTATCAGATGATGTCATTCATGATAAAGTACAAATTGCAAATAGCTTTAATAAACATTTTATTGAAATTGGTACAAAAATGGCTAATGATATTCAAACCAAATTTACTGGTGTGGCTAATGAAACTTTTATTCATAATTATCTTATACAGAACTCCATATTTTTACAGCCCGTTACAGAAGAAGAAATAATAAAATATATTGATGAATTAAAAGTTAATAAGGCTCCAAAATATCACCTATAATATTAAAAAACCGCATAAATATCATAGTTCATCCTTTACTCAAGATCTACAATCATATACTATCTTATTCTGTTATTCCTCGGTGCAGTGCTTTAAACTTGCCGTAGTAGTACTTTTATTTAAAGGAGGCAATGAAAAAGAAATAGCTAATTACCGTCCTATTTCGCTCATATCAGTTTTTTCAAAAATCATGGAACGGGTAATAGCACGTCGATTGAAAGATCATCTAAATTATAATTCCATATTATCTGACAATCAATACGGTTCTAGGGAAAACATTGTCAGGTCATTTTGTATTTTAATTAGCCACCTAGGCTTTAGGGCAGCGTGCCCGTATGTTGAACCCTTTTAGTTATTTATTTGGCTTCATCGCCTAATTCCATAATAACGATTTTGCACATATTTGGCCTCAAGCGCAGTATTTCTCGTCATCCGGGGCACCCCTTTGTTGGTACTTTGACAGTCGGGTGTTAACGCTCGCAGGCTTTCCGAACCTTCTAGAATTTACGCTGTTGGTGTGACTGCGAGGCCTCGCGCTGTCTTTGTCACCGGAACTTATATTTGTTTTATTGGGCGCATCGCCATTGGCTGTCGAGAGTCACGAGGTATCGCCGTTTTGGCTCACGCCACTGCGGGGGTCGTAACGCTGCTTGCTTGGGCAGTTCAACTCAGGCGATTGACCAAGGGAGGTGTGTGTGTGACGTTAGCGGCGATCTTATTACGCCAAGGCGTAGGTGTGATGGAATTCCATGCCCGGTTCTACGTCACGTCATTGAATCATACTAACTTCTCGTGCGTCAGCTGTGCGCTTAATCATGTGAATAATTGCTGAACTCTTGGCATACGTGCTGTAAGGCGGCAACGCCAGTTTGGTCGCGGTAAAATTGCATGTGCGCGAACTTGATGTGAAATCTTGTGCACCGTTAAAAACGTACCCTTCGCATCTTAAATTGTTGTCGCGAAGTGGCGTCGCTCGCTCATTTTTGATCTAATCACTTCACTCACTTGGGCTTTGCTGTGTTTGCCCAAATTATCATGTGAGCATTTTTATGAACAAACGTTCCCTTTGTGGGACTCATATGTCAAACTGCTTTTGATTTTGTACAGTTATGGGTGTTGTTTAGTAACAGTAGTGCGCCCATCAGCTGATGCTTATTTATAAGAATTAACGCAATGTTTGCGGCACGCTTTGCTGCCCCAATGTAAGAATTGAATAATAGACGCTTATCTAATTAAGAGACTCTTTATTCTTGGTCGCTTGTGCATGTTCTGTTTCAGCGTACGCCCATCATTGAGGAGATAAATGTACGGCGGAGCCAGTGAGATCAGAGCGTGAAGGTAGGCTTGGTGGTGACATTGCCGTGGCTGAAAAAAAGCCCCACTTCATGATCTAAGTATTTTTGCCATCACGAAATCGTTGTGTGAGTTTATAATTCACGAGTACCCCTATCGACGGAGTGTCTTGAATACTTCGCCCCCGTCTAACCGCCCAGGCCCGGTTATCCGGGTTATGACAGGCTTGGTGGCGCCCTCATAATTTTGACGTACCCTATATATATGCCTCAACACGCTTGCCCAGAACGTATCGTGTGACTCACGCCCGACTCCCTGAGCGTTCCAGCCGTGGCCTTTAGCCTGTTTTTAGCAAATCTCAGGGCAAGTGTGCCAGTTTTCCAGGACTGATTCCGTGGTGCGATGCTCACCTTGGGTGGGTGTCGTAAAGTTGTTTTAATACCGTAACAACATGTCCACTTAAAACGCTATATATCAACTAACTAATAAGTTGTATAGCTCCTTAGACAAAAACCAAAAAAGCTATTTCCGTATTTATGGATTTGGCGAAAGCTTTCGACACAGACTCCCATGGTATACTACTGGATAAGTTAGAAATGTGTGATATTAGGAGTGTTGCATTAACTTTGTTCAAAAACTATTTGAACGATAGAAAGCAGTGCGTTAGAATAGGAAATACATTTAGTGATTATAAAACTGTAGAAATGGGAGTTCCACAAGGAACTTTTTTGGGCCCTATCCTTTTCCTTATTTATATAAATGATCTGCTGCTTCTAAAGGATATAAATGCTATTTCTTAAGCAGACGATACTTTCATTATCTTTGAGCACGATACTTGGGAGTCTGTGTTAAATACGACTACAGTAGGAATGTTAACTGTAAAAAAGTGGTTGGATGCTAATTACCTCAGCTTAAATTTCAGTAAAACAAAGTATATTGATTTCTCGATAATGAAAAAAGGTCTTCAACAGCTCCGACCTATAGTGCTTCATGATATAAGTTGTTCAGGTAACTTGTGCACGTGTAATTCTATTATTGAAAATGCAGATTTTATAAAATACCTGGGCATAATTATAGATCAGCATTTAAAATGGGATAAACAAATCGTTCAGGCTACAAATAGATTGCGCAAACTAGTTTTGTCAATGTTACGCGTTACGTGATATCTTAGAAAAAGATGTATTAAAATCTGTGTATCGCGCATTTGTTGAATCTGTTATCACTTATGAAATTATTGGGTGGGGAGGTATATACAGTAACAATTTACTACCACTGAAACAAATTCAAAAATGCCTATTACAAATACTGTATAAAAAGTCTAAACGATTCCCAACTCTAATGATTTTTGATCTGGTTGGGGTATTAGATGTTAGGCAGTTATATTTAAGAAACATTTTTTGTTATATTTATAACAACCCAAAATTAAAAACTTATGCAAGTCATGGGCACTACACCAGAGGTATGGCTAATTTTGCTTTGCAACCAATTGAAACTCATAAATCCCTCAGTCAGCGTGGCCCGTTCTATCTTTGTAACAAACTATTTAATTTGTTACCTTGTAATATAAAAAGTATAAAGTCTTTTTCCTTATACAAATTGGATCTTTGGTAATATGAATTATATTCGTAGTTGTGTTACTTGGCTGTAATTTGTCCTTGAAAAGCACTATAAGTTCAACTAAATTTCTTTATGTAATATAAATCTATTATTGATATCGTTATCCTTCTTCTTCATCTGTTCATTTGTGACATCTTTCAACTTAAAAGCTTTATTCATTGAAATATTGCAGATATATTGTGTAGCAATTTTATGCTTATGTCAGCACACACGAGTAGTTTACTCATCGTGCTCTAATTATTATTTAATGTGTTATATATTTTAATTACTATTATTTTTGGTCTTTATCATTGAATTACTTTTTTTCTCAGTTTCATTGTGTGTATATGTATTACTGCAACTATTTTATAGTATCTCTTAATTTTTAAATTTTGAAGTTATTATGTGAAATAAATTATTATTATCATTATTTACCTGAATAACCATTTTTTGGTCAATTTCGACGGACGTGGGTCACTGGATCAAGCTGGTGATTTCGGTGACAGATTCCTGCGGATATCGGCGCGGTGAATGCTGGAGTTCATTGCCCTGGCTGCGGTGAACAGCAAGTGCAAAGGTCAGCAGATGATTTGTTTAGCGGCGTTCCATAGGTTTTGAAACGAAATGGACCAAGGAGATATCTCAGCTGAGATCATCTGTACGCATATGTAATTTAGCATAATTGAGAAATGTAAGACTAGAATTAATTGATACTTGAATTTCGTGGGTTTTTGTGATATATTCCCGCGTTTTTATGCTTCTCACACTGTCTTTTAGCCGATATTCCCGACAAAGCATTTGTTGTTGTAACGGACGCGCGATTATGATAACACAATAACCAATCAAATATGGTTTAACGTAATGGAAGCCAAATGGGTTATTGTTTAAACAATTGATATACGTTTTAGGGCGGCAAACTCTCCAGGGGATGTATAAGGATTTTTTAACGGCCCAGGGCCGTCTTTTGTCACTTGTTACTTGCCGTTAAATTATTATTCTTCACTTCTGATTTAACTTTGAAACTCTTGTAATTAACTGGGGAACTTAACAATATTAGCACTCAAAATTTAATATTGTATAAACATGTGTTGTAAAGTGTAAAATCTGTGCACGAGATATAAAGTGTCGATTTTAAAAAGTCGTTTTAAGTGTTTGATTTGATTTACGCTGGTAAAATTTGCTATTCTACTTAAATTTACCTTAATAGTCAATTGCATAAAGCCTTCCTAATGAGCCCAAAGCACGTGCACTACATGGAGCGGTTTAAATAAAGGCACCCGTACAACATCACCTGTTGCATCTTGGTGATTGGCAGCCATATTATTCTGGAAGCTGTAGGCCACCATCTAGGCGTCGGCGTCGTCGCGTTACGCTCGACGAATACCGCACGAAAAATACAGGCCCGGACCGTAGGAATTTCGATTTATTACTTTAACTTTGAATGTTGCCTAGCCCGCGCATTTGTTAGATGACATTGCACTCATGTGGAAGATGATTTAAGACTTAAATTCCATCAAAGTAAGAAAACAATTATCCTTTGACCTCTTAACCCCTAGGAACTTTCGTTTTAAAAAGTAATTTGTTTTCTGTGTTGTGTAAACCGAACAATTTGTGTAAATTTCGATGACCATGAGAAAGAGTCACATGCAAGTTTAATAGAAAACAGTATTTCTTAAAAAAATTATATTTGTTTGTGGTATTGCAAGCCCTTAAGCATTGTACTTTAAAAGATAAGTTAATTAATCACAGATAAAGCAAGTGTAGCCAGCCCTGAGCTTATAGCAACATTTTAGTCCAGTGAATAATTTTCTTCATAGGTACAGTATAAAATTCAGACCACTCAGCTAAGCATTTTTTATATGTAATTAATAATAAATAATAGCTAGATGGTACATCACAACAAATTATTTAGCACATCCAACGAAGGGAAATTAACTGAATTACACAATAACTTTTTTATAAGCTAAAATTCCACAGCAATATATACAGTGTGACAAGTAAGTAGCGCATACAATGTTCCTTTTCAGGAAAAACCCTCAAAGTTGCATAGGGATTCAAATTTCCGCGCATATGTTAGACATTTCCAGATTTGTATATAATTTGTTTTAAATCACCACTATTTTGTTAAATGACAACCTGCATATTTTTGAATTTATTTCGGTAGCAAGTTTTAATCTGTTTTCAACAGTATAATTTTGAATAGGTTACATTACGAAAAAAAAATTTAAATTACCCTGAAGTTCAGACCGTAAAAATAGTTACCTGGGTTTAAAACAAAAACCGGTAATTGTACATTAATATTTTATGTTGGAATTATTGGGAATTATTGTCAAAGTCACAAAGAAATAACTTTTTTGTTTTAAACTCAGGTTTACACTGTTAATTTCAATTATCTTTACCATATGAAATTTAAGGCGTTATTGTATTTTGGTATGTAACCTATTCAAATTTTATACCGCATATTAAAATTTACTACCGAAATAGAAGAAAAACGTAGGTTGTCAATCAAAAAAATTATTGATAACGTCATCACATTTAAAACAAGTGATATAAAAATCTGAAAATGACTTTAATATGAGCACTGCAATTTGAATCGCTACAGCCCTTTGAAATTGTTTCCGAAAACGAAGATTAACATCGTTATTGAATTTATGCGCAACTTAATTTCCACACTGTATATCAAAATATATATATCATGTGTATACGCTGACTACGCAACATAGGAAATCACATGTTGAATTGTTAATGCTCTAATATTGGCTTCCTTATTAATCCTAGAGTCGAAGTGTAAAAATAAAAGCTTTAGTACTCGCTTTGGTCGGGCCAATTAATGTTTATCTTAATTTAAAAGTTTTTTTACAAAACAGCAAAGTAGAAGGTATGCAATAAAATCTCAATAAAACCGACAAACGTCACCATTTTGTTGCAGTATTGCGTTAATTTGTTAATTCCTACAAAAGTGATTATATTTTCTTATAAGAAAAATGTTATATACAGTATATTGTACCAGTATTGCAATAATTATTGTTTCATTCAAAATTTGACGTTTGTCCGTTAATACAACACGATGACGACGCTAATTTTCCATGGCAACTCCTATTTTTTTATTACATATTTTCCACTTTTATGCTTTATAGGAAATCTTTAAAAATAAGATAATTGAATTGGACAGACTGAAGCTAACCCTAACTTGTATTTACACTTTGGCTCTAGGATTGAGCCAATATTTTAGCATTAAGAGTTTAACATGGGATTTCCTATGTTGCGCATTCAGTTTATACAAATTGTATATCCAAATATATATGCTTAAACTACTAAGCAGCTTGAATGCGTAAGTGACAATAAAATTATTAAAACTATCGCACTCTAAGGATAAGATGATATATTAAAAAATGAAAGAATTGGTTAAAAATGTTTCCTGTAGAAATATAGAACGACACATTAGTGTCTTCTTCAGTCTGTAAGTTAAAACATTTTAAAATAAGTCAGTGAACAATTAAAAATTCTCAAAAAATTTACCTTACAGTCAAGAAGTATCTTCAATTATAATTAAAAATTATGTTCTTTTTCCAATTAAAACTCGCTGAATGCGGTGAATAATAACATCTCTTGGTATTTTTGATTAAATATCTGTAATAGAACTGTATTAAAACCTTAAATACGAAAAAAGAACGTGATTTAATCACCTAGTGTTCAGTTAAAAATAGATCCAGCACAAGAATTCTTCCCAATTGCTAATCCACTAAGCCATTTATGAAGCTCAAGGTTTAAATAAATCAAAGCAAAAGTAATTAATTGTTTGTGAATGTCAATAATTTTTATTTCCGAAACAAGTTCAAAAATTACTTATCAAGTAATAAAACGTATTTAGCTAAATATCGCAAACAAACCTTTTCTATGGCTTCTCATTTAGAGATTTAAACATGCTTGTGAAAAGAAACTATTAAGACAGTGGCTCCATTTTGACGTCTCACGCGAAGTGTATATTTTGGATGTTATTTTATTTAAATAGTATATGTATCGAGAGATCAAAAAAAAAAACTCATCCTCAGCGGGCTGTGAAATTCAAACGTTTGAATAACATGTTGGTAGCATTGTAAGACTATGTCAAATTCGATGTTAGTAGGTTAGGTTTTGTGTCAGTTTTGACACAGACTGACGCCAAACCTAACCTGCTAACTTCAAATTTGACATAGACTTGCAATGCTACCAACATGTTATTCAAACGTTTGAATTTCACAGTTCCCTGAGGATGAGTTTTTTTGTGGATCTCTCGATAATAAGACAATAAGAATGAGAGAATCGATGAATTACTTTGTTAATTGTCTTTACATAATAGTTTCATAGCAAGAAATGAAGCTCTGTTAGCATTTATATTGAATTCTGGTGCACTCATCTACGAGGAATCGTTTATAGCATTTGGCAGAACATTTATGCAAGTTACGCATACAGTGCAAGCGCTAAAAATGGTTTTCAAAATTACAAGTCTCATAAATCACTTTAAGTTATGTAGTGAGTTCCTATTCATGTTAATCAGATCAAACAAAAATATATTATTCTTTTACAATTATATTTAAACTAGAAATTAATAATAAAAAAGCAATAAATTAAGAAAGAATGAATTAAAGTAAGTGCCGATAAATGATGTTTAATTTTTCAAAGTCGGTTCTATAATTAATTGCTTTGGAACTTTTTTTATTTCAATCATTTCATATGTCAATCGTTTATGTAAGTTATTCTCTCTAAGTAAAATTTTTGGTGAAGAAAAATTAATATTGTGTAGTTGTTTTAGTGTATGGTCTGATAATGCGGCATTTAGTTTATTTGGAGAAAATATTTTTACCTTAATAGAATTTTTGTGTTTAATTAATCTCTTAATTAATGTTTGTTTTGTTAGCCCAATGTAATTGGCAACACAATAACTGTAATTTATTTGGTAAATAATATTAAATTCATTGTAGTCGAGTTTTATTTTTAATATTAGTAAAAAATAACTGTCCAACAATATTATTATTTTTAATAAGCAACTTGGTAATTAATTTGGTTGAGTTTATTTTGTAAAAGTCATGATAATTTATTTCTTAAGAGTCAGGTTGAATCATTATAGAATTATTGAAATTTTTAGTTTTAATTTTATTTAGTTTGTTTTTTATTGTGCTGTTGACAAGCGAAATAGTATAGTCATTCATTACGAACATAGTTACGATTTTTTTTGTGTTTTGAGAATAAAATTTGTTTGATGATAATGATATTGCTCTGTCAACTAAGTTATTTATTAAATTCCTTTTGTATTTATTTGTAGTAATTGAATTAGAATTTAAATATCTGTCGGTTTTAATAGGTTTTTATATAAATTGGTGTCTACGTTACCATTTTGATTTTTGAATAATGTGAGATCTAAGAATTTTATTGGGTTTTGGTTATTTTCTTTTTCTAAAGTAAATTTTAATCTTGTATATTATTAAAAGTATCATATTATTTGATTCGGCAGCAATAATGATAGCATCAACATATCTTTGATAAAATGAAATATTTTTGAGATTACTTAAGATTTTGTCCTCTATTCCTTTTAATACTGAATCTGCAATAGTGCTAGATAAGGGTTGTCGCATAGCAACTCCAAATTTTTGTTTGCAAATTTGATTGTTAGATTGAAAATAATTTGACTATAATATGTATTTGACAGCTGTTATAAATTCATCTTTAAGAATTTAGTTAAAGTTTTCATTTTGTACCAGTATAATTCTATTATTTTATTGCTAAATTAACAGACATATTAGTATATAAATACATGGAAAATAATTTTTAATTATAATTGAAAATATTTCTTAACTCTAAGGATTTTTTGAGAAATATTAATTGTTTACTGACTTATTTTAATATGTTTTAACTTACATATTTTAATATGTTATTTGTACCAAGTAGACTGAAGAAGACACAATGTGTTGAAATACATCTCTACAAGAATTTTTAAATAACTCTTTAATTTCAGGATTTAAAAATAGATCTTTAGCTGCAAATACCCTTAACAATTTTAAAATGAAGTAAAAGTTATATCTCTTTGCGATATTTTATGATTTATGCCATTGAGGCATACTGTAACTAAACAAGAAGAATTCTTAATAAAAATACATTTAGCTATCTTCTAGGAATATCCCGGACAGATCATGTAAACAAAGGAAGAGCGTTTAAAAACTAACGAAAGACGTGGTAGGACAGATAATTATTAAGACAATAGCTAGAATTATAAGCCATAGACCGAGAATACAATAAATATTTCCCCCCACATAGAATTTTTACAGATTATCACAAACCATTTGGCACCATTGAAACGTGGCCAATTCGGGAAGCTCTAAATAAAGCAAAAGTGGACTCGTGATACTAAAAGCTACTGAAGAATATTTATGAAGAAGCAATATAGTCAGTAAAACTTAACGACGATATCAAGACAGGGTTTGTTAGGGAGACACTATCTCCCAAACCAAGCTGATCTAGTATTGAAAGACCTTTTCAAGACTATAACGTGGTAAAACAAGAACATTGACATCGATAGGTCCCAGTTACACCACTCACATTTCGCAGATGATACAGATTTGGTAAGTAGTGATATCAAAGAACTGACAGATATGCTAGAATAACTGAATCGAGCATCGCAACGAGTCAGTACTGAAATGAATATAAAAAATAAAAAATAATGAGTTTAAACAATGAAGAAGCCCTTAATGGAGATCACATTATCGATGGTGTAGATGAATATTTATATCTCGGGCATAGAATCAAATTACAAAATAAAATCCAAACCTCTAAGACAAATCGTCGAATAAGTATTGAGCTGGACAGCGTTTGGTAGTTTAAAAACTTTGTTGAAATAAAATAGTTTAAATAAATCTAAGCCGGAAAATTAGTGACGCTAACCTATAAAATTGCAAATTGCTTTGCCAATGGTAAGGGTATGTCTCCGAGGTAAGAACCCAGAACAGGAACGAGATAATTTAGATCAAAGGGTTGACTTATTACAATGGCGTTGGGGGGGGGGGGGGGGCACGTAGCTAGTCAAAGCAGTAGCAGGTAAACGTCAAGGATCATTCAATGAAGACGGAAAACAATGAAAAGCATAGAGAAACCCCAAAGGACTCTTGTTTAGATTTTCGCTTATTCATATTTTAAACCCGTTTACAACCCATTATACCTGTATAGATCCAAATTCCACACAAATAAAGGTTTAATTTCTAAGTTTTTGTTAGTTCTCAATAGTTTTTTTTAAAAGTCTGTACATAAATTTTCTTGTTATTCAATCATGTTTTTAAAACAAAACTCCTTATCTAGATACGATTATTACTGCCCACTTCTTAAATTACATTATCTGAAGTATACATACTACAATTATATTTTTGCAGAGCAAGTATATTTGTCTTCCACTAACATTAACTTTTCTTCCAATCACCAATATGAAATACTCAAATGCAATAACTTTTCAAGATACAGTTACAATTTAGTTTATTTATTTAATCTGCATTTCCAAATTTAAATCAGCCAACAAATCTTTTTAAAATTTTCTAAATTTGATTGCAACAACACCCCAACCTCATTTCTTTTAAATATTTCTTTTCTATGATTAACCATACCACTTTATCTATCATAATAATATATTGCCTGTAAAAACAAGTGCAATGACTAATAGACCTAAATGCTAAACACGAAGCGAGTAGCTGTTTCTACTACACTTTTATTTTAGCAATAATGCCAATCAACCCTCACAAAACTTGATGATTAGGGTTTAAATCACAGAGGCTAGATCTGTTTCTATTACGAATCCTACTAGTCCATTGCGCATATGTCATAGCGCTGGAACACCGAACTATAATATTACTCGTAAATCACTCCGAATAGCTGTTTTAACACTAAGCTGCCAAGATAAAGTTGTGGTGACAGCCTAGTGCGCATATGGTCAGGCGTAGTGTGCATCGATTACAAGAATTGCTCATTCTCTGATTTTGCTGTAATAGCTGCTTGCAAATAACCTAATTTGACTTAAATCACCCACCTTGAGCGATGACTAATCAATTACAACTATTTTACCTGATATATATGGCTTTCAAATGTCGGCTCGGCGATGCTACCACTACTGCCTACCTCAATGGCGCTGCCGCTTCCTTTGTTGTCTGGCCGAACTTTAAAATCGGCAAAAAGCAACGTATGTTATCGAGTTCGACGTTTTTCCGTAAAGTTATCAGCTCTACTACTGTAGTCCCAAGGAAAAAACAGCGACGCTTGCCTTTAACTGGCACTGGGAGCACCTTACAAAACTTGCTCGCCCTGCGTTCACTTCAGTACGCGGAACTAACCACCTCACTCGCTGAAAAAGCTTCGGAATCTGCCGCAAATTTCTCGCTTTGTTCCCTGGTGCCGCTTTTTGGCGTGGAGTCGACAACACACATTGACGCGAAATGTACATCACACATTGTCCCGCATTTAAAATTTTTAGAAGCGCACTTAAACACAATTAAATCTAACTATGAATACATATGCTAACAAAAAACGTATATGCACAAATTGGCTGTATATTGAAATGCTATTCTAAACACAATCAGGCAAGCCAGGTCAAGTTCTCGTTTCAACTTCATTGTTAAAGGTGTTTATGATTAAAAATATATAGAATACGGTTTAACACTAGATTTTACCATAATCACTAAATAGAGCGTATGCTGTACATACGTATGTCCATTGTGTGCATATTCTTGAAGATTTATGCACATACGCCATATTATATAAGTTATTTAGAGTTTTGTTGTTGAATTTTAAAATATTAGCTTCGCGCTATTTTACTACCAGATCTAGTTTTAGCTTCTATAAAAATTGTCTTTGAAATTAACAAAACTAAAACAAAGGCAAGGACCAATAATGAGTTGCAGAGTATGCGTAAAATAAAAATTGGAATCGATGTACTAGAGAGTTGTTTAGGGTAACAAATTATATACAGCAAAGGTTAACTAATGATCAGATGTCGAACGAGAGATAAAACTCGCATGGGTGGCCTTTACAATCCGTAGTTGTACAATGAAACAGGAAATATTGTTACACTTCATAAGAAAGATCTTGGAATGGAAAAACACTGGTGCAAAACATTAGATTGAATACCTTATACCTTGAAGATGCAGAAGAAGTTTGGAAAGACTTAAAACTAGATGGGTATATGCAAAAAGTAACAGGAGCAAGATGGTAAGAAAGGGTAAAAGAGTTTTTATTACATGTAAGTTAACTTATTTGGTGCGTTTGGTGTTTGTTCACAAGCTTTTTGCTCAGATAAATAATGGAAATTCATATCTACCTGGATTTATTTTTGGCGTAATTATTTACTGAATGAACCATGTTTTTTTCAGAAACTGTTAAAAAAACTCGAATATTTATTGAAGTTGCAAAAGCTGATACTACAAAATTTATTGTCAGAGCAGGATATAACAATTGGGAAAAAGTAATTGATATGTTTCCAACTATGTTAGGGACAATAATTAATAAACCATCTTGGTATTTAAATACCAAATGCTGAAAGTACTTGTTATCCATACGACGCCTGAATATTGTTGACCAAGATGGCGACAGTCGCATATACACTGATGATCATTGAAATGGTATAAAAAAAATTGTTAAAATCTGATTGCCAAATCTTTTGACATGGAAATCGCAAAGAAACAATAGTTATTTATGTACCAAGGGCATGATGAAGATATTTATGCCATTTCGACGGCGGCTAGTTTACAACCCTGAGGGTTATGAACGACAAATAATGCCCGTGGTATATAAATAACTCTTTTATTATATACATACATGTCCCAGCAGTACGAGGCTAAATGGATTTGGAAAATGGTAATGTGGTCAGTTTGTAGCCGCATTGCTATTTAATTTTTTATTCCTTGCGCTAATTCGAAATTCTTGAAGTTGATTGTGGATTCAAATGAGTGTTGCGTACATGAGAACTAAGAGTTAGTAACATTCGAAGATTGTAAGGTATTCTAGGACAGTAAGATTAAATGTCAATCAGTTTAACCATACGATATGGTAATTGCAAGCTCGCTTAACACAGTTAAATACAGGGCCCGGCAGAATGATAAATTGTTAGTAACTGTTTCAAATTTTTAAATATTTTTAATTTATTTGCAAAAATGTAAAGTAAAAACCTGCCAATTTTAGTTGCAATATAACCACTTTGTGGTTAAAACTAGCCACTGGCCTATAATAAGAGGAAAAAGAAGATATAATTTATTTTTGTAATACATAATTTTTTAAAGATAACGTCTTTCAAATGTTGACCACCATTTTGAAAGCATTGGGCAAGGCGTCCTACATAATTTTGCATAACTCATTGCAACATTTCTTGTGGTATTTCCCTAACCGCTGCGTTTACATTGTTTACGGCCGATATTACAAAGACCACTAATCTTACGTTAACTTTAATTCGCTGTTAAAATAAACAAAAGTTCATCAAAACGTTGGCGCTCATGACAATTTATTCATAAGTAAATAAATTTTGATGCACTTTTGTTTATTTTAACAGTGAATTAAAGTTAACGTCAGATTAGTGGTCTTTATAAGACTGGCTATTGTTAGTGTTCTTGGGCGATTCACAGAAACTTTTGATTTTAGGTACCCCATAAAAAGAAATCACAGGGCGACAAGTCCGGCGTCCGGGGAGGCCAGCTAATGTCTCCAAATCGAGAAATTAACCTATTGGTGAACATTAATCATAAAATTTGCATAGATGCCCTAGCCGCATGCGCAGTGGTAACGTTCAGATGTTACGGTAGTTGTCCCGTGGGCGTCTTCGAAGAAGTACAAAACTTATTATTTTTAATAAATAAATCAAATTGTAACTAAAATTGGCAAGCTTTTACTTTACATTTAAAAAAAATTAAAAATATTTTAAAATATGAAACAGTTATTAACAATTTAAGTAGGGTCGGTCATTCTGCCGGACCGTGTATCTGAAATGTTTAGCGTGTTTCATTATGTTACAGGACATGCTTAGAGAAGGTTCCAGGCCGCAAATACAATTGCCTATCGACATGGTGGAGGTCGCTCTAGATCGATAACCCCGAGAATCAATCAGTTTGGAAGCCAGAAGGTAAAGAATAATTATTTCTCAAATTGCAAGTAATCTAATGCAGGCAAGTATTGTCGAGGTGTCTGACAAAACAATTCGAAGAAGATTTTATGCTTCAAATTTCCAGTATAGAAGACCAAACAGATATTCTCCCCTCAATAGAGATCATAGAAAGGCATTTACTGGTTATTTAAATTGTGACGATTTGACGGACCAGTAAGAGTCTGGTTATACGTTGGTAAACGCTATTTGGAAAATTGCTTGGTAGAGAACGGGCCATATGGTATGACGATGGAGGACGATATGTTACTGGTTGGGGTATATTGATTCAGCTGTATTTGTTAATAAGACAGCCAAGGATGAAAGGTATTTTAATAAAAGTCTGCGATCAGTTTTACCTTTTGCTAATCAGAGGGCACCTGGTTTCATTTACATGGGTGCCCGATCACATTTTAAATAAACTGCTCAATTACAGATCTAAAGAGTAGCTTCAGAACGTGACCACCCAAGTTCTGTAGATGGCGCCAAGTGGAATTATAGCGCACCCAGAATGTTTAGTTCAAAACGTGACCACCGAAGTTCTGTAGATGGCGCCGAGTGAACGAGCCGCCACCGTGCTAAAATGCTTGGAAATTTTGTTTGCAAAGTGGAAAATCGCCACCTTTCGCCAAAACCAAATAGCGCATGAAGGTGCTCGGGACTTTAGCAACAACTTTGCCCCCTTTCACAATTTCGATATCTGTAGCCGTTCGAAAGTTACAGTCGATCCAGACAGACAGACAGACGGACGGACGGACGGACAAAGCGTTCGCATAAGTACGCTGAAGCTACTAATAAACGGCGGATAGTAGTAAAATCGTGTGAATTACTAACTAAATATATTGTATTTTAAGAATATCTTGAATTTTCACTGCCCTGACACTGCTAAAGACAGGAGCGAATTATCTAACGACTACGGTAATCCATAAACATTATTATACAATTTCACAATTACTCTAAAAAATATATTATGTCCAACTAGAACTTAATTGCAAAGTATTTTCTGCCAAGATTTATTATAAGTGTGTGCACAACAGTATCTTAAAACTAGAACGGCAGCTTGACAATTTCATCCTCTCGGCAAATTATCGAAAAACAAATAAATCTTTACGAAGAATCTATTAATCTAATAAAGTGTCTGTATAAATAATCGTCTGAGCTCTGATTTAGCCATTACCGATTCCTTTTCGTCTTTCTGCCCTGATCGATACCTTTTTACTCTTTGAGTGGTCTAGAATTTATCTAAAAGTGTTCGCTGCTCCTCGAGAGCACCACTTGAATTCTTTCAGTGTCTCAACCCATTAACGTTTGATTTGATATTGTAAGGAAAATATCCGGAAATCTCTAAAAATAACTACAAGCTCGCACCGAGAAGAAACTCGAGGATTGTAAGCTATGTTGCTGAAGTTAATGTATCTAAAAGTACCAATCGGTAAACCTATATATTCTTCACAGACCACCCCTTAAAAGCAGTGCTGTTGAATTAAACTGATTAAAGGCTTTGAGTATTCTGAACAGAGACAGCTAATAGATGTAACCTTGGATAACGTATGGATTTATCTCGACTTTTTCTGACTTCTAATCGAAAATATGCAGATGTAGCAGATACGCCTGATAGATCAAGTTATTTAATTTAAAAGCGAAGTGGTTATTTTAATTCATACCATTTACTTCTGCCTACTACAGTCGACTGTTCTGAAGTAGCAATTGTATGTAAAAACTGGTTTTGTAAAATAGCTATTAACATGTATCATTTACTCGTATAACCTTTATCGTAATGATGTATTGCATGGGAAAGAGTTCTAAGTAAATTATGTAGATTTAAAATCGTTTCTGTTGCAACTGGCAGATTTGACGTGTCGCTTTTAAATATTGAACCAGATGTTCAAAAAAGGCTTTATTTGCTCTATAATTATGACCATTTATCTGATAATCGGTGATCTGCAAGACGAGTAATGCCTGTGAGGATATTGCGTGGGGTAATTTAGATATCAAGCATGCTGCTACAATCAGTCAAATTGTTTGGAAACAAAACAGAGGAAGTAGAAACGGATATTATCAGGACGGGGGTTTACTGATAACATTTGCGTGGTATAGGTAAACCTTGGAAATAGCATCCTCAAATTCAATATTGTGAACGCTATTTAAACTAGCTTCTGCTGTTCACTAAACTCTTCGTCAAATAAATTATTCTTGGATACAAGATTCTATCAATATATTACCAGAAAGCTTTAAAATTGTAGTTCAGTATTTAAATAAAAAATATCTTGCTATGATATTGTGTTCGTAAGCGGTTCTGCTGGATCCATTAGTTATGGTTGAAAAATAATTTAATAAAGTAATAACAGAATTTGTTATGGTTTAATAGTTAAAAATGTTAATATTAGATAAAAAAAGAAGCTATTTAATAAAATCATGAATGATATGTCAAGATAAAAGTTAAATGGGGTTTTGGGGAACATGTTTGACTCAAATTGGGAGTAGGTAGCATTTGAGAGACTACTAACTGAATCTAGATCAATATAAGATGATGCCACAAGTTCTTTAAAAGAAGGTAAAGATGATAATAACGCATCTAACGGTATATAAGGAAATTTACACATGAATGACATAAACAATGTGTAATTGAATTTAAGAAATAAGAAATCAAGTATCTCCAAGCTAGAATTTAAGCATAAACTGAAGAGAATCAGTAAAATGTGTTTTAATGAGCTATTACATTGTGACATTTTAAAAATTATATTCGAATTTAATAGTAACTGGATATAAAAATCTATGAAATGTCAGTTGCTAAGTAATTAATTAATAAACAAATAACGAGCTAGAAAAATTAAAGCTTCAGCAAATAAAAACACGTTGAGTGCTGGGTGTACATAAAAATCCATGTAATAAACTTGCTATTGATTTGAATAGAGCTTAATTAAAAAGGACCATTGGTTAACTACGTCTGCGGTGCCATCAGGCAACAACAAGTGTACCGAGCGTGCGCCTTGCTGTAGTGCGTAGTCAATCTGCAGAGCCCTGCTGCATTGGAGGAAGTTATCTGCAGAGCCATCGATGTGCAGAAGATGTTGCGATTTTACGTGTAGACTTGGCTGCGGTGCCTGGCTTTCTTCTACGTGTCCTAGAGGTGCAGTTGGGGGTTTGTTTGCATGGGCAAGTGGACTTCTACATGTTGTAGTAAAAGTCTTTAGATAAAACAAGGTACCTAAAACTAATATTCCAAAATTACATGTAAAATAAAGTACAAGAAAATAATACCTACTTGAATAGACATTGTTTAATGGTAAATGTGTAATATATGTTATTTCAAAAAGTGAACAGTATTTGTGCACCAATATGATTTAACCAATGTGGCATAGGATCTAATGGCAATTAATAAAATCATTATAATATCCAAGTGTCGAAACCCAACCCCGATTGAATTATTCGTGTTCTACCGAGTTAGTCAATTAATACAATTATTTAACGATTAACATAAAGGATGGCATACTTGGCTATTTAAATTTGAACTTTATATGCATATACCCATTTCCCGTAGCTACAAAACTATAAATTTAAAAATAAATATTAAAATAGTTATAGAAATTCAAACTCACATTTATTATAATATACACAGCTGATACCAACTCTTCTACAGCGCTATTGCCGTGTATCACATCCTACTTCCCACCTTTCTTAACAGGTCTGGAAGCGCATGTGAACCCAAAGAAACTTGGTACGCTATATGCGACGCAAATGGCACAGGAAAGTTTTGAGCGGCAGCCGGGGCTGGCCCGTTATCAAGCTATTGCTACGGAGGAAATGCCTTTAGAGGTGACTTCATGACGCGACGGTACGTTTTAAGGGGAGGTAATTTTGACAGACTGACAGCAATTCCACCATGACCAAGTGGTGTTTGATCTTCCCAGAAGAGGAAGGACTTCCACTTTTTGTCTGTTAGGTGGACATTTACTAATATCACATGCGTAACCAGCAAAAATGTAATTTCCAAGCAAGAGCGTCGTAAATATTGTATCTGCGAGAAAGCATGAAAGACATGCATGGATTAGACATAATATAGTAATTTACGTTACAAGTGCGTAAAACTAGTCTTTAGACACGAGTGGGGCAGAGTTAAAACGCAAATGATCGAGCGTTTTAAGGCTCGCGAGTGACTAACGATGCTTTACTCGTGTATATCGTACAATACTTTATCTACCATAGAATCTAGAAAACACGGTAAATATAAAAAAAAATTAATGTGAATTAGGATTACTAGCAACCGCTCGTAATTTTGCGTGGTTAAAACTTTTCAAACACGTTGGTATTGACGACGTGACTAATGAAATCATTTTAAATACGTTGCTACTGACGATGTGTGCTAATGAAATCATGTTAATAAACAGTCATTGTATAAACTTAAAACTGCCAACTAATAGTCAATTTTACACACTGTCGTAGATAAAATTGATTATTACAGTTGTAGTTTAACCATATCAAATTATGAAGCCCCAGGTTGATCTACAGTTCAAAACCGATGGATGATATTCGGGACCCTAATTCGAAAGGAAGCCTGGAAGATTGTAGATATTGGTCAATGGGATTCGACGACTGATCTGGTGCGTTCCATAAAATATAGTCGTATTTGAATTTTCTAATTGCGTTTGTAATTAGTTTGTAGCAGGAAATAACACAGTTTATTATTATACAGATAATGATAAAATATTTTTAATTGATTTAAAAAAATCCACTTTATCCCCGTGTCTGTGGTTATCTGCCTTTCTATATTTTTCTCAATAGTGTGTTTCTAATTAAAGTATGAACTACAGAAAAGGACACAAGCCAACATGGAAAGATAAAATACCAGGTGAAATACTAAGATGTGAAAGAGCAGAACTATGGAAAAAATACACGACGTAGTCTTATCTATCTGGAGACGAGAAATTATGTTACAAGAGGAGAATATGGAAATTATATGCTCTATTCATAGAAATTACGACAAAGCAGTATGCTTCAATTATACAGTTGTGTGTATTTTAAGCTATCGATTTCGACCACCATTTGGTGTTAGAAAGACGAAGGCAAATGAAGAACATGACAATAAGAGAAACAGCAACTAAACATAGATAATAAGAAAAATAAATATTTAAAATCTAAGGGTTATAAATCATCAGAGAATATTCTAAGAAGAAGTAGAAACAGAAATAGCTGAGCGAAGAGGATCAAAAAGAAGATTTAGAAGAGCACTGGAGTAATTTCAAGCAAATTTAAAAAAGAGTAGCCACTAATCAGTGTGGAGAAAGGAAGTTAACATCTAGAAACAGTTGTGGTCAACATATCTATATAAGAAGACATCAGTCAATTATGAAACAAGGGTGACAAAACAGTTTGCAACTAAATTGGAAGAACATTTTCACAATATTCAAGAAAGGTTCTACAAGGTCATCAAATCCTTTAGAAAAAATAGGAAGAGTCACCTCAATCAGATTCTAATCATGAGGACATAATGGAAAGATAGAAGGAATATTTGGAGAATCTATAAAATGATAACGCATATGTAGGAAAAGGTGATGTAGCACCGAAGGGAGTGGAGGACGACAGCCATATGGTGAAGAGCAAGATAAAAATTACAATGAAAGAATTGACAGCAGTTATCAAGGCGTTGAAAAACGGCAAGGCGGCGAGACATGATACTATAACAACAGAGATGATCTCAGTCATGAGGCAGGAGGCTTCTTTGCCGTTAAGGATCTGGAACAGTGACGTTTTTCTTTCCAATATACAAAAGCGGCGAGTAATCGTAACTGTGGAAATCATAGACGGATATCTTTAGTGAGCCGAGTTGGAAAGATTTGCGAGCGAGTTTTAGAAGTGCGACTAAGGAAGAACGTGGACGTAAATTTTATGATGCGCAACGCCGGTTTAGTGGTTTTGGAGGTGCAAATGATTTGATCTTCACACTACATTTAACAGAAAACAACAATTGAGTACATCTGTGTTTCATAGATCTAGTGAAAGCTTTTGGATGAGAGTTAACAGCACTAATATGGGAAACCCCTAAGCACCGAGATGTAAGCCAAGGAATTATAGAAGCCCTAGCCATCAGCACAACGAAATCTTCCAGCTAGGTTACCATCGATTGCAAAGAGTTCAAATATGGCATGGCATTCGTGGATGATATAATGCTGTTGGCGAATAATCAATTTAATTTGCAGTTATAGAACGTCAAGAAACATGTTACTATATGAGAAGAAAAACAAATCGCTGTTTATGGCTAGAAGGCATGAAGATTTAGTTCTAACTGTACATGATACACAGATAGAACGTTTTTAAATATTATTTGGGAGCATGTATTAGTGCGGACGGCAAAATCGAAACCCATCTGAATAATGGTATAAATGCTGCTAGTACACTGTATTTTGCCTTAAACAAAAACTTTACAAATATGAGAGAAGTAACGAAAGAAACTAAAAAGGAAATGTATCGGTCCGTTTTTGTACATACATTATTATACGGCTGCGAATCTTAAGTATTCATTGAAAAGGAAAACAGCTTCATTGAAGCGTATTGAATGAAATGTTTATGATGCATCGAATATGTATCATGACGTAATGGAAATCCGAACATACCTCCAATACAACAGTATATGGACGAAAAGCCATTTGCATAGCTTGGGTACCTTTCGAAAATGGGTGCTGAGATGCCCTCTTTAATCCGGCTCGAAGAACCAATGTCTGCGGTCTTCGGTGAATTTCTGTAATATCTTCGATTTCTTGCATTTGTTCAGGAAGCTCGTCAAAAATGTAACTTGTAGATTTACTTTACTGAAGGGTTGAAACTTGGTGAAGGGCTGAAGGGTTGTAGGGTAAGGTGTGAATGGAGCAGTCAATCCTAACTACCCCTTCAAACATTTGTAGCATACGTCAGTTCACAAATGAATGGAACTCAATGCTAAAGAGTGTGTTAAAAATTTAAATTAAAAGTACACTGCTTATATACAGACTTTTTGGGCCATGTTTTGCATATTCTAGTCAATATGGTGATGGTTATCCTTGAAAGATAAAATACGAAATGACGAAGTCCGCCGAAGGACTAATGTCAATGGTATAGTGACACATGTAAGTCAAATAAAATGGAAATGGGTAGGTCACAATGCGAGGTATACAGATAACAGATGGAATTACCAAATACAACAGTGGAGACCATGGACAAGAAAGAGAAATAGAGGAAGGCCGTTGCTTCGTCGGGCGGATGATATAAAAAAAGTCGGTGGTTATGATTGGTCAAGAAAGGCCACAGATAGAACATTATGGAAAGAATTGGAGTAGGCCTATGTCCAATACTGGAATGAAAGAGGCTGATGATGATGGTGACGTAGTGAGTTACTTAACGTAAATTGAAAACAAACGTCTGAAAAAACTCTTGGCTTGTAAACAATACACTGCAACTTGATCTAGTGATATAACATCAATGCTGAACATTGAGTAAATATAACGGGTGTTCATAAACAGTCGTCATCCCAGTTGCTTTGAAAAACAAAATGTTATATCTTTGATTAATTCGTGCAACACAATGAAACGTCATTGAGTACTGTCATAGCGCAGTTTTTCTCAATTATAATAGACATACGTTTTTGAAGTCAAAACCTACTGGGATGACGACTGTTTATGAACACCCGTTAGTTTAGATCTTACATGTTATGAACTAGTTCACGGCGAGCAGCGGAACAGAGTGGTCGCGGTGCAGTGCCCGGTTATCTCTTGTAGTTTGTGCTTCAGGCTGTGATAAGTTATTTTGTTACCTCAAGTGCAACGTCCGCTCGTGCCTGCTATCGCAGCAAGGGCGGACATAACAAAAACAGGTAAACATGCAAAATCCGAACGCCAACTTCCCAGCGGGACTTTCCCAGCCTAATCTAAATTTTTATCAACCACAACCAATGCAATTATGCGACAACAATGCTTCAAATCCATTGTTCTATTCACAACAATTACCACAACCGTCACAAATGCCAATGTATCAAAATGTGCAATCACAGCTTAATACGGAAGTGCAGTACCAACAACACCTTCAGCAATATCAGCAGCAACAATACCAAAGTCAATTCCCACCTATAAACTCCACAGCACCACAGGAATGGTCATTAGCCAAGTCAAGAAAAAATAAAAGGGAAAATGAAGCCAGTAGTAGTCAACATCAAGCGAAAAGGGTCAGTCAGCGAATCATCTCCACACAAAACAAATATCAAGCCCTAGCTTATCAAGAAACCCAAGAAGGGCCACAAGAGGTTGAAAATGAAACTGAAGTAAGAAAGGAAATAAAACCGCCACCAATTACCATACCAAGTGTGAAAATTATAAAACCAATTATTGATTTAATAGAAAACGCGGCGGCAAAAAATTACAACTGCAAAATAATAAGCCAAGATACGATGAAAGTTGCGACTAATACAGCGGAAGCGTATAGGAACATAGTGAAATGTTTAAAATTAAACAAAATGTGTTTTAACACTTACCAAATGAGAGAAAAGAGAAGTTTTAGGGTTGTGTTAAAGAACATTCACTACTCCACGGAAACAAATGATCTAAAAGTTGCTTTCGAAAGTAAAGGTCATAAAGTTAGAAGTATTTACAACATAAGACACAAAATAACTAAAGAACCAGTATCTATGTTCTACGTAGACCTTGAACCGGATACAAAAATAATAAGAAAATATATGAATCAAGGGTCTGTTAAACTGCACAGTCGTTTTTGAACCGCCACACAAAAGGAAAGAAATAGTGCAATGCGCCCGCTGTCAAAACTTAGGCCACACAAAAGCTTACTGTCGCAGGCCATTTCGCTGATATAAAGTGCAATCAAGAACATCTAACACCCTCATGTAACAAAAACAAAAATACGAAACCCACTTGCGCCTTGTGTAATGGAGATAAATACAAATAAGTATACAAAATTAGATACCCTCCCTTGAGAGGAAGAAGAAGTCCAACCCAACCTAGCCAACCACAGCCGCCCTTACCAACACTACATCACCAAAATATGCACAAATCGTTAAGGAAAACAACCAAAATAATCTAAGCAATGGTACGTGGCAGCACCCACCACCACCATACCCAGCTTCAGTTTTAATACTCCCCGATGAAACGTGTAACGGCGAACCTAAATAGCTCATTCAAGAAAGCAGAGACTCGATGCAGTTGCAAATAAAAGTCAGAGTACATTATTGCACATATAATAACCACAACGGTTAGAAAATATACGACACAGCCTGTACATATGGATAAATAACAAGTCTGCGATCCAGATAATTAAAACATACAAGAATGCGATCCAGAGAAATGTAACACACACCCCTATTTAGCATAAATACATGTTAAATGACAATTCAAATTCTTGACCTTAATTAGGACCCAAAATTTTAATTAATGTAACAAAATTCAGTGATATAAATGATTAGGTAAATTTAAAACAAATAAAACAAATGGTCCTTAAACGTTGCGTTCTGCACACGCCAAGATAACGAGCCTTATGCATTCGTAGCTCTATATTTAACGCGATCTACACCTGGTGATTGTACCGTTTAAACAGATCTGTGTAATAAGCACTCCCAGAAGCCACATTGGTGGCTAAATTGAGCCGTTCGTGTGACAGTATTACTTCGTTCAAGTCACAGTAATACCATAAATGAGGATGTAAATGTTAAATATTAAATTAGCAAAGTCAACTAACAAGGACGGGTCCTTCCATAAAGTCAATTACAATCTTAGCAGAAATCGTGAACTTGAAATGTTTAACTATCAACAGGTCAGCTCGAGCAAAATTTAATATAGAATCAATTCCTAACGATTTAAGACTCAACGAGCTTGGCCGTAGCAATAAGTTATAATTACACAATACTATCAAATAGATTAATTAAAATTAAATTAAATCAATGACGGAGCAATTCCCCAAATAAATTCCATAAAACATTACGGCATTAAAACAAACGCATCAGCTGTATTACTAAACTCGGCAGCACGGCGCAAATTAAGCACATTAATAACAATTAAAAACAACTACAGCAACTGAGGCGATAATCAAACCTCAACGAAGTAGGGAGACCTTTTCACAGCGGTGTCCTGCAGGTGAAATTTCAGCATGGTTCCCCAAATTTTTGGCACGGGGTCCACTTTAGCTTCGCAAAATCAGCGATAGGACAGGCGAATAGGCCCCTTGAAAGCGGAGCTTGCAAGTAAATTCGAGCCGCCGAAGAAGCTGCCCCTAGGAAGTTTGCCGCCCAACGAAATTTGCTGTACAACGACGTCTGCCGCCCAAGGAAAAGTCTGCCGCCTAAAAAGTCTCTTAATATAAGAAGCTTCCAATTAGAAATTTTGCACTTAAACGAGCAATGTTACGTACCAGGGATCACGTGGAATTTTTGCATAGCAATATCTAGCGAAACGCATCCATGGAGACTCCAGGCACATAGAGCACTACGATGCCATCACCAATGAACGAAAAGCGGCAAGAAGCCCAACACTAGGCACAAAACGAAACGGCTTACGATGCCATTCAAAATGGACGCTTACGGCAAGAAAAGTACATCACCGAAGTCAATTCGCTTGTTTGCAAAAATCGATAAAATGAGCGTGCCCTTTCAACAACTGACCAATGAGAGAATTTATCACGTCAAAATCGACTAATAATACGATCGATTCAAAATCGTTACAACGCGCGTCAGATCGATGCGCCACCTATCTCAGGATGTGATTCTGGAAGAATTGTGCGCTGCAATCGCCGGTAAAGAGCTAAGCTCAAAATGCACGTTGGATGGCCTATCTCCAGGCGCTAAAAGTTACGAAAATTGGGATGTAACACTTATTAGATTTTTGTGTCACAAAAGGATTAGCACAAAGATATACTAAAACGGAAACATGTCTAAAGCTGTCCTCAGATCACACACCAGTACTCATAACTGTAAGCACAGCAATACTGGAACACAAAAGACCGCAATCTCTCTACAATCAACATACTGACTGAGAACTCTTTAGAGAACAACTAACAGCAATTCTGACTACACAAATACCCATGAACACAGAGAGAGACCTGTACCTAGCAGTAGAATACTTAAACCAAAACATATAGGTAGCAGCCGTAAATGCCACAAAGAACTTATCAAAGAAGGAAAAGGAAATACACATACCCCCGAAAGTACAACACCTAACTGCGGAAAAGAGGAAACTAAGAAAAATATGGCAAGCAAGCAGAAACCAGCAAGATAAAAACCAACTTGATAGAGCCCCAAACAACCTGAATAAGCTACTACATAAAATAAAAAATGAAGGTATACAACATTACTTGCAAAACTTATCAGCGACAAAAGAAAAAGATTACTCACTCTGGCAGGCCACAAGGAATATAAAACAGCCTCAGGTTAGAATACCCCCTATTCGACAAGAGGACAACAGCTGGGCCAGAAGTACCTTTGCCAAGCATCTTTCCAAAGTGTTTACACCTTGCCCATCTGAAAATCCACCGGGCAGCGAAGACCAATTGCGCGAGTTCCTAGATGCACCTATGCAAATGGCAGAACCAATCACTGCGTTCTCACCCAAAGAAGTGCTGTACATAATTCATAAAAAATTAGCTCATAAAAAAGTCCCAGACTTTGATCTGATTACATCTAAAATACTAAGAGAACTTCCAATAAGGGAAATAGCGCTCATAACAGCAATCTTTAATGCAATACTACGACTAGGTTATTATCCTCCACAGTGGAAACTCTCACAGATAATACTAATCGGTAAACCAGGCAAACCCCCATGCGATGTAGAGTCCTACAGACCCATCAGTCTACTTCCCGTATTGTTTAAAGTCTTCGAAAAGCTACTGCTAAAAAGATTAGGACCGATCATAACCAACAATACCTCCGCATTAATTCGGGTTTCAAGCAAAACATTCCACAATAGAGCAAGTTCATCGAGTTGTGGATACGATAGACAAAGACCTACAAGCAAAGAGATACTGGTGCAGCATTTTTGGATATTTCAAGAGCGTTCGACAAGGTGGGGCATGTGGGCCTACTATATAAGATAAAACTAACATTACATTATCCATACGTCCTGATACTGAAATCATACCTCGCGGATAGAATATTCCAAGTAAATCTACCTAATGGGAACCCAGAATTCTTCCCTATAAAAGCGGGAGTCCCGCAAGGCAGTGTGCTAGAGCCTATGCTTCATTTACTATACACGGCAGACATACCAACTAATGCAAAAACAACGACAGCCACGTTCGCGGACAACACTGCTATACTGGCATCCCACCAAGACTCGACAGAAGCATCCCGGTCGCTGCAGGAAAACCTAAGTGAAGTGCAAGTGTGGTTAAAAAAGTGGCGGATTCGTGCAAATGAAAGCAAATCGACGCACATCACATTTACAAATAGAAGAGAAACATGTCCGCAAGTTTTCCTAAACAACAAACCCTTACCGCAAGTGGACGCTGTGAAGTATCTTGGAATGTACCTGCTTAACCTGCTTAACTCGCATACTCACATTTGGAATAAGAGGGAACAGTTAAATTTTCAACTGGGTAAACTGTACTGGCTCATGGGCAGAAAATCTGAATTATCTATGGAAAACAAGTTACTCATATATAAAACTATCCTAAAACCAATATCGGCTTATGGAATTCAGCTATGGGGTACGGCGAGCACTTAAAATATAGAAATACTGCAGATATTCCAATATAAAGTACCTAGAATCATCACCGACGCGCCCTGGTTCGTACGTAATTCTGTTATACAGCGGGATCTCAACATGCCTTCTGTTAAAGAAGTAATTAAAACCACCAGTACGAAATATTTAAATAAACTAGAGAACCACCCAAATTTCCTAGCTATTAACCTATTAGATAACAGCTGTTTATTGTCAAGATTGAAGAGAATCAATCTCATCGAAGCCAGAGGGAAAGATTAATCCGAAGGTCCCGCCTGGGGTAGGGCGTCCGAGGTCGGCCAGACGCCACCGGGATGACAATCGCCGGGCGCGGTAACTGGTATCTGCACAAAACGTTTTAAACCTGGTGCAGTACGGCCTTACCCTTGTTGGAGTGATGGTGTTACAATCCCGAATGGGATCGTGGGTGTTATGGCTGGCGACCTATCGAAACTTACAGGGCCGAGGGGTGATTCTCTCTCGTCGATGCAGGGCTGTTGGTACGAGCTCCGGGGTACTAGTCGCCTGGGGTCTAAAATCTCGGAAACACGAGGGTGTAGTCCGGGCCCGGGGTGAGCGGGCTAGGAGACGTCGGGGGATTTTTCGGAATCAAAAGTTACGGGGTGCAGATCCCACTGCTTGTGGAGCAGGTGGCGTCGCTGGCGGGGATTTTGGGCTTCGAGTTGGCAAGCGTTTGAAGAGGCACTCGATAAGAATGCGAAGGACGTGCCAGGGTCCGGAGAGCTATTTATACTTTTCCAGAGCCTTTGTCTGGAGCGCCCGCTTCGCATTGATGCGTTTGGAGGGGTTGAGTGTGGCCATCTAACTATGATCAATAATTGTCGATATAATTCATAATAGCCACCGAATGCGCCAACTGATTGAATTTTGCCTGTAATGATACCAAACACGACATAGTTATCGCCTTTAATACAATTAATATATGGAGACTGTTTGGTATACGGCCAGGTAATTATTAGTGTAACCCCATGCGGAGATGGTTATACTAATTAACATGTTGCACCCTTGTGTTGCGGGGAGCAGTTTTAAGCTGGTATCAACATTCATTATTGTGACAATAACAAAGGCACCGTGTATTATTAGATTAAGAACAGAGAAACAGAACGCACAATCAGCAAGGTGGGATTTAAGGCAAGGAAACGCTCAGTCGTTAACATTTTTTAATATGTTACTAGACAGGATACTATGGAAAAAATCTCTACGTCAAATAATGGGATATAAAAATTTTCGAAAGAAAAGTGCCGAAAAGCATTTTTGGACCAATGCACTAGATTAGAGTATGGTAACAACTATATGTCAATCCAGACGTACTCAACATAATGAAGAGCTTACTTAAGGGAGGACTCCGCATGACAATATCCCTCAGACAATATTTACAAAGGTTTGCAGAAGATTATTATAGGAACGTGGAGGATAGCACAACTCTGAGTAAGGTGGAAGTAGATTGTTAAGTCGCCAAAGACGTTAGATGGGCAATACAAGCCGAGAAGAAAAAGTATTCTTCACCTTTTAGCAGTGTTTCTCGATGTCACAGACAGAATGTTCATAACTTTGCCGACAATTCTAAAATTTGCCGGTAGAAATTTGTACAGCTCAGTAGCTATGAGACATGTGCTAGAAAACATTTGTGTATTTGCTTATTGTTGTGCGTTATGATGTTTATGAGTAACAAAAGTAAAGGCTTCCAGAATTCTGTTGCGTGTTATTTTTGCATTAATTAAAATTTAGTTGATATCTAAGAAGTGTTTTGAGTTTCCAGCAACTCTTTGTTGTATGTTTGTTTGCCTAGCCCCATTTTCATTTTCAGTGTGGTTCTGCAAAATTATAGGGGATTCTAAGTGATTTTTGAAAAATAGATTGTCAGTATGAGTCCGGCGGTCATTTTATGGCACTGATGGTGTCATATTTTCTTTTAGTGCTGTGCTGCTTTCCTAAAAATTGTCACTACGTGTGGATAAAATAATTACTTAGAAATTATAATGGTCTTCGCTTAGCTTTAAGTAATTGTGTGTGGCATTGCTGAAATCAATTTAGTCAGGCGACTTTATTTCTGTGCCATTACTCACGTCTGGCCACATTTGAATTTCGGCCTCTTAATACCTCGCTCTGTAAATCTCTCACCCTGTATCGCACTTCGTGGAACACCTGGAGAATCAACTCGTAGGCAGTGAGTTGCAAAGCGATAACAAATTGGAGTAAACGCTTCTCCACCCGACTTTGCAGATTTGTCTGGGCGGTTTCTCCGCAGGAATCCCAACATGGGAATTCTGCGTAATTTTTTTCACGGACGCTGCCTCAGCTATTTTCTCTCTGATACCTTCGTCGGGTTACCCCCGCGTGATCGGGTTGTGTAAACTCAAAACTGTAAAATAACATTCGCGTACTTGCTATATACTAAAGGCTTTTTAATATAAATAAATAATTAAGGGCAAATCACCATAAATACCAATAAGTTAGTTTTAATCTACAATTCAAAAGTTGTCTCACCTGCTAATTGAACTTGTTTAAATAAATTGCTCTGGCCTTAGCATGAGATAACGCTTACATATCCAGGGTCAGGTTGTAACACCCAGTATAACATCTACTGTTGAATATACATTTTGAACTGGTATAGCAAATACCCGACTTTGCATCTGACAGCTTAACCTTTAAATTGACGGCCAAAACAGAGATGGTTTGTTCCCATAAAATAGTGTAATTTGAACTCAAAAACACCAACAATTTGACAAAATTTCCTCAAGTAAATATGTAATGCAAATAATGACGTTAGTATAGCTAACCTGTTTTGTTTTCGTGACGTCAAAAGGACGCGAAAATTGGTAATTGTTTCATTTCCTTCAATTCGACCCAAATCTGACGCCAAACCGCAAATTCAAGGGACGCTACCTCGATAAAAATTCCTCTGGATGGATTTTCGCAGCTGGAACCTGTTTCTATACCTCGTGCAATATCTCCTCGGGTGCTGAACAACTATCAAGGCCTCTCGACTTTCCTTTGCTGATCAAATTTACCCCGAAATGTGGGCTTCGTAGGCTGGATACGTTTCCAAGGGACGTCACGGTAATTACACAAATCTGGAACTCTCCTGACTTCTGATTTTTGGACGTAGAGACCAAGGAAGGACTTCTCTCCACAATGCACATAAAATTTGAGCTCGCCGATGCCCTAAAGTGGTCAAAAATTCGATGTCGGACTCACTCGGCCCAACCTTGAAGATCACTTCCCTCTTCAGTGGGAGATTCTGACATGATGAAACTATTCACACAGGCACTCTGCAGACTGGTGATTAAAATAAACCAACTTTGGACACACGCAATCTTTTAATATTCAAAATAGTGCAAGTTCTTGGAGCCCTACTTGCACACGGCTCTTTTTTATTATGGCTTGGGTTAACAACCACAACAAACGGATATCAGATATTTTAGAAACTAATTACAACTGTTTTGGAAGTGAGTTTTGATACAATGTTATTTAGAAACTATACTGTTTTTCAATAATTGTCAATCGTAGAACTGTATAACCTTAGATCTCTGTTTTTTTATCACGTAGGTTTTAAATAGCACTGTTTCACCGTTTTATTATCACTGCACTATTGTTTGCCTTCTAAGTGTAGGTTGCCTTGTCATGCTTTTTGCATTCTTTGCTGTATTACACCGCTTTCGGTACATTTCAGCTGCGTTGCCGTTTGTTGGACTCGTAATTTTAACACTAACGCTTCAAATATCTCTGTATCAATGCAAATTTACAATATTTTCTTGGCTTTACAATGTTAACTCTGTCAGTCAACATAATTTGAGTACATCTACCATAACGAGCACATTTAATGAATATTATGTTAAACGTAACCCCTTCGATATTGTTTAATCTAATGCTAACCTCAATCAAATTATAGTTACTGCTAATTACATCTTGTGCATTTCTCAATGTATAGCAATGAATTTATATTGCAATAAACAACATTCTAATTCTGTGCCTATTTGAATCTTTATTTTTGTGTCTTAGTTATGCAACTAGAATTACTGTGAGCATTAAACCATTGCAATATATTGTAAACGTTTTTACCTACGGTTTGCGCTCTAACCGATGGTAGAGAAAATTTAGAAAAACGGCCACCACAGTGTATTCATTTTAAGCTGTAAGGATTAGCTTAGTTATTTTATTATACTTTAGAGTGGCAGCACTGGCCATGGTTTTTGGCTGCAGTCAGGCAGCGAAAGACACGTTCCACCAGTTTTGGTTTACGGCAAATGTTTATGCGAGCGAATACTCGAGCGGATTGAAAACTATTTGTAATCGCTTAATCACACGACTTAAAGTGTGCATTCAAGGTCGACGCGTATATGCTTATTCCAGCGCCTTTTCACGTCCTAAGATAATTAGGCCCGTTATCCGATTTAGGTGGTTTCATATCACTTATGACAGTTGAGTTACTTGTGCTTGTGTACAGTATTGCGAAGAAAAACTTACAGCTTGTGCTCTTCACCCAATTTATTCAAATTTCATGTCAAAAATACAATCGTGAACATATATCAACAATGTTAGCTTTCACAACAATTAAAACTAAGTTAAAATTATTTCTTTACAAAATAGGAGCTTAGAATTAAGAAGACACCACTACGAATAGATTAAAATATACAGAATCGTGAACATATCCCTTTCATAATTTGTATTCTAATCTATATGAGTGCAGGATGTCGTACGTAGATTATGCATTATGGAGTGCATTATAGTGTAAATAAACAATTAGGTTACATCAATTTCTGGCGTTTTCTTTTATTTATTGTATTATGAATCAGCTATATGGTTTAGGGATTTACAGCAGTACCTGTAGGTTTTCTGGTTTAAACCGTCTCGAACCAGTGGCACTTCCGGATAACTCACCCCAATACTGTTCAGGAAGTACCCTATTCAGTTGTTGGATAAAATTTTGTATGACACGTGTGTGTTATTACAAATAATCCACTTAAGAAAAAACCGGTCTCGGTAGGACGGCCTCCAGAGCTCAACTTTTCTCTTGTGCATTATTTGTAATGTAACACACTTGCACCATAAATAACTATTTTCCACGACCGCTAGTAGAAATCACTTTCTAGGTTACAAAAATTTTGCAGAAATTACACATTTTCATTATAAATAATATAAGAACAATGTAAGACTAATATAAGAAATGTATATTGTCATGTTATTCTTAACATAACCATAATTCAAAGGCTACTAGATATTGCATCGAGTTGCCTATAATGCTTTATGAAAATACTTGTTTCTATGCCCTTTCCTGGAAAAAAAGAGTATGTACACAATAGCACAGAACGTTATTTTCTCTGCCTTAGTGTATTATCTACTATAAAAGCTGGATTCTTGACATGAACTTTAACATGCACACAAACACCTGACAAACTTAATCACTAGGTCAGTCAAAATATCTTGCAGCGACCTGTGATCTCCGCCAAAGAGGTTTCGAAGTGTTTTCGTTTCATGTTTCTCGACGGCGACAAAACGTGTTTAGCTCTAAAAATTTAGGCGCAAGATAGCAGTGACTAAGAAAATGTGGCCTTTGTGAGAAAGCTTTCATGTTATGATGGCTGATCAATATGTATT
Organism: Agriotes lineatus; assembly: GCA_940337035.1. Classification (NCBI taxonomy): domain Eukaryota; kingdom Metazoa; phylum Arthropoda; class Insecta; order Coleoptera; family Elateridae; genus Agriotes; species Agriotes lineatus. The sequence continues at coordinate 106,017,257 of OW679201.1, forward strand.
TTAGATAAATATTGAGTATCAGTATGGCCATGAGTTGGGTTGCTAAAAAGAAAGGACGTTTTGCGGCCTGCCCTATATACCGATGAAATTATGATTTTATGTATATGACATCAATGAGATAGTATGAACAACAAACAGAATTCTTCCGTAAGAAAGAGATAACCATAGAAAAAATTATTTTCGTAGGCATATTTAGTTAACATATTTCATAATGAAAATGAGCATCAAGCCTACTCTAATATTTTTTTCTATGTTCATTTCTTTCTTACTCAAGCAATTTATTCAATTTTTTTTTCTTTATGCTATATTATCGCTGTTATATACAGTGAATTCATTTTAAGGCGCAATGTAGTCTTGCCGTCTTCATAACGACTTGATCAGTCCTTACCTCTCTCACAGTAATTCTGTATCTTGCATTTTCCAAGACATCCTGTGGGTCATAGGTATCGATAGTAGGGTTGATATGGCATGGAGAGCAACGACTTGTTAGTGGCCAATTAATTGTTGGTGAACTATTTTTGCAACATTGTTGTGTCTACGCAAATATTGTGTGTTTGCTAGTGACGTGTAACAACCTATTTTTCACACATTTTTCATCCGTCATTTTCTAAATGTTTCTTCATAATATATTTTCCTTACTTCTTACTTCCAACAACCCTATCCTGAATAGCCATAATAAACCCCGTTGTCTCTCTGTAAAGTTTTCCCTGTTTCAGCCAAACATTTACACACATGGTTTTCGTTAGTTCTTTCCGTTTCCATTTATGAATTTCGCCATCTCTTGGGCGTATGTAGTAGATAATTCGGTATTAGCAACCTTAGATAAGTGGCGTGTAGGTAAAGGCTATGATGTGACAGATTGATTCGACAAGGGCTATGTTTTGTCTCTAAAGTATTTTCTCAGTTTGGTTATTTGATTGCTATAATTTGTATTATGGCGGTGAGCCCATCTAGATGTTGGGGGTAAGGTGGCTCTCTCAATTGCCGATTTGGGATCTCGCATACGGTAATTTGTTAAAGTTACTCTGATGATTTCAGCTAAAGCTTCTAAGTCTATATCACTTTATGATATTATTCCAAAGGAATACGTTAGCACAAGTATGGCGACGGTATTTATCGCTCTGACTTTGTTGATAGTGTTTAGATATGACTTGCAAAGTAGTTTTAATCTCGTTTTCAGAATGTAGCTTAATCTTTTCTTTTATTTACTTATGTTTTATTCATTTTAATTGTTGGAATCCTAGATATTTACAGGTTTGGTTGTTTGTTAAACCTGTCATTGTTTCTTCTTCTGAAATTGTAAATCCTTGTGTAGAGATAATTTTACTTTTTTGAAGTTGAACTGATTTGCATTTGTCAATACCAAAGTCAATTTGAATGTCACTGCTAAATGTTTGAACGGTTGCTAGTAATGTGTGTAGCTGTTTGGGGAATTTCCCATAAAGCTTAAGTTCGTCCATATACAGGAGATGGTTTACCGTTACTTCTTTACTTTTTTTCCTGAAGTATAGTCTTTCAAATATTGTTTAAAATGTGACTTAGAACTCATACAAAACCACAGTGCGCTAAGCGAATTTCCTTGAAAGATCTCTCTCTTTATATTTATAGTCTGTGATTTGAGAGATTGAGTAGAATCAGATATATGCAAGATCGTAGACCACTTCTGTATAACGATTTTCATAAACTCTTATTATCATGGGGTTCACTTTGTACATTTATAGTATTTCTAAGAGGTATGAGGGGGGTAGAGAATCGAATGCTCCTTTATAGTCCATTGCATTGCTATAACACCCTCTATGTTTTTATTATAGATTGGTATACATTTTTGTAACGATGTAAAATATGCCTTTATCCAAATTTGTTTACTATTGAGTTTATTTCTTTTTTAAGTCTGGTAGAATAATTACTCTTAAATCAGGTTAGATTCTTGCTTTATAAAATATGATAAATTATTTTCATGTATTAATATTGCCATTGTCTTGATTATCAAAATTGTTATACTTGATAGTTAATTAGCATTATGAGAATTATTTCAAAATTACACTTCTACAACTGTCAATGTCAAATTATGAAAAGTGAAAAGTCGAAATTATATCTGTTGCAATTATTCTCATTTCAAATATCGACAATGGTAAGTAGTTCCTTTAAATATCTTATTCGTCTACTATTGAAACTTACTACTGTTTATTTCTCTTTACATATACTTGTAATTATCTCACTTAAATGCTCCGATCAGCTACTCCGTCGAACCAAGTACGTGCCGCCTGCTTACTGATGTTCTGGAACAGCTATGTAAATACAGCTCCTATTAACCATATGTCGTTGTTATTAATTGCTTCTTTTATAGCTCCAGTGAAGATACCACCACGGCAACCCACTGGTCTGCAGAAACCGCCTTACTTGAAGCTCCGACTAAAACCACCACCCACCAGTGACTCCAATGCAGTTTATTCAAATCAAACAGGAGATTTCATTCTGATCTCCAACAATAAGTTCAATGCGGTCCGCCTCCAAATCCAACTCAGGTGTAGATTTTATACAAATCAAACAGAAGATTGCAGAATGACCCCCAACAACAAGTTCAATGCAGTACGACTCCAAAATCCAACTCCGCATGTATCCAAATACGACTGCACATTACCAATTCCTAAATAGACTATCTTGTAGATCATAAACTTCTTATTGTAATATAATTACTTAATTCCTTTGTCGTTAGTCCATTTCTAGCTCCATTTATTATACCGTTTATTTAAAAATTTACTTTGCCCTCATCTTATTAATTTAACCACTGACACCCTTTTTATATCAATTAAATATAAACATCATTTAAATAAAGGGGTTTATTCTTCAAATTTTGCTTTTTACCTAAAATAGATGTAGATTTTTAGAATGAAAAATTTGTTGTTATTTTTCTATATTACAATTCATTATAGTAATCTATTTACACATGTTTTAACACTCCCGGATAATTTACAATACAATTTATTTATATTAAATTTGACATTTCAATTGACTTTTCTAATAATTATTCCACTTTTGCCTTTCACATATATTCAAACTATCTTATAGTTTATTTTGATTTATATCTAATTTCAACTATGATTTGATCTCTGATACTACCAAACAACTATCTTTATTACTTCAAACATTATTTAATTCATATGTTAGAACATTTCTCTTAAACTATTAACTGCATTACTGGAATTGAATTTAATCTGTAATTTATCAAATAAATTTCGAATATCTATACTGTTCTTTTACTATTAAAATTCTCATTTGTGTGTTTTAATACTTAAGTACATTATCATTGCATAATTAATCTTTAGGTATGATTAACTTTGATAAATAAATTACCAGTCTTTAACACTATATAAGCCATGCTAATATTTTTCTGACTCTTGACTGTCTGATTCGGTATTGTAATGTCCATGGTTTTGATAGCCTCTTGGGTTTTTATAGCAGCTCTTTTGCTCTTTAGTAAGTATGTAGTGAGTGCGCAGGTAGTTGTATATTTTTGTGGTAAAAATATATGTTAATAGTTTGTATTGTATATTAGTGGGTAGGCAAGTAATAGGTGTATATTTTGATGGATTGGCAGTGTTATTATCTTTAGGAAGTAAATAAGTTTTGTCTTTAATTAGATATTTTGGCATTTCTTCTGGGTTTTCAAGAAGGTTGTTGAATCATATGGCCAAGGTAGTATGGACTGCAGTTCATTTTTATACCAGAAATTTTTAATTAGATTTCTGGCAGTGCCGTTCCAATTACTTGTTTTGCCTACCGTATCTTTAATGTCCTTTGCCGTGATATGGGTGTGCTGCATATTCGGAATATTTTGAAATTTCACCTTTTCTTCGCGAAGCCAGTTGATTTTGGTGTTATGTTCTTTTGGTTGTTTCCATATATTTGACTACAATTCCGTAATTGTGTCTATTTGTGGTAGTCCTTCATTAAATATCGTACTACATTTTTCTAATTTGTTATAAAAGGCTGTTTGGTTATTAATAAATTCTCTGTCTTGATTGTTTCTGCATTTTTTATACCTCTTCAGTCTCTTCAAATAAACGCTTAATTTTTGTACTTTGGTTTCTATAATTTCGATTAGTCTGTTTTCATCTACATTTTCGATTCTTGTTGGTTTTATGATCTCTACTTTTTCTTGTTTTATCTTTGTGTCTGAATTGAGTCAATAGTCCAATATCTGCTCAAAGGGTTTCTATGTTTTTCTCAAGCATTTAAGTTTACCTTTAGCAATATATTTCGAAGTGTATGTCTTTTAACTTATTGCATTGTTGTAAATATTTAAGTATTATTTTGTCATTTAAATGTTTTAGTATAATATATGCTGTAATTTCGAATTCATTGTTAAATTAGGCTTTTTAGGTCATATCGAGGGGTCTCTTTCGGTAAACGCAACGAGGGCTGTTTTGAAGCACTGCTTGAGTGCTATCTGCGATTCATCATTGTGTGTATGATTTTGTGGTGGCTGTTGGTTTTTATTTTAATGTTTATCTCTCCGTTGAGTATTTTATGCATTGAGTTGTTCTTCTGTTTCTTTTTCTTCTTCTTATTATTATTATTCAGGACAGCTGGCGTAGCCGATTATGTCCCTACTGCAATTACTATATACAGTACATACATATTAAACGTATAGATTAAATATTAAATAAAAAGTAAAACAGAAGTTAAATTGAAATACTAAGATTCGTAAAATAGTAGTATGCTTACTATTATCTATTAATAAAACTCACTGGCTGCATTTCACTGTCCAAATTATTTTTAAATTGGTTAATATTAGTACTGTCACTGTAGTGGCTGTTAAGGTATTCCAATGCTTAGAAACCCGCATACTAAAGGCATACTAGGCAGTTTCTTAAATGACTCTTGATCATTTTAAAAAATATTCTCTGGTCGCTACAATTGTGTTCAGTGTAAATAAGCGCTTGATATTGTCACATTTATAAACACCACTTAATATTGTAAAAGTCTCTATTAACTCCCCGCGTAAAGCTTGTTTTCAAATGTGGTTACATTTAATTATTGCAATCTATTGTGGTAAGACATGGTTTTTAGGGATTTGGGTATTTTAGTAAATCTGCGTTGCACATTCTACAAAAGTTTAATATCTTTTCGAAAGCAAGGAGACTAGATTATTACTTCAGCAATTAAGGCAAGATTTTGATAAATGATTTTTTTATGAAAAAAATTGAACTCTTAGCTTCCTTGATGATGTTAATTATATGTGCTTCCCATTGAAGGTCCTCTGTTATGGTAATACCAAGATCCAATTGCGAAGAAACAGGTTGTAGAGGTATGGAATACCATCAATTGCGTATAATCTATTTGGGTTATTGGCACCTACATGAAGAATTGTGCACGTAGACTTATGAAGACTTAAAACCCAGCTCTTACACCAGTTATCAATAGCAGAAGGATCATATCTTCTATTTGTTGATAGATAGTTAGTGTTCGGAGTATTATAAAATTTGGTGTCATCAGCGTAACAACTTGTAGGAGACAGAATGTTATCCAAAAGATATTAATAAATCATACTGGCCCAACACTGATCCCTGTGGAATCCCACTAAGCACATCTGTTTCCCAGGAATTTTGATTATTAATCCGCACACGAAAGCTTCTGTTAGTAGTAGATATGAGGTAATCAATTGAAGTAGTTGATCTCCTATTCCGTAATGTAATGTAATGTGCTAATTTACACATCAGTCTTCTTAGAGGTATTCTATCAAACGCCTTCTCAAAATCTAAATATACACTATCAATCAGTTCGTTTTCATCTAAACTTTTCATTCAGTCATTTAGGCACGAAAGTAGTCGGTACTGAACGCCCCGGAATAAATCCATGCTGATTGTTGTTGATAATTCAATGATTCATTCCTTTCCATTATTTTACACACAATAGATGGCAGTCTTATTGGGCGGCAATTTTCCGGTTGTAATTTATTGCAGTTTTTGTACACTATTATCATTTTCCTGTCACTTGGTAAGGTTGCCGTAGCCATAGACTGGACCATAACAATAGATAACGACGGCGCTATTATTGCAGACGTATGCTTAAGGAAGTGTGGGTGTATATTCTTTAAGCCCGGGGAGGAATAACTGTTGAGATTGTTTAGCTGTTTTTCTATCTCCTCTATATGAAATTCAACATTGCTAATAGAATTAGAGCATATTGTTCCTATTAGTAGATCAGGAAATGTATCTGCTGGTTCCCTAATGTAAACTTTGTAAAATTAATGAGCAAAGAGATTAGATACTTCTTCACTATTTCAACAAATGTCTCTCGCAGCGTTAATTAAATGTGGGGTAGTAACTTTGCTGATAAGTTTTGATATCACATATATAATAGAATAAAAAGCTTTGTTGCCACTATCCACTATATTTTCTTCATACGAAGTTCGGGCAAGTCGTATGGCAGTTGTCATTTGGTTATTTACTGTACGATATCTACTATAGTTGTAGTCTGTGCGGTCACCAATGTAGGCATTCCAGCAGTGACGTTTTTTATTGATCACTAATCGTAGATCAGCCTCCATTAATGACTTGTGTTTAGTGGATTTTTCCATAACTGAATTACTTACATCCAGTATCTTTGACCAGGTTGATTCTGCATTATCCGTTTCTCGGAAATTAAAGTCAATAAAATGCAAGTGCTCGATTATATAATTAAAAGTGGCTTTCCTCTAGTCCCTAATCAATAGCTGGCCATAGACACACGTTTAAAACCTCCACGAATGTAGTACATCCGCGCCGGTTTTGAACGTGTGCATATGCGCAGCCACATGCGTTCAAAACTTCCACGAAAAACTACATTCGTGGCGGTTTTAAACGCGTGTCTATGGCCAGCTATTGTGGTTTTAACAGTTTGAAAATGTCCTAAAATGTGTCTTTCCGCATTGATTGTTACATGGTCACTTGTTCCAATGGGATTATCGTATACCATATTTGATACGCAATTTTCGATGTTCGTGATGATCAGAACCTTTTTACGGAACCAAGTAGGCTAGTTTACAAGTTGATACAAGTTAGAGTTTTTGAAAGTATCTCTTAAGGCTGGCGTTTGGCTTATGTTGAAATAATAGGGACAGATTGATACATAGGAATCACGTATTGTCGATTCACACGCGTCGTATGAAGTTAAACAAGGCTTCATTTCAAAGACGAATGTTGGCAGATCGGCGTAAACTATTTTATAAATTGTAACAGATTCGCTTGCGCTGTAAAATTGTATTCAAAATATCGACGCTTTTGTAGGCATTTTTCATTTGTATTTCTGTCATCCAACAGTAAAATTTACTTGTGAAAAATAGAAAACAGAAACTGTAAAATAGCTTACAGGAATATACGATTTTTGATCTTTCATTTAAGACCTCAGTGAACTATTTCTGACGTTTAATTATTGATAGTACGTGATTCCTAAATAAATTCAAGCTGTTGTCATTTAGGACGAATATTACAACGCCAAATGTCGGTTATCGGTGCTGTTTTTGCAGACACCTGATAAATTTCCACATAAATAGCGTATAAATAGTTTAGGCATTGTACGACAGATGTCGTATTGTCGTTACAAAGCCATATACAAAACCAAGGTTGTGAACATGGCACGAAGTGCGTTAAATTTAGGACGTGGATATAGTCCCATACGTGGGACCCGAAAATAAAATTTAAAGTCCCGCACGGGCGGAGTTAAAATCACGCGTTTGCCCGTTTGTCCTATGGTACGGGATTGCTAATTATTCTTTAGAATCCCGACATACTTTCATATACTTTTGCACTATAATTTCTAAAATGTTATTAGGTAGAGACGTAGGTAAATGAATATTTTAAGTTATTTAATAAAAACCGATTGCAAAACCGATAATAATTTAATAGAAAGCTACTAGATAGAATGAGCAACAAAATATATGTTTTTCTTTTTACCTATATATTAATAAGAATTTTACACTAACAAATGCCTATAATAAATCAGTATTGTGTGATCTTCCATAAAATACAAGATACAGTATTGATTTGCAGTAATTTTGGAGGCTCTTTAATTTTTCCTTTCTTTCTTTCTTGGTAAACCAATAGCTGTTAGCGATCTTCCTCTAGGTCTACCTCGAGATTTTATTGCTTCCTAAAAATATGTGATTACTAAAATCTAAGAAATGTCCGTAAAAGTAAATGCTTATAACATACCGGCAAACAAATGTTATGTAAACATGATCCATCATCAACAATTTCTGAATAATTCATATCACAAACGATTTCTTCTTTTGTCTCTACAGAATGGGACTAATCGAATTATAGAATATTGTTAACATTTTCTTCGCTCATAATGTCTACCAAATTTTTGGTGCTTTGGCAATCATGTTCTACTACTAGTAGATTATTATTACTGTAATAATCGTGTTCTACAAATCCTTCGTTCAATACCAAATTATTGGTGTTTTGGCAATTACTATATACGTCGTTTTGAAAATTAATAATTTCAACTTTCTCGTGAATGCAAAGTATTTTATAACATAATACTTTAATGTTGAGTTTGCGATACTGTATAACTTGGGGCAGTGATTTTTAGCATTGTCAAGAGTTTTGCAATTTAGTTTCGAAAATTGTACTTTATTCTGTTTTTCATGTAACATTATGGCTTCATTTAATTCTTCATAACTGTTAAAGGCATCGTTTATCTTTAATTCATATGAAGTTGCCATTATCAATCAATAACGTTAATAGCAGACGACAATATTAATTAATATACATCGATGAACAGAACAGCTGACCGACACACTATAAGAACGAGGAACGGATAAGAGTACAAGAGGAAAGACCGCGCAAACGTGTGATAAAACTTCCCCCGTGTGGGACTTTAAATTTTATTTTCAGGTCCCACGTACGGAACTATATCCACGTTTTGCAATGCAATGGGAAATGCGAAATTTACAATACGGTAAATCGCAAATACGAGTGACAGTGAATGATTATTATTAAAGCTCGGATTCATAGCTGTTTTGCTATACGTAATAATTAATAGCTGAACAGAAATGTTTAGAACGAAATATGAATTATGAAGAAAACAATTGTTGAAGAATATTTATTTTTAGGTTGAAAAAGAATGTTTTTCCGCAACCGTCTTGAAAGTCATTACTACTAAAATCTGTCATTAAAGTAGACGTTTCTCGTACTTTTATAACAGTTATATTATAGAGTTGTTGGGAACCAATTTGCTTTACATTGTCACAAACTCACAGTCTCTTATAAAAATATTATACAGTGTTGTACAAAAGTCTGGAACACCTGAAATATCTTGCAAAATCCTGTTTTGTGGCAAAACCGCTTGAAGGGATCAAAAAGCATTGTAAATTTACTATCTTTTGAAATACTCTAGAACTATATACAGTGGCGTACACCAGCAGGGTCAATTGGAGCATTTTTTTAAAATGATAACCCCAATATTTTGTTCGAGGAGGTGAAAGAGCACATCGTTTTGAGTATTGCAGTATAAAAGTTTTATGAAGTTGCATAAAGCAATTTTAGAGAAAAATGCAAATAAAGCAAGATATTTCAGGTTTTCCATACTTTTTTACCACACTGTATAGTCGTACAATATGCAGCCTTATGGAAACGATAATGAAGATTATTAAACATAAAAAAAAATTTAACCTGACTTGTTCAGCTGCTGTACGCGTTAATCGTTACTTTTGATTGTTTAGTTACAAAACCGTTGTTTTAAATAACTAAAATATTTTATAATATTAATTTTAATCAAAATTACTATTTATTTCTAACTTTGATACGGCCCTGTCGCTGGATGCGCGCCTCTAAAAAGCATTATTTTATAGATGTTGTATAAGGATCACCTAAATAGTTTAATTATCACGTTCAACACAAAACTGTTGAATGTAGATATGCAATGTATAAATAAAACAATTTTAAAAATAATTTGTTTGATAGTATCTTGTAATGCTTAAATAATCTATTATAAAGTGGTAATCTCATTTCCAATGTGTTAATATTTCAATAATAATTTACTGTTGAACTAATTTCAGTGACTATTTCCCGCATCTCCTATTATCCAATCAAACGCCATAATTTTCCAAAATTCAACCAATCACGTGTTTTTATAGTGGCAAAAAATCAAAATTTTTCCTTGAAATTTTATCAGTTTCTTTTACCACTTGTATCCATGGAAACCACCAAATATGTTGTTTTAAGCAATGTGGCATTTGAAAAACGTCATTAAACTGTCATTGTGAATATATAGTATAAATGTCATATTCATTGTATACTGATACAAAATTAACCCATATTTGGGAAATACTCCACGAAATGTGTTTCGGGCTCATGATTTTGCTCGGAACACGTTTTACTCAAGATTTGTTGTTTTTTGGCAATGCCCTCAACAAAATAACTTTGACAAATTCCCTCATCTATAAAGTTAGTTTGTCTTGTGACATTGCCAAAACAAGAAACTTTCGCAAAACATTTTCACCGGCAAAATCATTTGCCCTTAATACATTATTACTGATAAAAATTCAGTCATTAAAATAAGTACATTTTGGCTTAAATATCATGAATCTGGGAAGTATATAGCTGGTTGAAGAAGAGAAATTATAACCCTGTATAGTGTATATGCTAGGATACCTGACTCTCGCTCAGGAGACCCGTGTTCATTTCCGCTACCGAAAACTTTTTTAAAAATTGAATTGTAGTTTATGTCTTCACGTACATTACAAATAATAATGTAACAGATTAGTTTTTTACGTAATACGTATGTACTTTCTTGCTTAATTTACTACTAATGTACTTATTAAATGTTGTATTCATATATTATAGCATATATCCATTTCCACCACTTGGGGGGGGGGGGGGATTTTAGAAATCCTCCCATTTTATTCTATGAAATATTTAGAATTCGTGAAAACACAGTTTACCCCATTTCACCCCTTAGGGGTAAAATTTCTAAAAATTATTTCAGTCAGTCTTATACTGAAATGAACCCAGAGCGAAAAAAATCAGTCTAACCCCCTACCCCTTTTCGGTTTTCCGTTTGTACCGCTTTAGTGGTGAAATTTAAAAAAACTTTAAAACCCCTTTCTAAAGATTTAAAAAACACATCTATATACCAAAAAAGAATGCTCTAACTTAACAATCAAAGGAGATACAAGGAGTTCTATACTTCACCCCGAATGCAGATTCGAACTTTAAGGGTTGATTAGGGTAAAATCCCGAAATGAGTTTTTAGACATTTGCATTGGATACTTATGCAAGCAAACACCAAGTCGATATTTTACCGGGTCTAAGAGATACTGACGAATTCGTGAAAACACAGTTTACCCCTTTTCATCTCTTTAAGAGTAATTTTTTCAAAAAATAATTCAAAATGTTAATTACTTCGTTACATTTTTTATTATTTACCGACAATTAGTATTTTTTAGAAATGTAAATTGGATAAAGAAAAATCTCATTTGGACAACTATAAGAAAACATTTACAGGATTTTTGTAACAGTAATTCATTAACAGGGCTAGATTAGAGTTTCTAGAAGCCATTTAAATAGCTATCAATTAGAATTGAAAAATATTTCTCCTAAAAAGCGCCTTGCATAGAAACGGAAAAATTCTGCAAACATACTACTTTTCGGTAAATGATAAAAAATTAAAGAAGAAATTAACATTTTATATTATTTTTTCCACTTATAAATCTTTAGTCTTCACATAAAAATTTTTGATTTTAATATTAAGTCTTGGTATGTGAAATTTTGAAAAATATTTAAAAATTTCAAAAATTAATAATTAGCTAAAGTTATAAAAAATAGGAGTTTTCTGGCCTGGAATTGTTTAGTTAGCTAAAAATAACACACTCTAAAAAAATCTGATTGAAATGTTACTTAGTTTCCTAAAAATAGCACACTTTGGATTTTGACAATTTCGGAAAACTCCATTTTCTAAATAAGTAAAAATCACTCGGTATATATGATAGGGGCTAAATAGGTTTTTAGACAAGCACAAATTATTGACGTAAAAAGTTGTTTTGAAAAATCAATATAATTTTTTTCCCATATTAGGCCGACTTTTTGGCGGTCACTGTACATAATAGATTCAGAATTTGGCAGAATCACTTGGTTCCTGTTTATTTTAACTAAATTTCACAGATTTCTTTGTTATAGTGACTGAAAGGCCAAGAAGCATAAAGCACCGGATTCAAGGTAAAATGAGGTTTCGATAATACACACATACAAAGGCCATGAAGCTTATTTTACTTAAAATCACAGAATAATCTTAAAATTATCTGCACCGGCAAAAACATCTGTCCGTGTTTTTGGCCCACATCTGCTTAGAACACACCTGCTCAGCAGAGAAACAAACCCTTGCATAAGTTGAATAGCGAGGTAGAAATTATACGGTGGAAAATTCGAGTGCGTCTATATTAATACAGATACCAGCACCACACAACAGGATAAAGAAAGAGGGAAGATTGGTGAATTTTCTTCGTTTCAATCCCCAGCCTTAAGAGAGACGTTTACATATTACCCTGATGATTAGACTGAATTGGCAAGGAGATGTTAAGGTAATTAAAATCCCCAAATAAGATTAAACTGTGGTTTGCACTAGAGGCAGAGCTGGGCAAATTACTTTTAAAAAGTACTAATTTTACTAATTACCAATTACCGCCCAATGTAGTAATTTAATTACCAGAAATTCAATTACTCACAAGAAATAGTAATTCAATTACCAATTCCTTAGTAATTGTAATTGTACATCAATTACTTTTTCAATTACTTTCAATAAAAATTATTGTCATATAGTTGTATTTAGTAGAATTTTCTTGCAAGTTGCAACTATCATTAGTGTCGTGTCGATTCGTAATTGTTATCTAAAAATGCTTAATTTTTATGTTTTGTTAACTATACTAACCTACATACTCTTTCACTCTTGAAGGTTTTTTGATAATTAAATCTTCTAACTACATACACCGTTCACCAAAACCAAAAGTTTTTAGTTTGTTTTGATGTAAGATGTAAGTAAATTAATAAATTCAAGGATAACAATTATACAGGGTGTCCCAAAAAAATGGGACACCGATTTGGCATAGATTCCTTAAGTTATAATAAACCGATTAAACCTAATATACTTTAGTACAAAGTCCCTTCAGTAAGAAGGTATAGGGACTTGGAAGTTCAAATCTATATATTTTTTTATATTAGTTTCCACATAAGTTATCACTAAAGTTGAGCTTTTTATCACGATTGTGTATTTAGTTGCCGAGGCCCGAAGGGCCAAAGCAAATAAACCACACAAGGATTGAAATGGAGCTTCCAGTGCCCAGGGGTACATTGTTTTTTTAAATTGAGAAATCGCGAAGTTACAACATTTTAACCAACTTTTATAGGTCACGTTGACGTCGATTGACGTTTACCTATCGCCCAGCCGCCTACAAAAAGTTGTAAAACAATGGATTACTTCACTGCCGATTTCTCGTATTTTATTTGACGATTTCGACGTTCTTCACTGCCAATTAAAAAAAAAATTCGAATATGAAGAAATGTTGAATTTAATTTTGGCTAGATTTTGTAATGATATTAGAAAAAATAGTACGCTGAATATGTTATAAAAGTGATTTTTCCATGTTCGTGATAAATTGATCCACTCCCTTTGCATCAATCGCTCGTAAATTAATCGTTGAAAAACTTTCACTTTTCTTAACTTGTAGAACAATCTATTATTAAATACGCTTAACATGAGGCTGAATGACGAAAATATGTAACTTAACTAAGTATACAGGGTGGAGCATTGGATTTCTTAAGTGTTTGACAGCAAATTTCTATTTAGATTTTGTAGAACGATCCAATTGGCGCAACTTGAGCATTTTTTGTTGGCTCTGTTCGAAAATACTTTTTTACCCCTTTATACGAAAGTGACATTTTCTGTCGCCTGTTAGAGGTATAAGGAAAATATACGTTTGCGTCCCTGTTTGGTTTCCAATGGCAGTGGGAGGGAATATAATACATTGACTGCCGTTGCCATTAGAGACGGGAGACAATGTGATTATTATTAATAATAAATCAACTAGCCTCCTGGTTTTCATATTTAAATATTTTTGAATGCAGCTGATTACAAGAGATAGTCTCATCATAAAATGTAAAAGTGTTGTATGTATAACTCTGGACTAAAACGTCATTTCATCCCTTGCATGATTACAATAAATTTATTATGTACTGTTCTCCCAAACTCTGAAGAACTAAAGTACATCTGCGGGAGAGAATGATACATTTTCCGCCCTAGTAATACAAATAGTTATTAAAAATGTATTAGGTAGCTTCTGAAATTTTAAAACAAAATATCAATTTGGTGTTGATCAGGGACCGTTGAAAGTTGACAGATGACTGATAAACCTAGTTGAAAACCATCTGTCGATGTTGAAAACGGCTGATTGAAATAAGAATTCGTACTTTAGATACAAAAACAAAAGACATTTGCTCAAACACGTAACAATGAAGTCATTTTTACATTCAAGTGACCTGTATACTATGTGTTCAAAAAGAAATTACATAAGGGTTGAATATGGCAATTTTTAGAATTTTCAATCGCGATATCAGCGTATAATATAAACTTATGACAGCAACAACAGCGATTATGTTAATAAATTCTAAAGCTTGCTGTTGCCAATACTTTTATATTCCATGGACAACCCTTAAGTAATTTCTTTTTGAACACACCGAATAAGAAAATTACTGCGAACGCTGGACAATTAAATTGCTCAGGTTGTTTTCATATTTTTACTTCAAATTTCAAAATGTTATTAACATCTTTAATAATAACTATTGATTTTAAGTTTAGGGCAATAAAATATCTGAAATTACGGAAATTGGGTCACTATACACTGTTCTTTTAAAAAACTAAATGGAATTTTGTGTAAAATCACTAAGAAGCCAATATTTGAATGTCTCGTAATTAGGAAGTGGGTTTTTAATAATAATCGAAGCTAACATGCTGCAGCAGTTACAAGGCAAGAAAGCGAAAAAGAATGGATAACTTACAAAATGTTCAATGCAAGAATGCGGTAAACTTATGCGGCGGCGTTTTAAAATTACCGTACGCCATAATGCATTTTTCAGTCAACCAGACATGGGATTTTGCAATTAGGTACATTTTATATATGTATTGTGTTTTCCTCTCTTTAAATGTTGTTATCGGATTTTGTCCGTTTATTGCAATTCCTCACTCAAAAACGTTATTTTCTGGACTTAACGTCTGTTACACTTGCACGGATCGTTTAATACAAGCAAATTGAAATGAATAAATAATCATTATGAACCAATATCGTCTAATGAAGGTATTTAATAGTATATTATGGGACAAGTGGTTGAAATAAAATTTCAACGTTGAGAGTGGTTTTTTCAACGAGCGAAGCGAGTTGAATAAAGTAACTCGAGACGTTGAAATTTTATCAGCCACGAGTTAGATATACTATTTTTTTCTAAGAATTTTCACTTATTTTAACAAGTTAATGCACTTTAGAAAAAAATAAACATAAAGTAACATTTCTCTTGTCACCAATTGAATGTCAAACAGTTTGAAATCCCGGTAGTCCGAGCATTTCAATCTCTAGTGGTATTGTAATCTGTAATGTACTTACCGCAAATATTCTTATAGCGTCTTACACTTAGCGTCTGTCACAATAAATATTAGTGTCACTTTTACAAGCTAGAGATACACGCACTAAAATGCTCGTGGACGCGTCATACAAGGTGGCGCACAGCCGACTGATACATTTTAAATCACTGTTGGAGTAGACATACTTCTTTTAAAACAACGAAACATGGATTTTATAATAATCAAAAACACCAAATTTTATTTTTTAAATATTACATCAGGCAGGTGGCCGTGATGGTAATGCTACGCGCGGTTGAATAGCAAAATGCCGTTGAAAATTGCGTCTTGTCTGTGTAATGGATTTAGTCTCATAATAAAACCGAACTGCCACTGTAAAATGAACTAAGGTCCATTGCTCCATTATAATTACTAAACATTAACTTGAAAACTTACACTAACTGTTGCGAATAGCAAAGTTGTGTTAGCACTGTCACTTTGACGGAAAACAAAAAACACAATGTATCAGTCAGCTGTGCGCCACCTTGTACAAAATGCAGAAGTGGCTGTTATTCGACTCGTCAGAGGAAATAATAAATTAGGCTTATATTGCGCGGGGAAACCCTGCGATTTGCTGAATATGTAACGTAATAAGACCTTATCTTATTTATGCGTTCTGGAGATTTAGCACCCTATCGAGGTCAGTAATTCAGTAATTGAAATACCACAAAGTAATTCAATTACCTCGAGTAATTTCAATTACCACAAGTAATTCAAATACCTATAAAGTAATTTAAATACTTTAGAGTAATTTAATTACACGAAAGTAATTGAGTAATTGAATGCAGTAATTAATTACTTTTAAAACGTAATTTTCAAGTACTTTCTAACAAAGATGGCAATTCCCAATTACAATTACCGCATTTTGAAAAGTAATTCAATTCCAAGGCAAATAAACAAAAAGGAATTTAATTAGTAATTTAATTAAAAAGTAATTAATTACTGCCCAGCTCTGACTAGAGGTATGTATCATTAACCACATAATTTCATCAAATAGATCTGCCACAAATTCGTTAAAACCCCTCACTACACAAATATTTAACAGCTGCTAAATACGTATTTCGATAGCCAAGCTGTCAGTAGCTACTAAAAACTTACACAGCAAAATGGCTACGATTTGTTCGTGAACAAATCACAAATGGAAGTGGGCGATACCCGCGCACTTTACAGCTATTTATACTGTCTGACGAGGCACTTGCACGTGCTGAACCGCGTCGGCATTTGCCTATAAATTCTCATCTTTCTCCTTCCGATCGTTAGAAGAGTTTTGCCTCTGGCGTGGTTTACACTTTGAGTTACCGTGCTCTTCGATCTCTTTCTTTGCAAAAGAGTTTCGCCGCTGGTGTGGTTTACACGTTGAGCTACTGTGCTCTTTTACTTTTCCTCCTGATGAAGCCCCTTACAAAAGTGGGCGAAACGTTAAGTTTTTCGAACTCAATCATGACACGGTCCAATCCCGGGAGTCGTTTGTTACTTAATTGTTACGCTGTTGGCCCTAAACTTTTTTATTTGACTTGATTTGCGTTACTAATAAAAAGTACCCAAAACTTTTGATCTCTATTTATTTTAAACAAATCAGATAACCAAGATACTTATGGGATAAGTGCACAAGTAATGTGTGTTGCTTATCTGGTTGTTATATGTACATATAAATTACGTAATGTGATTTATCATGTTTTTATATGAAATAATTACATTGGTTGCCTTGGAGATTACATACAAAAAAGAGTTTTTCCCCAGAAGAAAATCAAAACACTTGTAGTGCCCAAATTGGGGAAAAATAAATACAATTTTTCCAGTAAAAGTATTAATTTATCGTTTTATTGAGTGAATACGCACGCGGCAGAAAAGCTGAAAATAAATAAAAGCCAAAAACGATAATTAAATTCAGAAAATATAATACGGTGATGCACACGAAAAACGTCCGATTGACAGCGGTCACCCAAAGGCAGTCCCTAAGCACGGGTGTATCTATGATGCAAATGCAAAGGTAGGGTAGGAGGATATCACAAAGAAGACGCCTGATGCTACGAGTTTGTCGACATAAGGATAGTCCATACACTGCTAGGTTATCAGGCTATGTTGAGCCTCAAGGAAGTGCTATTTTAACGTGAACAACCATCGAACCCAGCTGTGCAGGGATCGCCAGGGGCCACCTGCGGCTCACTCTGGGAACTCATGTGAGCGAGAAGAAACCTACACAAAGTTGGCCAACCTTTTTGGAAAAACAATGTAAGTTAGTACTCAAAGGAAGCTAAGGAAATCCATCATTTACTTGTGAATTATTGCTAAACTACGGTAAAGGGCATTTATCGAAATGAGGTTAAGAAAATGCGTCTAATTTAGAATAGATAGAGTGGAGATCTGTATTACCGACATGTGATATTTAAATGTCAAATTTAAATTTGAAGGTAAGATTAGAGAATTATAATTTATCCATGAACCGAACACAAAATAAGCTGCGCTAATTAGACAACGTAATATATTATAATATCACAGATCACAGTATAGTTATTTCTGTATTAAGGGCATAATAAATAGATTATAGCACTAGGGAACGCTTAAAATACGACGCGAAGCGGAGAGCTTTAGATTTCCGGAGAGCTATAATCGTAATTAAGCACATGGTACATACAACGTTTTATTTTATGTTAGTACTCAAAATGCACAAAATTCAAGGATTCAGTATTTTGGTTATACATAGTACAGTGTGTCCGCGGATTGAGTTCACATAAGGTGTAAATGACAAAATATTTTCGAGTTAGACGTTAATATTCTAGGAATCGCTCCTGCTTGTTCTCAAACTAAGATATTGAGAAAATCTATCAAATTAATTCATATAAAGGGTGTTTTTAAGATCGATTTTTAAAAAATGGTAAGAGAGTAAACTACCTTTATTAGTAGAGATAACAAAAAAAGTATTAAGAAAAGTTATTTAGAATTAAGAGTAATGACAGACTCTCAATTTTCAGATAAATCGGCCTACTTTGAGTTTTTTAAAATTTTTGAATTCTTTATACCAACATACCTTTTATTGTAGCTGTAGAAGGCATTCCATTAATTATCTTTTTAACATATTATTTCATGAACCAGTTAGAGTGCATCCTACAGCCACGATAAAAGGTATGTTGGTATAAAAAACCAAAAAGTTTAAAAAAAAAATCAAAGTAGGCCGATTTGTCTGAAAATTGAAAGTCCTCAATTACCCTTAATTCTAAACAACTTTTCCTAATACTTTTTTTGTTATCTCCTCTAATAAAGGTAGTTTACTCTTGGTCATTTTTTAAAAATCGATTCTATTAATTAATTTGGTCGATTTTCTCAACATTTTGGTTTGAGAACAAGCAGGAGCGATTCCTAGAATATTAACATCTAACTCGAAAATATTTTGTCTACATACACCTTATGTGTAGTCAATCCGCGGGCACACTGTATATTACTGCGTCATCGGTGTGCTGGGGCCTTTGGATATAAAACCTTTTTTATATTCAAAGGCTGGAGCTTTGAATAATTGGTGTGTTATGGTTTCTATGCAGATTGTTGGTGTTGTTATACTACATTGTTGGTGTTTGTTATACTGCTTAGCAACTTTATACGCCCTAGGGCCATAAAAACCATATTACACCCGCTATCGAGGACCAATAAACAAGATTATGGTTCCAAACTGAAATAAAATAATTTATGAGCACAAAAACATTTGTCATTACAAAATGAATTTGGCAATAACGCGGGGTAAGTTCTTATGAAACCTCAAACATAAATCATTACATAAGCTATTAATAATAAAATCTAATACCACTTCAATATTACAGTTATTGATTTCAGCGATCAATAGACGGTATAGTAGGAAAGCTGGAAAACAGATCGACCCTTTTATAAGCGCTCTAAATTTGTCAGGAAACAGTTCTACGAGTTGAAGTATTCCTTGTAAGGCATACTAGAGACAATTTACATTCATGTCCTCTATATTTAGTAACTGGAGTCAAGATTCCAGGTACAGCTATCACTAATTGACTCGTCTTTGAATTCAGCAGACGGCTGGGCTCTTCGGCACGGTAATGTGTTATTATCAAAAGCATACAAATGTCGTGCAGGAACGCTCGAGACCCTGCAAAAAGCGCAGCCTTAATTACATATTCGAATAGCACGCGTTGTTTAGTGTCTTCTGCATCTCTCCAGAATGAATATCGCGCAATACTCGCTTCAGAATTTCCATGCCATTCTAATTAGATGAACTGAGCTCTTAATTAGTCCAAAACCGCATACAAATTGTACGTTTTGTGTATAACACGAGCCGTAACGTTTCTGTAATGGCATTTTGGTGTGAACTAGCGAGTGCGGTTGTCTGATACTGTTTCTTGGACGGTTGCCATTGCTACCAATTCTGCAGCCAAGCGTGACAATATCTCTCCCAGGCCGAAATTACCGAGTCGAACTGCACAGCCTTATTGAAGCACTTGAATAGAGGGAACATGCAGCGGTTTTGATTTATGGCAACGAAAAGGATGTTGCAGGCAGTATATTTTATTTGGTAACCGAAAAATATAATATTGTCGCTTTCTTCTGAGCTATACATTTTTATAATACCAGTTTGAAACGGTCGCAACAAATAGATGTACAGTGCGATATACTGCATTGGCTGTTTTAGTAGAAACCAATTAAATGCTGTTATAAAGCGTTATTGCTGCTATGATAAGTAAATCGCTGTAGTTATTACACAAGTATTTTCTTTCCAATAAAGAAGGAAACTCAGTAAAGCTCAATTTAAAAAGTTATAACGAAAATTCGTATGTGCATATTACTTAAATAATCACAATTAACTTACATTTCTTGTATTTTTCATTTGATAAAAAGTTGCTTATTACATTTGTCCAACAAACGAGATAAAAAAATATTGAAACAATTGACCTTCCCAATGGTCAAAAATATTATGAATTGTCTCAAGTAGTATTTTTAAATATATGTGCTGATTGCTTTGATCAAGCGTTGTGAGGTTTACATTTATGTTTATTGTTACAGGAAGACGTCGACTTACGACCCTTCGCTCAGTGGAAAGGTGGGATTACAAGCTGGAAGAAACTGCTTCCTTGCACTGGCCGAAACAAAACTGTGCTTTAAAAATACAAATCCGTGTAATTTATGTGGGATGGAATGGAAGTTTCCATTGGGAAGATTTCTCTTCGTTTGCTGACCTTATATAGCAATAAAATATTTATCTTACTTTACAAGTCACGTAACTGGATTTAGCTTGGAAAATGAGCTTCACAGCATTGCGTTTGGGAACTATATTGATAGCTTACATTAAAAATACAATTGCCGGTCACCGGTAAAAGCAGAGACCACAACAAACAACCCTAAACATTTTGATAACCTCTTTGATAGAGGCGTTAATCTTCTCCTAACATGGATACACTTAAGTTCCCCTAAAACGACCGACTGTTGAATATTTCACAACATGCATCGCTTAACTTATAAAACATGCAGATTCAAAAGACACAATAGAACATATTCTACTTAGTTCGAAATGCAGCAGTTTAGACTGGCAGTACTGAATGTAAGAACCAGGTTAAGTCCACCCTCGGCGCTGAACGAAAATTGGTGATTGACGGTGGCGGCTTCAGGCGCAGCGCTGGCCCGGAGCTTGTCAAAAAAAGGACGTACAACTGTGGTTCCAAGATTGTCAGCGTTTATCTACGAGTGACATAACGATAGGTTTCCAGGGCTGCATTGGCTTGCCGAATGAAGAATGGATACCGGCAGTTCAAAAAATGACTACCGGCAAATAAGGGTCGATCTACGAGTCATAGTGATAACGGAACGACAGAAGTGCTTCAAATATCCGACCAGGGGTCGAAATAAAATTTCACTGCCCAAAAACAAGAAAATAAACACAATTTAAGATCTTTAGACCGTTTCAAATATTGGATAAGGTTCTCAAACGGTAGCTACTGTACTTGAAGCCGTAAAACTCAAATACACGCATTCTGCCTGCCTAAAGTTATACTGTGCGCGAATTCAGGAGACTTCTCCATCTTTTCCACTACGCCACGCCAAATGCAGTGGCGGAATCAATTTTGAAACTAGCCTAACATTATGTTGGTTTGTTCTAATTACCTTCACAATGATGAGCTAATGGCCCACTCTAGAATGATTTTAATAATTTTACGCCCCCGGCTACCATGTTAACACCTGTGGTAGTCTTTGACCCCTAAACAAGGGAATTCTTCTTTACTTTCCACGGACAAGGCTAGCCACCTACCCAGCCTAAGGGCAAAGAGGGTTTGTAGAACCACTTTGTGGTTAAAACAGACCACTGGCCTACAATAAGAGGAAGAAGAAGACCTGAACAAGATATATTTATCTTTGTTCGGTTTACTGGGGTTGGTGTGTTAATCACAGCATTGGAACGGAGATTGATTATTCATATGAATTATAGATTCACGCCACAAAGAAATTTCAGAGATTATCTTAACGGAGATTGATTAATTGTGATTTTATTTAATTGGTAGAGTTATATACAATGGGATTCATAAGTATGGTCATTAAATTAAATGGGTGCACCCAATTACCAATCTTAGTGAAAGTACATTGCACTAAAATTGATCGCATATTTAAAAAAAGCAACAGGTCTTGGAACCACTTGCTATATCAATAAAAGTATAATAACCTAAGGCACCATATGTAACAGAAATACCCAAACACAATTTTTTTACTCTTAAATTTTATCTAAATTGGGTCTTATCGCAACCACATGTGCGAACATAAGTTGAAAGAGCTTTATTGCAGTGTCCATCAATCGGTTTAAACAATTAAACGTTTTGATTTATTGTGGGATTAGTATAAGTTTTTGACGTATAGTTTATTATTCTAGCGCTCGATAAAAGAGCGAGGAAAATTAAGAGAAACAGAAAAATCCGCGGGGCTACTTTAGCCAGGACGTGATGGTAGCGAGAATAAGCAACGGTTCGACGTCCTGGATGGTGCGTAATGCAGGGCGTTGAGAGGTTCGACTAGGCGAACAACCTGCTGAAGAAAAAATTTCGGGGCGACTAGAGGTTTGACTGCCGAACTACTGCAGGTGCGTAGCGCCCGAAGGATTCGGCCTGGACTGGCATCTTACAGAGAGGAAGCTAGGTTCGGTCTCTGGGCGGTAAAGTGTAGCTTCGGAGCGATCAGAAATGCTCGTCCGTTAAAGATGCGTCAAAGCTGGTGAAGAGTTCGGCCTGGAGAGCATGTGCGAGATTTACTGCCTATGCTCGAGCTATTTAAACACCTTGAAGCCGACATTTTCAACGATGGACGTTGCAATTGGGGCCGATTTGTTTGATCAAATCTAGCTATAAGTTTTTCCAGGGGCCAGCCAGAATTATTTGATCTGCATTATGTCGTAGCTAACCAAAATTCGTGCATTTTGACATCAAAATAATAAAGGTGGGGTTTATAAAGTTCTGTTGTTTTCGAATTTAGCTGTTGGTGGGTTATAAACAGCTTTGCGTCAGTTGACGGTTTATTTCTTCGAGAAACAGGCAGTTTAACGGCTAGTTTCCAACCGTTAGCTAGCGTTGTCGTAAACAAAGCGGGCTGTGTTTGTTTTCGCGAAGCGAAAATTTTAATCTTGGTATTAATTGGTTGTTCGGCTTAAATGATGTAGATAGCGTGACGCCATCCCCAATGATGCGATGGGGCGTTGCCCGCTAGCGGACGTAATTAATACCAACCTTAAATTTATATCACTAACAGCTTTGCAATAAAGTCCACCCTAAGGCAATGACGACTAATCCTTTCTGCGAAAGAGAAAGTAGCTGTTGCTATCATGCCATTTTAATGCTTCTCCCAGTAAAAAGAGCTTAATTATGGAAGATAGTTTCTTCTTCTTTCTTGTGCGAAGGAGGCATTGGATATCAATTAACGTTCCATAATTTTGTTAACTCCTGCACTAAATAGTTCAGTTGATATCTAACTAGTTGCTTTTCAAAAACATGTTATAGAACGGATATTGTAATACTATAGACTTATCTTCAAACATTTTTCTATATACCATTATTGTTATCTAGAAGCCCTTTAATATATTTTCTGGTACTGAAATAAATGTCAGTTGCAATTAGGTTTCTGGCAGTTAACTGGTTTTATAGGTATATGACATTGCATACATTATAGCATCGTGATGTTATAACATGTTATGTAATTCATTTTCGAAGCATTTTTCCGGTTATCCTTTAATTTTTTGTAAATTCTGTAGATAATTCATTACTATTCCTGGGACCTCACTGCCGACTTCGGGGCTTCGATACATTTTTGCTATGCTTCCAGGTTATCAGCAGAGTAAATAATGGTGTGCTGCATCACAAAAGTTGAAAACCTTTTCCCACAACTTAATATCGCGGTATCTTCTCCAGATATGCAGGAGCTTCAGTGTCTCATTGAAGATTTCTAAACATTGGCATAGGTAGATTCTTCTAAACTATGGGCCCCTATACTTTATTCATAACATTTCTTTTGCGTTTCAGTCCCCAGCCTGCTAAAATCGAATTGGGGAATTGTGTATTGGTTTACGACTCCATATTTTGTGAGTTTATGACGTCATTGGTGATTAAGCGTAGTGCTCATCTTAGCAGACAAGCTTTACCATTCTTTTGGCCTTGAAATACTATTTTAAAATGTCATTTCGTTAATATTTAACATTTTTCCGCTTTATTTTTATTGTAGCATAAAGTTTAGTCTGTAAACTCTGGAATTCCATGGTAACATCTTAATTCATTTTGACATACTCTTATTGTAGTTTATTTCCATTTGCCTTGATTTTGCTTCGGCCCGATAAATATATTTTGTTTGTACTACAGGTTATGTTTTGATATTTTCTTATTCACAAGATACGTGAATCAGTTAAAATAAATATTGAAAAAATCAGTACAGTAGCCAGATAGTGCTGTTTTCTCGTCTGTCTGCTTTATTGGTCAATGCTGAATGAAATGCTTTTAGCGAAATCTATATTTTAAAAACTCATTAATAAAACCCTCTGCTCAGCATACCTCAAATTAATCATGGTAAATTCATTATATTACCTTGACGGGCACCAATGCGGAGAGTTTAATGGGTACTGCATGCTCTAGCGGTCACAGATGCTACAAGCAGTAAAATTCAGGTCATCCAAATAAACTCGTCCCTCTTCATAAACCTGCAGTAAGAGATTAATTAAAAATTAAATCGATCTGTTTTTGCCATTATTTTCCTACTGCGACTGTTAACTTTATGAAATGATTAAAATGTTTGCTGATAATAGTATATTATGCTATTAGGAGCAAAAGTTATGCTTTGTGTGGCGTAACTTGGCGGTTCATCTACCGAGCTTGCGATAGCAACAAATCCTCTTTTCACATTGTAGTCTGCAGCAGGAGCTGTATTTCAGTACATAAGAAAAAAATCACAAAAATGAATCTGCAACCTTCTTCATAATCTTTGCCAGTTTACCAGTTTGCGGTGCACCGACTACTTTCAAAAACTGATAAACCAAAAACAGAAACTGCTATTACTCAAGACAAATATTAGATATTTTAGTAGTAATTACGATAGACGGAATCCCTAAGGTATCCCATAAGAGAACGTTTTCGATACTTGACTTAGTAAAATATAGTAAAACAGGTCAACATTTTATTTTTTTATAACAGCACCTTTCGTTTTAACGGGACTGTTAACACATAATTGATGATAGTGCTTGATGTAAACTGGATATTGGCAACTTAGGAATTACAAAACGAGGTTAACCATTACCTTCGAACTAACGTGACCACAGCTATCCGGCGTGACGTCAGCACTATCCTGAACTAGATAATAGGCTTGATAACTTCAATCATTGGCCAATTCTGTCGTCCTGTGCTGACATCACGCCGGAGAGCTGTGGCCTTATTGTTTCGGACGTAATGGGTTAACTTCAATGTGATTTTAACAAGATGGGGTAGCGATATAATCTTACCTAATAAATGGATTGGCAGAAGATATTTTATTGAATGACTAAAATTTTCAGGTTTAACTAATCTGTATGAAGAAACTAAGGGGCACAGTTGTAAAAAGTTTATAGCTGATTGTCCGACAGTAAATTAAACTCCATCGAACTATCTGTTGTGCTGGTGTACGATATTTTATTTCAAAAATTACTTTCCTGCCATTGTTTAATTATTTTAGTCAATCATTTTGAAGTATTATTCTTGTTACACATTCCTGGAGATTACAATCCATTTACTTAAAGGTTTTAAATCCACTGATTGAAGTAGATCAGACCTATATGTTTCCAGAATTCATCACAAATATATGTAGCAGTGTTTATGACTTTCAAACGGGCCTATCTTTTTTCCTTTTCTCCCACCACCTTGACTTAGCATCCTCTTCTGCGCCTTCTTCATCTTCTTGTGTTTTCAAAGTTATTTAGTTGGATTTCTACCATAATATATTTATTTACGCTAGATTTTTTATTAAGGCTCCACGTTGCGGCTCCTTTTATGTTATAATTGAGTATGTTGCAATGGTATTTTTGTATGTAAATGGTTTTATATCAATAGCTCCAGTAGAATACAAGTACTCTTAATAAACAGGTTGGGATCTCACATTTAGAGTGATTATCGTTGTATCTGAAAATTGATTTCTTTTTGTTTTTATGAAACCATACTTCAAAAATCAAATATCTGCTTGATATCTGTCAATGTCATTCAAATTTTTGAATGTGTAAATTAATCATAAATACATATTTGTTAATATAAGCCCTTCAATAAACACCATAAAAAACGGTAAGTAATTTCTCTCCAATTATTTAACTTCACTATTTTATTGCTTTTTTTTAGTTCTTTATATAAATACCTGTAACTGTCACGTGTACAAAGAACACAATCCACTTCCCTCCAGATCCAACAGCATTCCGGTCACTTACAGCCGTTTTCCAACTTGTACACCAAACCCAGATAAATGCAACTAACCACCATCAACTGCACAAACCTTCCAACCACAACACGACAGGATTCCCGTTACTTACACCTGGATTCTTGACAAGATTCACCAGTAGCCACCGCAACGTCTTTCCTCAACATCCAACAGTCAGTCGTTTTTCCAGCAACAGCAGACTTGACAAGGGCCAAACAACAAAATGTCACTTCCACAATCTATTCTATGAAGTACAATACCAGAACTGGAAAAACCTCCTATCCAATTTGCAAGTTGTTTACTCTCTCAGGAAACTCGATGTGGACTATACGTCCAGAACATACACCGCCAGTTATTCATATCACATAATGTAATCAATTAACAATATACAACGCACAGTATCCAATTCTAATAATTACTTTTATAGCTAATATCTGTATAAGTTATTGTATTCCTATCAGATTCGTTCTTCTTCGTAAATTCACCAAATCTTTTCATTTTTTTGTGCTTATTCTCGCTAATTTTATATATGTAAACCCTTTCATATACCAAATATATAAAATTATATTATTAAAGGGTTTATTTCCAATTTTAACTATATACAAACCAGTTTTTACATGTTTTTCAAATCAAATTTTATGTGTCTAAAAATAACAATATTTTCCATAGCAATATCTTAATGCTTATTTTAATTTATTTTCAACACTCTATATTATTTTATTCCACTTATTTAACTATCCGGAATATTAAATTGCTTCTCCCAAATAAGTATTTAGTACTAATTTTCTTCCACTTTAATTCAAATAATCTTTACATCATATTCCAGATATTTTCTTTTTCTTTTCTTACATTGTTCAATTGAATTTGTATTTTAATCCATTATTTTCCAAATACATATATAATAATTCTGATTCCTTTTAATAGTAGTTTATTTATCTAGAACGAAAAGAGGCATTTTAAAGACGAGAAAGTTGTTTACGACGGAATTACTTGCGAGGACCTTTAAAAACACTTTTCGTTCGTGGGGAATACAACGGTTTATTTCATACTGCAAGTTTAATGAATTTTAAATAAAAAGTTGTAAACCATTTCAAATGTCATGTCAAGAACTGACGTATAATTTTAAAGTACTTGAACTTTAAAATTTTACTTTAAAGTACTAGGATTTTAATGTTCCATTTTTTGTACCATAAATAATCCGAAAAATGTAATTTTTGACATCAGTATGAAATAAAATACATAAATTTATTTTTATTAATTTTTAATGAAATATTTATAATAATTTTAATTACATGATATTAAACGTTCATACGAAAACCATTAAAATACAAAACAAATTAATGATTGGACATACACAATAGAAAACACAACAAAAGGATCAGTCATAAATCCAAAATACTGTATACACAGTTGTTAATTGAATCTTTTAGTTAATTCACTTTCTGTATTTTTGATTTTCTACTTTTAAGGGCTTTAATGTTGTAACGCTATCTTCTGCAGCAAATTTAAAATTACACATTAAAAATGTATTTAATTTGTACAACGCCTAATCGAGCGTTACATCAGGCGATAGAAACTGATGATAACAATTCACGCAACCGCTATGCGCAAAGACACGAAGAAGCAACCTCGACACCGCCTCTTACTCAATGTTACCCAGAATACCGATAAAGCCGCCCGAATAGTATGTAAGAAGACTCTGCAACCATTTTAAGACACTAGAGTCCACCAGTCCCGACCAGCAGTCCGACTTGAGTCCATGGACTTTCCTTTCCTGCAAAATTCTCTCCTGGCTTTAGATTGTGACAGCGCAACCCTACTGTTTCCTAAAGCCACCCCATAACCGGCTAGTACCTTAGATTGTGACAGCGTAAACCTACTGTCTCTTAAGAGAAAACACCATAACCTGTCTGTGCTTTAGATTGTGACAACGTAAACCTACTGTCTCTTAAAGCACCCCCCCCCCCCGCCCGGTTAACCCAAATCCATCGCAATTTATCGTTCCGACATTCCAAAAATCAACGAGACGATTAAAATATTATAACCTGTTAATAATCTTACTTGTACGAATTATATTGTATTATATTGCATGAAGGCGGCACGAACAATATATCCGTTTTAATTAAGTTACCTGGAGGGTCAGCGTTATACGTCCACCGACGTCGTTCTGAAGCCCAAAGACAAAACTCGAGTCCGAGTGTAGATGACTTCGCCACAGGCGAATGCCGAGCTGTCAAATCCATTTGCCTGCTAAAGCGAGCGAATTTCACCAGGTGCATATTCACGGCCCAATTACTCTTGGAATATCGAACTGCCATCCTAGGGCACCTCCACAACCTGCACCAGCCCTTACGCACTCCCGCAGCCGCAGCTATATCCTAATCTGGCTAATTTCTACTTATGTTTGCAGACCACAAAGTGTAAACAAACCGCGGTTATCTCAGAAGTCGCGTTTCGGACATTCGACATACAGCAGGGCAGCGACTATACGAATGCCGCTGCCACCGACACCTAGGTGCTAAATGGGTTGCAGCTCGCCAGAAAACCCAAGAAACAAGTCTCCAGAAAGAAATGTCAATTTTATTGATATATAATTCATTTTCATTAAGAATTATTGATTATTTTGTACATATAGTTAAAAATAATATACGATTGATAACATATTGTGTTTTCCTGACCATATACATTTGAAATTGAGTGAACGTTTTTTTCCGATTTGAGCTTGGTACAGGGGTATTTGAAGTCTATCAATATGTTGCAAAAAGTGATATTAAATATGCAATGATATTGCACCTCAGTGCTATGCTATGGTATTCGCCCATTATATTGTATAGTTTATTTTTATTTATAATGTCTTACGCTTGTTTGTAGTCGATGAATAATTGATGGACGTCAATATTAAACTCATAGCACTTCTCTAGTAGGCATCGTATTGTAAAAATCTGGTCTGTTGTAGATCTATTTCGGCGAAAACCACATTGGTAATCACCTACGATCTCTTCCATGTATGGTTCCAGTCTTCTTGCTAATATTTCAGAAAACAGCTTATAGGTTGTGTTAAGCAGAGAGATGCACCTATAATTATTACATTCTGTCTTATCACCCTTCTTGTGGATCGGGCATATTACTGCTGTGTCCCATTCTGTCGGCATTACTTCGTCTTTCCATACTTTCGTGATCAACTTGTGAATTTGGTCATGTAGCAAGGTGCTAAATTGAGTTGATTTAGGTCGAGTTAATTGGCGATAACTCAGGATATAAGTTTCTCATTATAAATTAGTATTTAAGAATGAAGTAGCTATATGAATTATTGGGTTCAAATAAGATGATTATACATTTAATAAAGCAGATTCAATGCAACGAATAGGAGAACTACAGTGTACCTTGAAATAACCTAAAAACAAAGCTAATATGATATTTAAAAGGTAATTTATTATGAAATGTCAAATTATTAAATCTAGTGAGTGATAGACATACAAAATTTAACATTGCATGTTACTATAGGGATAAACAAAAACAAAATAAATTGTAAGAACTTTGATAGCAAAATTATATATTGGTACAAACTAATAAAACCCAATACAATTATAGTTGATTATTTGAATAAAAATAATAAAGGTTGTGTAAACACATAAGTGTTGCAGGTAAGATAAAAGGCTAAGGCAAGGTTTTAGTCATAAGTGATATTTGGATTATGGAGGTGCTTGCCGAGATAAAGGAAACAACATTGGTAAAAGTCCAGATGCAGGTCGTTGCAGTGTGGGGCCTATCAACAGTATCCGTTGGTAGATACGTTTGGAGGCAACTACATCGAAAATTGCTGAAGCAGTGCAGTTGAGCTAAGCGTTGCATTTGGGGTTGGAGTACTGCTGTCCGCTGCGGAAGATTTCTTGCTGATCCGATTGCAAGCATAGCCGGCTACTAAAAATTTAGAGTATTGTTGATAAGTAATTGAGTGGAACTACACAGATATGTGTGTACAAAACATAAAAACGGTTAATTGATAGGCTAATAAAAATAAAAGGAAGAGTACTGACCTATTTGGACAATATTGAAGGTGTTGTTTATTGTAAAAATATTATATTGGCAAATTGTCATGTTTGAGGTTAAAAGTAGCTTTATTTCGAAATAGCACATAATACAATTCTTACTACACCTAATAGCATTAAATACAATATTAAGTTGGATATCTTCTTCTTCTTCTTTCAGCCGTTCTCTACTCGTTGAATATAAGCCTCCCCTATGCTTTGGATATAATTATAATGAATAAAATACAATGAATTTATAGTCCAGAGAAATTAGACACTGCTCTTCGGAAAAATTCCCGGAAAGCTGGATTTTGGTATGAGACTTGATATTGTGGTTCTAAACAAAATGTCAAAAGTCCTCATCGATCCGAGTGCCGCTAAAAATTTTAAGGGGGGGCAAAGGTCACCAAAAACGGTATTTCGTGAATATCTCGTTAACGGTCACTTTTACAAAAAAATATTGATTATCAAATTTGTAGCTTATGAAATTTCTAACAATAAAGATATCATGACTTTTATTCGTAAAAGTAAGCGTTTTGGAGATCATTCGATATACAGAGTGTAACGAATAGATGCACTCCTCAATGGCATGTATATCTCATTGTAATTGCGACTTGAAATATTCCAGAATTTCCTTTTTTCAGAGCCCATAAAAATAGAAAGAAACACATATATAGTACACTGTAGTCTAGATAGAGAAGGAATGTGATTCGAAAAGTTCCCCTCCGTTGTCTTAAACCTCAAGGGACATCTGCTTGCTATTCGTGTAGGAGCATAATAGGATATTATGTTATTAGGAGCAAAAATTATACTTTATTTGTCGTGGCTGGACTGTTTATCTGCCGAGCTTGCGAGGCAGATAATTACAGCCGAGCCACATAAAGATACTTTTGTTCCGAATAACATATAGTATTTTTTCTTCAAACGTTTATAACAAATTATTTAAGAAATTTTAAGAAACCTGGAATTATTTTAAGGTAGAGGATTGGGTAGACTGATAAATGTGGGGTGCTTTGGAGATCGTCACTATGACTACACTATAAACAACGTTGTGAACAAAATCGAAAAAAAAATACTTTATCTCGTCAGAGGAGATAATAACTTTAACACTTTAGCATTATCAATCAAGCAGTATAATGTCACATTTTACTGACGTTTGAAGAAAATTTTCTTTACGTTAATATTGAGTGATATTTCGTTTTTAACGGAGGTGCTTACTTAATATTTTCATTCATTTTTGAGGCAGACATTTATTAAATTCTCCAAAAATGTCGAAATTTTTTTCATTTGCAATAAATAAACATTTTTCAAACAAAAATAAACGTGGAATATGCCTACTGGGGACACCACATGAAAAAAAACGCACCTTGTACTCTACCTCAAAAGTGGCGTGGAAAAGAGTGCACGTTTCAACTCTGTAAATCGAATTATCTCCAAAACGGTTACTTTTACGAATAAAAGTCATGCTATCTTTATTGTTAGAAATTTCAGAAGCTACAAATTTTATAATCAATATTTTTTCTGTTAAAGTGACCGTTAACGAGATATTCACGAAATACCGTTATTGGTGACCTTTGCCCCCCCCTTAAAATTTTTAGCGGCACTCGGATCGATGAGGACTTTTAACATTTTGTTTAGAACCACAATATCAAGGCTCATACCAAAATCCAGCTTTCCGGGAATTTTTCCGAAGTTTTGCTTTTATTTTGTCTAATTTATCTGGACTATTATCCTGAATTGGAGTCAATTGTTTTGCTAGAGCAGTCAGTTAAACTTGTCATTTAGTTTAACGGTTGATCAAAAGGACACAACATTAACTAGTCATTTTAAATTCTAAAAATCAATATAAATTATTGAATTTGAATAGCTAGTAGAATACAGATTAGTAATACACTAATTGCTATAAGTATCACAAGCTATGCATGAACTGCAATATATTATATGCATTTTTATTATTCTTTTAATTTTATTGTAGTTTGTTATTCAATAATTTTTTTTTGCACAACCTTTTTGTATCATTTATTGTCTTCGTATGCAGGGGCGCAGGAACAGGGGGGGGGGGGGCGAGGGGAGCGATTGCCCCCTCATAGAATATATCAGGGGGGCAAATAGTATAATTTGTCCCCCTGATATATTCTATGAGGTTTTTAAAAATGTGTACATATGGTTTTCACATTAATCCATACATAGGTACGAGATGTTCTATTGTATAAGGTGCAGAAATAAAACACGAAGAATTGGTTAAACACGTCTTGATTTTTAAGAAAATAGGGCAGAATTTGATATACTCGTAGTCCATTTTTCCTTCATATGGAGATGTAAATGCCAAAATTCTAGGGAAATCATTGACAACAAACATTGTCACTAGGCTGCATTGTCTTGGTACATAAACTTCTTATTATTTTTGTGGTGAGGGTAGGTTTCATGTCAAGAAGTTGGCAATTTATTATTTTAAATTGTAACTTATCCGACACCCAGATAGGGTACAAGGATAAACAGAAGAAAGAAAGAAAGAAATTGTAACTTTGGTTATTATAAACTTGATGTGATGTTATAATTTGGTTTGAACTATTTAGGTAGGTATTCCACAAGGACATCAATTTGCAAAGAAATGTGATTTACATCAATTAAAAAAAAATGTAATCCGCTGGGATTCGAATTCTGCGCTCTCAGGCGAATATTTCGAGCTGAGTTTCTAGTCTGCCGCTTGGGTCCCTGCTTGCACAAGTGAGCTACGGACGTACTCGAATTGTGCGATTTTCTGCTGCGTTATAAAGACACCAAACTATTCTGTCCCACTTGTGATGTTAATCCTATATCTGTTAGGTCTCATTTTCGACAATGATAAAAGCCTGAGCTCTGTTAAATATTATTACTTTTATCTATTTCTCAGCTAAAGCAAAAATATACAACATTTTATTTTTTAAGGTGTTCACCCTGTATATATTTCTCTGAAATTTTCTCGGTTTTATGCCAGGTATACATGTCATCTGCATGCAAAGTATCGTCTTAGCATTTCAGCTTAATTGCAGCTATTATAGTTATTTACGTATCAAGTACATAATGTAGGACTTTATTGGACGAATTAATTTTATGGAGAGCGAACGTAGCGTAGCGATAAAGAAGACGAGTCAAATAAGGTCTGATTTTGTAGGAGCTGTACTTTCGACTGCACTGCAAAATATTTCCTTTTATCTACAATTGTCATTTATATTAGACACATTAGAAAATTCGTGTTTCTATTGAAACATAATTATAATATCAAGAGTAACTACCTATTACCGTAAGGTATTAAAGATGAATTTCTTTTTATTATTTGTAAAGTTTTCAGTTAATATAATCTTCTCTCCTGATTTGAATAAAATGACATTTATTTTTATAATAACACTGACAGGCGGCCGTTTTACTTTACTATATGGACTAAAGTGGCACTTTATGGACTCTATATAATACTATAATAAAGTGTTTATGAAACAGCCGAACATAAAGCTTAGTTATGTTGAAGCATTCAAAAAAATGTTTTGCCCCCCCCCCATAATTACAGTAGTTCCTGCGCCGCTGTTCGTATGTATTCTCATATACCGCTCTTTTCATATGTAGTCGTTTTATTGTAGCACTCTATTCCCTTGTTGTCCCTTGCTGTTCCTTTATTGTTGGTTTGTGTCACTGAGTCTTTATACAAGAAATGTACGCAGATAGAAACGAAAATTCGTTAACTGAAAGGTTAATCAAGATGACAATAATCTGAAATGCAGTAAATATCTTAACCAAGTCATAACTTAGCTTTTAGTAACGAAAATGCACGCAATCACGCTGAAATATACAATATTCAATAATATGGCACATAAATACAAACGTGTAGTACGCCTGGTGCACCAAAAAACGTAATATCTAAAATATCTCAGTCATATATACTGTTATGATACAACCGTAAATGTGTGTTAGAATAAAATTTATTAAAATTATGGGATTACAATGGTTAAAAATAATTTAGATTTATTCAGGTACAAGGTGGAAATGTGTATGGAAAATAGCTATTTGAAAAACAGGTGGATTTGAAAATAATATAATAAAATTGAATAAATTACAGTTTGAAAACGAATGACAAATACTTAATTTGAAATAAAATAAAAATTTAGTAAGTTTAACTCAAATAGATAAGCGTAGAGTGTATAAAAAGGGATATGATATCGTTAAGTTTGTTTTTGATTATAGAGAATAACAAATTTTGTAACATGTAGAAAAACAATTTTGGTCTGATTACAAATATTTAATGTAACCTTGTTTTATTAAGAAATATTTGACTAATATAAAAAGGGTATAACTAATACAAATCTACGTGGTGAAATAAAATTAAATTTTAATAAAAGACGAGAAGAAGTGAAGACTTAAGGAGGGAAGGTACTCAATAATATTTCGACCTGAAACAATTATTTACTTGTTTATGAAAAATGTTTTCCGAAAATTGTTGGCAGGAGGAGTATTCATTAGGATTGTACTTAATATATCTGCAATAAAAAGGCATTATCACCTATAGTTTAAGAGTTAGGCTTTTAGACAAGCACGCCCTTAGTTTAGGTCCAATTAAATTCATCTTTACAACAAGTTACTCTAGGGTATGACATATTTTATTAAGTAATATCGACATGCCAAACCTATATATTATTATGCAGTGGATACGTGTGTATGCTTATTTAATTCAAGTATTGAAACTTTTACTTTATTATAAAATTAAATTGAATTTATTTCAAATTACATGAGTACTCCTTTTTCTCAGGGTATGGTTCGCCGAAATCTAGTTAGTTGTTTGTTGCTGCAATTACTGAATGTCACTTGCTGTCAAGTATTATTTTCAAGCAGTGTTTAATGACAACCCCCAATCAATATGACATAAATAAAATCCTTTACAATGGATTTTTACTGTATGATATTTAGATTCAAATTTGCATATATTATTTAAAATACTTCTGTCATTAAATTTCAAATTAAATGTCAAACTGACAGCATCATCCCTATAATCTGGGTAAGTACTTTACTTTTATAATGTCTCTTTATTAATATTAATTAATCACCTTTTATTTATTTAGATACATTCAACTTAACCACTTACTTTGCACTGACACTTCCAAACTCCAACAAAAATGCGATACCTTTTGCAGCCCTATAGACGGCTCCGACCTCCTACCATTGACAGCATCTCCAGCACGCCTAAGTATTTATTGTATCTCCACACATCTAACAATGTATCCAAAAATCTTGCATTGGACTATATTTATTTTATTTGTAATGTACAACCAACATATCCCTTTTATTAAAATTCTTCGTTATTTTAATGGGTTTTATTATGTATTTACACAATTTCAAAATTTTTATATCCATTTTATATCAAATTTTTCGTAGTTGTTTTTAAGTTGTTATTCTAATAATTATCTCAATTTTTTTATTGCTATCCTAGAGTACCATTATTCCTGCCCGCTACATGTTATAAATCAATTTGAATGGTGCTCACTTTATAAATTATTACAAATAGAATTTTATTCTGTCATATGAAACATTCAACTTTGTATTTATTGTTAATTTTTGTTACCATCATCAAGTCGTACTCATTTTGAAATAACTGTCTTTTAAAATGTACTTTGAATCTTTGAGTTTCAATTATTATTCAATTACATAAGCAATCATTATCATAATTTTCCACATCTTATCGTTTCAGTATAATTACTGTATTGAACTTTTCATTTTTTATTCATGAAAATAAATAACTGTATTTAATGTAATACATGGCCTCTATATACCCTAGCAATATATATACAAAAGATGGTAACAGATGGTGTGATAGAAGCTTCAAAAAGTAATTTTATAAATCCGTTGGTAGTAGTTAAGGAACGTGATGGTTCTCTTAGATTATGTTTGTTCGATGAATTTTAAAATGTTTCTATGGAAACAGAATAGAGTAGTAATTGTTATGAAGTTATAATTTTGTAAATAAGAAATATTATTGAGTGTTCTTGTTGGAAGCAGATTAAGAAAAAGATTTTTGTTTACAAAAGAGAAAAAAAATATTTTTTTTAATCTGAGGAGTTATGCTATGGTATATAGAGGCCATGTATTACATTAAATACAGTTATTTATTTACATGAATCAAAAATGAAAAGTTCAATACAATAATTATACTGAAACGATAAGATGTGGAAAATTATGATTAATGATTGCTTATTTAATTGAATAATAATTGAAACTCAAAGATTCAAAGTACATTTTAAAAGAAAGTTATTTCAAAATGAGTACTCCTTGATGATGGTAACAAAAATTAACAATAAATACAAAGTTGAATGTTGCATATGACAGAATAAAATTCTATTTGTAATAATTTATAAAGTGAGCACCATTCAAATTGATTTATAACATGTATCAGGCAGGAATAATGGTAGTCTAGGATAGCAATAAAAAATTGGGATAATTATTAGAATAACAACTTAAAAGCAACAACGAAAATTTGATATAAAATGGATATAAAAATTTTGTAATTGTGTAAATATATAATAAAACCCATTAAAGTAACGAAGAATTTTAGTAGGATGTAAGGGGGTGTGTTGGTTGCATATTACAAATGAAATAAATAGTCCAAGGCAAGATTTTTGGAATATCAAATAAAATTAAAACTGGGATTGAAGAAAGCAAAACCAATTGGGTGTGTAGCAGAGATCCAGTACATTGCAGGGAAGGTGCCATTGTGTGAGCTGAGAGGGACGCTGGTCTGGGACCGTACGGGAGTTTTGGTCTGTTGCGGGTTGTGTGAACTTCATACGGGATCACTGGTGGAGGCTACAATTTGTCAATTAGATATGGATACATTGTTAGATGGTGGAGATACAATAAATACTTAGGCGTGCTGGAGATGCTGTCAATGGTAGGAGGTCGGAGCCGTCTATCTACCTAAAAGGTATCGCATTTTTGTTGGAGTTTGGAAGTGTCAGTGCAAAGTAAGTGGTAAAGTTGAAGGTATCTGAATAAAAAAGGTGATTAATTAATATTAAGAAAGAGACATTATAAAAATAAAGTACGCACCCAGATTACAGAGATGATGCTGTCAGTTTGACATTTAATTTAAAATTTAATGACAGAAGTATTTTAAATAATATATGCAAATTTGAATCTAAATATCATACAGTCAAAACTATTGTAAATGATTTTATTTATGTCATATTGATTGAGGGGTGTCATTAAACACCGCTTGAAAATAATAGTTGACAGCAAGTGACATTCAGAAATTGCAGCAACAAACAACTAACTAGATTTTGGCGAACCACACCCTGATCAAAAAGAGTACTCATGTAAATTTGAAATAAATTCAATTTAAAGTTATAATAAAGTTAAAAGTTTCAATACTTGAATTAAATAAACATACACCATCCATTGCATAATAATATATATAGCAATTAGACTGAAATTTGATATAACTCAATATCAAAAACCAAACGTAAAATCTCTTCTAACTAGTAATTCGCTTTAGTAATTTATCAATACATGAAATGAAACATTAGACATCGTTTTTTGGATTTTAACATTTACACAATCAATAATTTAGCCTGTACTTGTCTATGACACTTACTAGAATTTTAACGAATAATGAAAGAGACAGTAGAAAAGGATAGATTCTCTTCGAACTTGTTCAAAGTGCGTCACCCGCAGGTAAACGGATTGCAATAATTTATGGAAGAACGGCTGCAAAGGTAGCTATACAAAAATATAAACAAGAAAAGAGTGTCAACGTAAAGCTTAGAAACAAAATATAAAAATATTTGTGTAAAACTAGATGAAGGTAACTTGCAACCAAAACTTAATCACATGTAGTAGGTATTATCAAATAAAGGGCCAACTAAACATATTAGGCAGAAATTATTGTGACTTAGTATTGTACACGGACGTAGATTTAGAAATTGTGAGAATTGTAAAAAAATCGGAATTTTGGGACCATGCTATTTTATCAAAATTAAAGGAAATTTTCTTCAATTGTATGTTACCAGAATTAGTACCTAGAGGTTTACAAGCTAGAGATTCAGAACTGATAATCAAGGCCCAAAACAAAAGAAAAACAAGAAAAAAGGATTGTCAATAAAACTTCGTTTTTTATATTTGTGTAAATAAGGAATATTAAAAAGTAAAGTTAGCATTTTGTTGACCAATCTAAAATTTAAAGTTTCCAGGGTCTTTTAGTATACAGTGCTTGCGTAAAGTAGTGGATAAATTCGTTAAAAATTCAAGGAATGACTTTTGGAAAAAACGCTGGTACCTGTCGATTTTTATTTTTATTTGGGCATTTTTTTCAAATAAAATCCATTCATGCAATGCAGGGTAAGCCGCGTAGGAGGTGTGACGTCATTGATTTTTTTTTAATAGAAACCCCCTTTTTTAATACGGAATTTGAAAGAATGCATTTTTTTACTTACGCTACGCTGATTTTTGAGTATTGGTCACATTACCAAAAAAAAAAAAAAAATTAAATTGCCAAATATCTACAGTGTCTGCCAAAAAGTCGGCATAATATGGGAAAAATTTGTATTTTTGATTTTTCAAAAAACTTTTTAGGTCAATAATTTGTGCCCGTCTAAAAACCTATTTTGCTCCTATCATATATACCGAGTTAATTTTTACTTACTTAGAAAATGGAGTTTTTCGAAATTGTTAAAATCGGAAAAGTGCTATTTTTCGGTAATTAAGTATAAGATTTCAATGAGATTTTTTAGAGTGTGTTATTTTTAGCTAACTGAACAATCTCAAGACTAGCAAACCCCTAAGGTTTTTTAACTGTAGCTAAAAATGTATTTTTCAGTTTTTTAAATATTTTTCAAAACTTCACATATCAAGACTTAATATTAAAATTTTTTTTATGTACAGACTATAAAGATTTATAATTGGAAAAAATAATATAAAATGTTAATTACTACTTTAGATTTTTTATTATTTACCGAAAAGTAGTATGTTTGCATAATTTTTACGTTTTTTATGCAAGGCGCTTTTTGGGAGAAATATTTTTCACTTCTAATTAATATCTATTTAAATGGTTTCAAGAAACTCTAATCTAGCCCTGTTAATGAATTACTGCTACAAAAATCCTGTAAATGTTCTTTTACAGTTATCTAAATGAGAATATTTTTTAGAACATTTAATTGGATAAAAAATATCGTTTAGACAACTGTAAAAAACCATTTACAGGATTTTTGTAACAGTAATTGTTAACAGGGCTAGATTAGAGTTTCAAGCAGCTATTTAAATAGACATTGATTAGAATTGAAGAATGTTTCTCATAAAAAGCGTCTTGCATAAAAAACGTAAAAATTATGCAAACATACTACTTTTCAGTAAATAATAAAAATCTAAAGAAGTAATTAACATTTTATATAATTTTTCCCAATTATAAATTTTTAAAGTGTTCACATAAAACATTTGAATTTTTATTTTGTCTTGATATGTAAAATTTTGAAAAATATTTAAAAAATAGAAAAAATAATTTTTAGCTAAAGTTAAAAAAATTATGGGTTTTCTGGCATTGAGATTGTTCAGTTAACTAAAAATAACACACTCTAAAAAAATTTCGTTGAAATATTACTTAATTCCGAAAAATAACACTTTTCGGATTTTGACAATTTCGAAAAACTCCATTTTATAAACAAGTAAAAATCACTCAATGTATATGATATGAGCTAAATGGTTGTTAGACAACCACAGATTATTGCCGTAAAAAGTTTTTTTGAAAAATAAAAAATAATTTTTTTCTTCATATTATGCCGACTTTTTGGCGGACACTGTATATGTGATTGCAATGATAATTTCAAAAACCACTAAATTAAATGTTCAAATTGCACATCGTTCTCTACCTGACAGTCAAGAAGACCAACATGTTTTTTATTGATTGCTGTCCTTGATAAAAATGTAAAATCATACTTTCTAAAATTAAATTTAGTATTTTGCAATTATTATTTCCTTTGACGATAAAAGAAGTATTGGATTCACCCCAAAAATTCGAAATGGAGTTTTCAACAGATTTTCACGTTTTAGAGTCCCCTGAACCCAAAAAACATGTTTTTGTTCATTGGTCTGTCTGTCTGTCTGTGTGTGTGTCTGCCTGTGAACAGAATACCTCAAAAACGAAAAGAGGTATGCCGTTGAAACTTCATATATAGGTTTTGTGTACTATGGAGATGCAACAGCAAGCTTTTCAAGAAAATCGCGTAACCGGAAGTAGATGTTTACTCTTGCGATTTTTCTGCTTTTTTCGATTTTTTCAAAAACGGCTGTAACGATTTTTTCAAACTTAACATTTTTGTTACATTTTTAATGTGTATTGATGTGAGATAGGTGATTTTCCAGTTGATTACTTCTAAAATGGGGTTCTCTTTTTTTCTATTTTTTTATTAACTCCTATTTTAAATAGAACACGCGGTATATTATTACATTTTTGAATTCAGCTTACAATTTTAGAGAAAATTTGTCTGTTCAACTAACGCTCTATTTTGTACAGTTTTTGTAGAATTTCTAAATTTTGAAAATTTTTAACATGCTTAAAAATAAAAAATCACACCAGATTTTTTTTGCTTTTGGTCATGTGACATGTGACCTATACTCAAAAATCAACTTAGAGTAAATAAAAAAATGTGTTCTTTCAAATTCCGTAATAAAAAAAGGATTTACCATTAAAAAAACATCGATGACGTCATACCTCCTACGCGGTCACCCTGTATGTGTTTTATTTTATTTGAAAATATGCGCAAATAAAAATAAAAATCGATGGATCCCAGCATTTTTTCCAAAAGTTATTCCTTGACTTTTTTACGAATTTATTCACTACTTTACGAAATAGTAATGGGAAGTTTCGATACTTTTGCGGACTCGTTCATTCCAATCCCATTCCGCAAGTGGATCGAGTCCATCGGATTCGATCCTCGGATCGACATCGAACTTGAATGTGCATTTCAGACACCCGGCGTCCTCGGTCATTCCGGACCCGGAACGAACAACGCGAGTATCTTTGTTTTGGTGAGTGGTCACGCAGTCGGTAATTCAGTATGTTTATATGTCTCAAACATCAATTGGGCACATACAAAGCCGCCAAAAGCCATAAATCACTGATGACTGATAAAAAAGCATCCAACTTCGGCCGTATCATGTGTCGCCTGTCGACGTCGAGCCTTTAAAATGAACACCATCATCATTTGCTGTTCCCCATCAACATATTGTATTGTATTCTGTATTGAAATGAATTGAATAACGGAATGCCAAAGGAATGAATGTCCGCGAGAATTGACGTCTCGCGACCTTTTCGTTCCTCGGAACGAATCCGGACCGAAACTTGGACTCGATCCAAATCGATCCTGCCCCGGATTCGATCCTTTGTATCGAATCCGACCGGATCGACACATCGCTATTACGAAAGCACTGTATAATAGGTAAGTACTTCTAGAAAATTTACACCTAAAAATATTTTACACCTATATGAGGACCAGATGTTGCTAGAGTTGTACGGCCTAAAAAACTATTGTTCCTTGGGGTAAAGTGCAATTTTTATTTAAAATACGTCGAAATGATATTAAGTTTTTTATAATATAAAATGAATGCACCTATGCAAAAGTTTACAAATATCGAATACCTTGATGAAACCCTAATTTAATGTAAAAAGTAACTTATTGGTTTGAAGTAAACCGATCTTTGTGAAGTTGTGAGTAGATTCATAATTTTAAATCTTAAAATGTTTTCTTAATGACATAATCATACCATGAGAAAACGTAGTGCCTTCTGAAAGCCACGTAATATTTATAATAAATTGCAATAATCAACTAAATTTCTGCGGATGTATGCTATAGGTACATACTAACGTACTTCATTGTAAATCACCGGTTATTCGGGGAGGATTATCTTGACTATCTGTGGGGTTATGCGTTTCTTTTATATTTACTGCTACGTAGTTTTTAACAAAATACGTTGAGTATCTTTACAGATGCTAATTGTGTTGCCTACAACCAGCTGATCTTGGATGGTTGGAACATGTTGTCTGTCTGTGAACAGTGCATTGCAGGAAGGTGCTTGAAAGGGTCGATTCACAGATCAAAAGGAAGTTGCTATCTGGAACGTTGTGTGAATGAAATAAAAGGTGCGTGATTTCTTATTAAAAATAGAAATAAAATAAAGACAATAAGAAGGTGAACTAATTAAGAAATAATACTTACTGTGTTTGTAATATTGTTGTGTACCATTGAAAAGATTGGGCATTTGCCAATTGAATTTCAAATTTGTTGTGACAGTTGGTTGACATAAGTATTGACTTATGCGAATGAGATTTAAAATATTAGAACATCAATCTTTCAGAAATCAAGTAACTAGATAAAAGAATCCATTCCTGATTTTCCAGGAGCTATCTATAATAGTAATTATTGAGATTATAATACCAAATAGGGCAATTTGTAATTTAAAAAAAAACAGATTCATAGCAATATACTTAAAGGTTCAGTTCAATACGTTCAATAGTAATTACGTTAAATTGGCAAATTTCCTAAAATTAAGTAGCATTACTAATGCAAATTAAACTTCATGTCGCATACACCATTTTGCTGCTTCCCAAATTACTTTTTTATTAGCGGAATTCTTTCTCTTCTCCATTTCGCATTTCTAATTTCTGAAAATACCTTCGTGTTGATAAAACATTCCTCTTTATTCACTTAGATAATATTAAAGTTTTGATAAAAAGAGATATATTTGTCTATGATCGGTCCGAAAAATGTGGTTTATAGAAAGTTATTTGCAGACCGCTGCTAATCTAACAAGGGTCTGAAAAATCTTTGCAGATCTCTTTATAATGTTAAACTGGGATGTTTTATTATTGTTTATTTGTTATGTCATTAATATTAATTTCCGATCGTAGACCAAATTTTGAGTACACCTTGATTTGAAAGTGGATTTGCAGACCTTACCTACTTGCAGCGGACGCGGCTACTGCGGCTACTTTAAAACCTTGATATACAAATAACTACTTATCCAATTTTTATTCAGAAAATGCACATTACTACACCATCATCTAGCTGGAAGACT
This sequence comes from Agriotes lineatus, assembly GCA_940337035.1. Classification (NCBI taxonomy): domain Eukaryota; kingdom Metazoa; phylum Arthropoda; class Insecta; order Coleoptera; family Elateridae; genus Agriotes; species Agriotes lineatus. Next base: position 106,060,924 of record OW679201.1, read on the forward strand.
CCATTTGATAAATGGTGCGGTTGCTATTCAAACCCTTTGGGATACCTCATTTTGTTAGCAAAAACACGGACAACTCAACTATAATAAATCATATGAAAGCAAACCATATACTCAAATATCACAGCCGAGCAAGTCCATCCTAAAGATTGATTGCAACGTATTGAACAGAATTTAATAGAAAAACGAAATTAGTTCCTCCTGATCCATCTTCGAATTCTCTATGCAGCTTAATAGCAGAACAGGTCATATTTTCTCCTTATATGCTGTCAAATTCAGCTGACTTTAAATTTCCGAGTTCGATGCAGCCAACTTCCCAACAAAAAGCACACTTTGTGGAGAGTTTGAACAGCATTTCCATGCTGTTCGAGCAGAGTTTGGCCCGAGCTTACGCCAGCATTTAGTATTAGCTGCCTAGACCGGATTTATATTTCCGGACTTCGTAAGCTCTAAGATCCGCTGCAGTAAGGAAACTAAATAGCGGTGCAAAACAACAATCCTGGATATACTAAGCCACCTTGTTTGGAAAAGTTCAGCTATCATGCACGTCACCGTTGGCTCTCCAGGCCATTTGTAAGTAAGGAAAATGCTTTTTCTGTGTTTTCTGTTTGGGATGTCTAGTTCAGGGCTCGTATGCAGTAAAATAGAGCTATGCATGCATTTGTCAGCAATTTTCTTTTGTTATTTTTTATTATAGCTGGTATAATTTCAATTAAATCTCTACAGCACAATGGTTCACCTATATCAAAATGATTCATGTTCTTAATATTTTCGACTGCAGTTTTTTATTACATTTGGTGATTTGGTCATCGTGATTGTATAATTCTTTATTTTTAACTCAAGCTAAAAATGGATCTGATAATAAAAGAGCATAAAGAAATCCTAGTGCAGTGAGAATTAAAAAAAAGTGTAATTAAGGACAGAGTTATTCAACTCCGAAATTATGGTGCAAGGTGTGGAGGTCACTGAATATAAAAGTATTGTTGCGACAAAAGAGTAGAACGTATCTAAGTCAGCAAAGCAGAAAAATGACTAAGATGTTTCGGGGTCTCTAGATGACAGGTTTTCTCAATTCCACCTGTCTGTCTGCCTGTGTGTCTATCTGTTTGTTGGCCTTTTGCCGGTATAACTCAAAAACTATTTGTTGGAGGAAGACGCATGCGGATTATATGTGTACCTGGCATAATATCGGGAAAATTTCGCACAAATATATACAGGGTGAACACCTCGAAAAAGTAAAATGTTTATTTTTGCTTTAATTCATAAATAGACACAAGTGTTTTTTATTTTATACTATTATTAGGAACGTCAAGATACCCTTAGTTTCCTTTTGAGTTTTAAAATTATTTAGTGTCAGAACGTTCACTCGCGAGTGGAGTTCTAAGTAAAACCCCTTACAGTTTTTTTTTAACTTGAAATGGATCACCTATATTCAAACAATAAATTGGTGGAGAAGGCAATGCTCTACGGTGAAGTATGGAGCAATTCTGAAGAAAGCTCGAATATAGGCAAATACATTTTCAAAGCTGTGGCAAAGTAGCAGTGCTTAAACAAAAGATGTAAATAAAAGTTTTCGCTTATAATTTGCATTTTATTTTGAAATAGCGCATGGAGTTTTTCTCTATGATGTGTATTAACGTTAAAATGTGGAGTGTTTCTTAACGTGTGCAAGTTTTCAAGTCACACTTATTCAATTTTACCACTGTTTTCTTGAGTAGAAGGATTAATTCTTTGATAAAATATTATAATCAGCTCTCTGCAATATTTCTTAATTAAGGCATTTTAAAATTTAACTTGATTTCGTTGTTGGTGTTGTGCAACTCAAGATGGAAAATATTCTCCTGTAACGACATATAATAAAATTTAACGTCTTAATGAATTCCTTAATATTGGAGAAAAATTGTCAGCTGTTCATAGTTGATAAGTCAAGCATATGAAAACGTCCTTCTGTCGGAGAAATACAATAGAGAAGAAAACAAAGACACTCTCGGAGTTGGCAGAAATAGCTGTAGATAAGACAAAACAGAAGTACAACATTAAAATCCTATAACCCATAAGGGTTTAACGGGACTTATTATTATTATTATTATTATTATTATTGCTATAGGGTAATTTCAGTAATTTGCACATTAGGCTGACTGACTCCAAAGTATCAAAAACATGATAGAAACTCTGTAAAGGGTTTTACTCAGGTTAAAAATATCTTCTATTTATCGTAATACTGAAACATTAGAATGTATCATTTGGTACTGCAAGTTACATCAAGTTTCAAAAAAAAAAAAAATGGCGGTCGAATTCGAATGGCAGCCTCTTCGAATTCGATTCCAACGTTTGGCAATATCCCGCAAGCACATCGCCCGTTCCCTTCATGCGCCACAAAACACTCCTCGCGTTCGTGCGTCTCGGCTACCTTAAATAGAAAGCATTTTTGTTGACCATTTTTCTGTTTTACAGCTTTTACCCTGTTGGGTTCCATTCTTGTCAAGGGTAAAGCCTGAGCTATGTGCACATTACTGCTTTTATCTACTTCTCAATTATAGCAAAAATAAACATTTATATTTTGGTGCTCACCCTGTATATATTTGTCCGAAGTTTTCAGTCAGTTTCATGCCAGGTAGACATCTGCGTGCAAAATATCCTCTTCCTCTACCAAATAGTTTTTGAGTTATACCGGCACAGACAGGCAGATTAACAGGCAGACCAACAGACGTACGGAATTGAAAAAAATTGTTTGTCATTATCTATGAACACTGAAACGTGAAGACCTGAAGAAATTTCGGAAGGTGATCTTTCGTGATTACAATATTTCCCTTGTCTTTAGACGAGAGGAGTAAAATAGAATCTCCAACACCAACAAGAACTGGCATGGTTCCAAGCTAGATTTCAAGCATGCAACGGGATGTACCACTCGTACATATGACACTGCTGGAACAGTCGTGGAAAGATATGATAATTACGACATAAATCCAGCGCCGATTGACTCTGTAACTTTATATACAATTAACATTATGAAAATAAAATTACTCAAAGGGTTAGAAAAAATAAGAGACGTAGGCATAGGCAAGGCTGTTGTCTCTCTTTTTTATTAAATGTCTTAGTTAAAGCAAAAATATCAAAATTTTATTTTTAAGGTCTCACCATGTATATGTTTGGTTCAAAATATGTCCCGATGTATCAAAGGTAAAACCTGAATTATGTGTAAAATATTACTTTCATGTATGTAACAGTTCTTGAGTTACAGCAAAAATAAATAGAATTGTATTTTTACGGTACTCACCCTTTATATATTTTACCGGGTTCCATGCCAGGAATGCATATAATCCGCATTCAAAATATTGTCGTCTTCCAACAAATAATTTTTGAGTTATCCCAGCAATAGACACACAGACAGACGGAATTGAGAAAGACTGTTTACCGTCATCTAGAGACCCTGAAAGTGACTCAGAAAGTGATTTTTTTCGTGAACACAATACTTTCTTTGTCTTTTAGCCGAGGGAAATGAAAAGTCATAATGAATAAAAAGTGGGATACATAGCGGCAAACACCTTGTCAGATTTGTAAAATGTTTACCTAACGAAGTGTTGTGGTGTAGGGAACTGAAATATGGGAGTCAAAAGGAAAAACTACTAGTAATTGGTTTTTGGGAACGAAATTTGCGATCAGATTAGATATAGCACACAACGAATTTGTTAGAGAAATAGTCAAACGGACAAGAATATCAAAGATGAGGTGCAGAGGTTACCATTGCTATGAATTGGACATACCAACAAAATGAAGGAAACAAGATGGCCACGAAAGGCTGTAAAGTGAATTCGTCCAGAAACATTGTACGTATATTAACTTAGGTTATGTATTTGTAATTTCTGACTTTCTCTAGCGTTTCTTTATGAATAACAATGTAATAAAAAATATATCTTAGAATTGATTTCATTAAATGACTGTTTAATCTTGTTAAAAGATTAATTAGATGTTCGTTTTAAAAAATTCTGGTTAAAACTCGCGTCAGGCGTATTTCATGGCGTCATTAGCAAGAATGTGCTACAAGCGCAACTCAGTATTCTAGTGAACACGCTCTAAGCCACCGAAATAGTTCGCAGCACATTAAGCAGAACGTATGAACTAACTGCAATATTTATGCCAAGTTATTTGTGTAATTTTAGTTATTAAGTCATGATATATTACTAGTTAACAGGTTCAGTATTCATTTATTTGCGAAACCTAAGTAAAAATGTGTGTATATAAAGGATATATTTTAAGTAATAATGGAAAAATATTAATTTTGTTGATTTTAATTACACAACACCAAAGGGCATGCTTTTCAAGCCATAAACTCGGTCTTTGAGGCTGCACACCAACACAATCCTCATCCCTTATTCAGCACATCCCTTTCCAAGCCATAACTACTTGGCGTCTGAAACTGGAAACCGGCGATCTCCTCTTGTTGACATTTACTACAAAAAGTTACTGTTGAAATCTAGATCAGTGCAATGCCATTACAATAATGTCAGTATAATGCTGTGATTCCTTGTCTAGATTAAGTGGGAAGAGCAATATGCATTTTTCACATATAAAAATTTAACATTTTTCTACGCGTTTTCAATATGAAAACTTAACGAAATCAGGTGTATAAACAATTATTGCAAATACCTGGTAGTAAATATTGAAATTAGATTACAATTCACAACTGCTTTGTGCCATATAATTATCTTGCCTCTTGCATGTGGAGTGGTAACGGGTAGCAGACAAAACAATGTACCTTAAACCAATATTCCTATATTACATGCAAATAAAGTAGAAGAAAATAACATTTTGCTTGCTTTGATCAATGGTAAATGTGTAGGTGTAAGTTATTTCAAACAGTGAACAGTATTTGTGTACTCATATCATTTAACCAATATTGCATTTGATCTAATGGCAATCAATTAAAGTATTATAATACCCCAAGTGTAGAGACCCAACCTTGGTTGAATTATTTGTGTTCTATTGTGGTAGTCAAATTATATAAATATATTTCTATTCAATTAAATGTAAACTTTATATTTAAATAATAATTTTGAGTGACTACGAAAACAAATTTTAAAATAAATATCAAAATAATTATAAGAATTCAAGCCCACATTTATTATAATATATACACAAAATATGCAGTAACGTACTAGTGGATACATAAATATATGCCGGAAAGTATAGGTGCATTATAAAAAGATTTTTTCAAGTCAGGTAATAATAATTAGGAAATGTATTAATTGAAAACAACATATGAATTATGAATGTACGTTATGTATTGCACAAATAATTGGTAAATAAAAGCTATAATATTTGTTGTTAATGTGAATGTAGTTTATGTATTGCGGCTCTCGAATACTTTTATTGTAGATGTCCTCGCATCGAGGTTTTCACGAAAGTACCACTGACGTCACGTTGGCGAAAACAGAATTTTAAATTTATGTTTCGTTTTTTGTTTTTGACAAAAATGCGTGTGACACCAAGTGGCCAACTCAAGAACTAACATTTTTCATTTTAAGGCGTTTTTCTCAAAAACGAAACATAAATATCAAATTCTGTTTACGCCAATGTCCTTGACTTCTTAATATCTAGTAAATCAGATAATTTCATAAGAATCGTTCAAAGGGAGCTTGACTTTTTTAAACTTATTTTTTAATTTTTTTAGAATTCATTCTATTTTTTATCTCATACACTAGAACTGTGAAAGATAATAATTCTGATATAAAAAAAACTAAGATTCTACAAGCCGTTTGGGAGAAAAACTCTTTGAAGGTAAATGGCAAGGTGTCTTCATAATATTTTTTAATAACCTTCATACCAATAAATTGCCATGAAATCCATATCGTTTGACAGATAAAACTACTACAGGCTATCATACAAAACAAGTTTTATATGATTGGCCCACATACGTAGTACCATGAGATAAAAAAAAATATTCTGAGCCGGCCTTGATATGTGTTATAGGTTTGGCAGTACTGAAGTGTATTGTCAGTCTATGTCAAATTCGAGATTTGAAGGTTAAATTTTACGTCAGTCTTTGTCAAACAACAAACAAATCCTAACCTTTTAATCTCGAATTTGACATAGACTGACAATACACTTCAGTACTGCCAAACGTATAACACATATCAAGGCCTGCTCAGAATCATTTTTTTATCTGATGGTAGACATGACGCTTGAAACATTGGCTACTTTGAGCGGTTTTACCTTTACCTGCCCCTTAATTCGATTTTTAAAATTATTTAGGGTCACAACGTCCACTTACGAGAAAAATTCTGAGTAAAGTCCTTTACAGATTGGTCCTTTTAAGTTTCCAAAAAAAGAGTGGAAAAGAGTTTACTATTTTATATGTGTCAGTGTAAAATACAAATGAAACTCCTTTATTATAGCCCAGTAGCCCGTTATAACCACAAAGTGGTTCTATGGGCCCTCTTTGCCCTTAGGCCGGGCAAGTGGCTGGCCTTGCCGTCGAAATTGAGGAAGAGTTCCTTTGTTAGGGGTTAAGGACTACCACAGGTGTTAGCGTGATAGCCGGGGAGCAAATTAACTGTTGTTATCAATCTAAAAAACAAAACCGCGTTATACTGAAATTATATGAATGTCATATAAATATACATGATATATTTGTTAGTGCTATTTACATACAAAGTTAAGAAACTGTTACGGTATTATCTTAATGAATCGACATTGCATGTATTCAACGTCAAAGAGCGGCTTAGGATTAGAAGGGTTTTCCGGTTTCCTAAAGGACACAGATCTAAAAATGTCTCGAAGCAGATACTCGGCTTCTGTTACCCTCAACTAGCTTACTCGGGAAGGCGTGGTTCGACAAACTTAACGAAACCGACAGGGGTTATCCTATTCTAATCCCTAACAATTCAATTCATAAATGGGGAAAATGCTCGGAGCGCCACTTGTTTTTAAACAGAGAATTGCTAACGCAGCGAAAACAAAAAATACCACGTAGCTATGAAGAAGTCCTCCAGGTTGCTTTACACCACTCCAGCGTCACTCGTCAGCTGCACCGACGCCGGATGCAAACGTAGGGTGGCCACAAAAATTGAAGTCACTTACCTTCGATGGCCACCGCTCTGGAAGCTAATAACAAAATACAAAACACCCCTGATCTTAAGGGCTTACGCGTTCTATCGCATGCTCTGGTCTTTACATGAAATTACACTCGGCTAAAGCCGTCTTTAGTTGAAAACTCAATAGGTTCACACATTTAAATCAAACCAATAATTAATTTAGCCAATAATGAAATTTAATGATTTAAATTATAGTACATCAAGCCAAAAGTCGGCTATCAAAAAGGTGACACCCTAGTTGAGGACAAAAGGGGATCCCACGCAAGAACTAACTTAGTCTAAACAGAGTTACAAAGAATAAACAACTAAAATATTGGCAGGAGTAAAGCTTCCGCCTTTAATGATCAACTGACATAATTAAAATACAAAGACGTACGCAATGTTCATCTCCGCACGCTGCGCAACAACAAATGATAATAACACACCCGGCACTGGATAAGCGTAACAGAAATAGTTAACAATGTACAATTTTACCTTAGCCCAGGCATGTTAGTCTATTGGAAATCCAAGCCTCGGTGATGCTGCAAAGGACGCTGGGGAGTGGTGATTGCTTCCTGCAGTGTAGAACAAGGTAGAACCAAGGGTTGTGGAACGGTAGACAGCGGTCCAAAAGAGGGCAGAGGAAATTCACAATGAATGCGGTCGTCCCCCCCGGGAACGAAAGAAAACTCGAGATCGGCTGAACGTAGCAAAATTTGCAAAAAGCAGACGTTTCCCCACTCACTATGGGAAAACTACGTGGGCTTCATAGGGCGTCTTGTACTAGATGTGCAACCATGTGCAAAATAACTCCGTTCCCGACTCTGTGGTTGAGTTAAACAAACATTAAGACGCCGCCCGAAAAAAATACGTCCGCCGAACACACAACGTCCCGCGGGAAGGCTCGTTGCTAAGATCACCTGTTAACTTCGAAGGTTTTAGCAACACTCCCGAATTTTAATTCGAGCGTGAAGAACGCGACCTCCGCACCCCCATCGTCGTCATGCAATCGACTCTCTCTTACTACCGGTTAACGGGGATCTCCCCTTTCAGGATTGCATCATTTCTTACAGCATTGTGAAACAACAGAAATGCCACCGCGTAAGCTCAATTAAGCAAGCGGGGCCTCGAACATTCGAGAAAAGGCTTTTGTTAAGGCAGCGAATCCCAGGGTGTCAAATTACTACCGAAATTCCCCGACGGGCAAAGCATAAGTTATTACATATCAAGAATAGCCTTGGAAAACCCTATTTCTTCGTTACATGGAACAAAGAGGAGAATTATTTAGAACGCGTTGGGCGCATATGCATTCCAGGAATTTTAAGCTGAAGGCGCCCGGGGTTGCGAAATAGATAAGGCTGTCAGGCGTAGCGCTGGACTGCTTACGAAGGTAATTTTCAGCAATCGCTTGCATCTCAGAGCCTATTTCGAATGAATTCGAACTTGCGACTTTAAATTACAGGGTCGGTTTTAAGGCAGGGCCGGCTCTGTGAAAGACCGTAACTCGACCAAGGTTTTCAAATCTAACAGTAAATGAAATACTATTACAAAACGTTAGAAATTGTCATATTATACATGATATATTTGTTAGTGCTATTTACACACAAAGTTAAGAAACGTTAGAAATTACAAATACTCAATCCAACTTACTAATATATAGGGCCGGTTGCAGAAAGCAATGTTAAGTCTGGTGTTAGCTAACATCGCGTCAAAGTGAACAAAATCGCATCAATTTTTGTTTACTAATGTATTAGTTACCATAAGCATTTGAGATTTGATGCGATTTTGTTCACTTTGACGCGACGTTAGCTAACACCAGACTTAACATAGCTTTATGCAACCGGCCCCTAATGTCTCTGGTCGAATGTTTTTTACTTCCTTTTACTATAAAGGAAGTATTGGATTCACCCCAAAAATTCGAAATTGAGTTTTCAACGGATCTTCACGTTTTAGAGTCCCTTGATCCCAAAAAACATTTTTTTTTTCATTGGTCTGTCTGTCTGTCTGTCTGTGTGTGTGTCTGTCTGTGTGTCTGTCTGTGAACAGAATATCTCAAAAACGAAAAGAGGTATGGCGTTGAAACTTCATATATAAGTTTTGTGTACTATGTAGATAAGACAGCTAGCTTTTGAAGAAAATCGCATAACCGGAAGTAGGTGTTTACTCTTGTAATTTTTCAGTTTTTTTCGATTTTTTCAAAAACGGCTCTAACGATTTTTTTTTAACTTTACATTTTTCTTACATTTTTAATGTGTATTGATGTGAGATAGGTGATTTTCCAGTTGAATACTTCTAAAGTGGGTTTCTTTTGTTTTTTTTCTATTTTTTTTATTAACTCCTATTTTAAATAAAACACCCGGTATATTATTACATTTTTGAATTCACCTTAAAATTCTAGAGAAAATTTGTCTCTTCAACTAACACTCGATTTTGTACCGTTTTTGTAGAATTTGTAATTTTTGAAAATTTTTAACAAATGGTTAAAAATTAAAAATGAAATTTTTGACTAATTATAAGATCACTGTAAAAGGAAGTTGTGTGAGTGTATCACACCAGATTTTTACAGTCCTTTTTGACCATCTCATTTGCTCCACCTCCCTGGCATGGCCATGGTATCCTTGTCCCTATAGACGCTTATCGCTAATTTCAGGGAAAAATAGATTACTAGTACTTTTTGCTATTGACACCTTTGAAACATATCGGTTCGTTACACTACAACGTTTTGTTGAATAAGAAATTTGCAAACTTGCTGTTTAACATTTCTTTATCACTATTACTCATATCATCTTGTTAAGGTACTTCCTTTTCTTATCTTCTTTAATATAACAGGTTTAAATTTTTAATCCTGCTGTGCAGTATATTTTCTTGTATTGCTATATACGTTTTATATTTAGGATTGCGTGTACAGAAACTTTAGAAAATTTAGTAGAGAGAAAACATCCTGTCCAAGTTCCTATTTTTCTAAATCTTTACCTAACGTACTGTATTTACATTTTCATTTCTGGTAGCTTTGTACGAATGGTGTTATATTCATATGTATAAGTGCTACATGTCTTTTCCTGTCTTTGTTTTGTGAATAATATTTTCAGTGAAAGGATGTTATATACTATAAGGAACCAGTTTTCAGCCATGCCAGATTTTCTGGTTGTTTGAAACCGTTATCATATTTTTTTAAGCTTTGGAGTATAATCAAAAAATTACTATGTAAATTACTGTCATTCATCTGCAGTAAAATTTAGAATAGTTCTTGGTACTGTATACGAGAATTACATGGAAACTTTTCCATTATGAAGCGAGCAAGCTTTGTAACATCAGTTTCCACTTATTGGCCAACCGTGCTGTGTGAACTCCTTTTATTATTGTTATTAATTTTTCAAGTCTAGAGCTCTGAATATACCAGACACCTTTTTAGAAAGCACTACAAAAAATCTTGTATGAAAAATAAATGCATTTACAGCATTAGCGTCGATTAGTGTTCTCCGGTAGTAAGTGCCACAAAACCTGATTTTGAAAATTCATTTCGTGAGAAGTAAGAGATATTTAAAGATTTTATTGCACACCTTGTTCGTTTTGAATTACTGTATCCAGTTATGCCCAACCTAACCTAAAACAATGTTTTTAAACAATTTTAGTGCACTCTTTGAAAGAAGTAATATAAAATGCAACTCACCGCAAATACAAAATTTATACGAAGTGAGGTAAAAGACTTCGCGGAATGGAGGGGTGCGAGTATGATCGTGATCGGTCTCTAAGTTTTTGAGTGATCATTTTCTTTTACACCAGTCAGCGATAGCAATAAAGCTATAACAGACATCAACGAAATCCTCGATAGACGGAAATGCTGCAAAAAACGACTTATTAACTACAATCGTTCAAAATCGCTCGCAGAGGAGTACAAAAAAAAACGTACTAAGATGATACTATTTTGCGAAGTCCTGAATGTAGTATAATCTAACAATACTGTAAAGCAGCAGAACCAGACTATTTAATGACAAAAGTATTGATTGGTAAAGCTGTTTAGCGTTATATTATGAAACCGGTCAAATGCCTCAAAATTAGATACATTCAACCTTCATTTGAAAACCAAAAAAGCCAAATGCCAACAAGTGCAATAAATTTTATATGATAAATTTAAAGGTCCAAACCTTAAAGCTATTTCTCAAAGTAACACAAAGAAGAATATATAGCAAGTGCGGGAAAGACATAAATGATTGTCAGTATGGTTGTTGTCAACGTATTGCTACCAGGAAAGCGCTGTTCAGCCTGAAAATGCTACTTCAAAAAGAAAGAGACAGGCAAAAAAACGTTTTCATATGCTTTATCGATTAGCAAAATGCATTTGACTGTATCAGCCACAAATAGCTGATGGCATGTCCTTCAAGATCAAGGAATTGATCAAAATTACTTTCTTAGAAATCTTTGCATCCCAAGAAGATTATCATGCACGTAAGTCAATCTGTTAGAAAACTTAGTTCTATGCTGCCATTAACTTCCTCACAAAAAAAGAAAAAAAACTTCAAATGATTCTGGAAGAGATGGCAACGGTATGTTGAAACATTTGTCTTAGTTACCCATAGTATGCAAGTGGCAGTATGTTGAAGCAAAAAAGAAAGTTGATAGAAAACGGCCCTTTCCCAAAAAAGCCCATGAAAGTAACTTTTATGGAAATCGTCTAAAAAGCTGAAAATTGGTATTGAAAGATAAGGCTTAAGAATTAGCAATAAAATAAATGGCTGCGGTATCAGATTTTAAACATTAACCTTACTCATATTAGAATTTCGAAGAGAAGTGCCTAATTTCGGATGAAATTGAGAATCGAATTGTTGCTGAAAAAGAAACCTGTATTCATCATTATGAGTTTGACTCCAAGCAGAAGTCGATGCAGTGACATAAAAAGTAGGATTAAGTGTCCTATAACCCAGTCATTTTAATTTATTTCTTAATTTACAAAAAGACTCATAGGAGAAAAAATTTCAAGACGATGAAAGCTTATTTTGAGTCTACAAACATAACATATTTTTATGAAGGTATAAATACATAAATTGTAATTTCTAACATATGTACTAGTAGTATGATAAAAAAGCGTATATTAAAGAAAAAAGTAATCGTCTCATTCTTCTTTTTAAAATATACTGTGTAATGCACCTCTGTATCGTAATATTGCAATTATGCTTCATCGGAATATATTTTTTATCATGCCACACTGACCTATCTTTACTATAGAATACTTCAAGTAATGAAGGCTTTATACATCACAAAAAACGTACACCACTTTGTCGTTTCTAGCCATTTATAAACTTTGACATTTAACTTACGTCAAAGTGACACTACTTATAACCACAACTAACTCTCATAACGCAATGAGTCCCCCTTTTCATCAGCTGAATGGATGTTTTAATATTAACTATCCCACTTATATGACCTTTTATGTATTAGACAGCTATTATAAGCAGTATAATATTGTTTTTCTTCAAACGGCAGTAAAATGTGACATTATACTGCTTGATTGATGATGCTAAACTGTCACTTCATTGCCATGTCATCTAAAACACTCAAGATCAAGTAATTTTATTCGAAGTTTGTTCACAACGTTGTAAATAATTTGTTATAAAAACGTTTGAAAAAAAATACTATATGTTATTCGGCGCAAAAGTATCTTTATGTGGCTCGGCTGTACTTATCTGCCTCGCAAGCTCGGCAGATAATCCGTCCAGCCTCGCCACATAAAGAATAACTTTTGCTCCTAATAACATAATATACTATTATTTAAATTTAGTATTCAATTCAGGTAGCTTCAGGAATGTTTCTTTTTAAACGTTTCAACAACTTGACAGTTATCATGTTTGATCTGCCATGTACATAAAAAACTTCGATTAACTTTCAAAATAAATGTTAATTGTTTGGTTCAAAATGCGTTGACAATTTATATTACTTATTTAAAATTATTATTAATCTATATAAAATAACCAAAAGATAATTTCAAATTATAAATATCTAAAATGAACCAGCACTTGATTTAACGTTAAATTAGGTAATACATTCCATTAATCACTATATAAGGCCTTACTAAATCTAAGTACACAATGCTTTCTAATTATCCCAAATCATTCTTGGTTAGATAACCCACATTGAAAGTTCAATCAAGTATTCACTGAACTTTGTTGCATTTTTCAGACGTACCATCAAAGTACGTTAAATGACTGTTAACCTTCCAGGACCTGCTCTCAATTTTGAACCACGAGCACTCGCTGCGGACTAGTGGTCCGCGCAACGAGTTTTTAACTGAAAGATATAACCAATAATAAAAAAAATCTGATGTGATACACGCACACAACTTTCTTTTATGGTGATCTTATAATTAGCCAAAAATTTGATATTAAATTTTTAAGCATTTGTCAAAAATTTTCAAAAATTACAAATTTTACAAAAACGGTACAAAATAGACTGTTAGTTCATGAGACAATTTTTTTCTAGAATTTTAAGCTGAATTCAAAAATGTAATAATATACCGGGTGTTCTATTTAAAATAGGAGTTAATAAAAAAACAGAAAAAAAAACAAAAGAAACCTATTTTAAAAGTATTCAACTGGAAAATCACCTATCTACATCAATACACATTAAAAATGTAATAAAAATGTAAAGTTTAAAAAAAAATCGTTAGAGCAGTTTTTGAAAAAATCGAGAAAAACTGAAAAATTACAAGAGTAAACACCTACTTCCGGTTATGCGATTTTCTTCAAAACCTTGCTGTCCCATCTACATAGTACACAAACCTTATATATAAAGTTTCAACGCCATACCTCTTTCCGTTTTTGAGATATTCTGTTCACAGACAGACAAACAGACACACAGACACACAGACAGACACACAGACACACAGACAGGCCAATGAAAAAAAATATGTTTTTTGGGTTCAGGGGACTCTGAAACGTAAAGATCTGTTGAAAACTCAATTACGAATTTTTGGGGTGAATCCAATACTTTCTTTATTGTAAAAGGAAGTAATAACATATATTTTAAAAGATGTATTTAATAACACGTTTAACAATACGTTTCCATAATACCTCTAGGGCAGTGAACCTATAACACTAATATAAAAAAATTAATGAGAATCAATGTTTGTTGCATAGCATTCGGGACAAATGTGTATAGCATGTTCTCCACACATACATTTTGCACACTTCTTGCAGAACATTTTTGTAGGTCGGTTTTTTTGCGGTTACAGCACCGACAACGCCCCCTAACAGTAGTCACATTTTCTTGAGTTGGTCCTGGCAATTCTTCTCCAGTGATTTCCCTTATTCTGTCCTTCATAGTTCTTGGTAGGTTTGGTATTTGCGCTCTTGTTCTAAGATGGCTTTCAATAAGAAGAAATGATAAGTTACGAAGATACATTCTTTTGAGTATTTTGATGTCTGTATTATTTGAAAAATACAAAACCATGGAATTAATTCCAGCAACATTTAACATTGCATAAAGGACAACCATGGGCCATCTTCTGGTAGTTCGAGCACAATTATATGCTGCACAGAATTTATCCGCTGTATCAACGGCACCTTTCGTGGCGTTGTAGTATAAAATTGTCCGGTTTTCCAGTGTCGCGATCTACGTTATCATCGTGGTGTAAGCTTGACACCAACAACATATTTTTGTATCGTTTCGGTACGTATGATACTAAAGTAATATCTTTTTGAAACCCAAAAAAGCTGGAACCAATAGGCCTACGAACAGGGCTAGAAAAATCTAAGGGCAACTCTCGTTTATTTTTGTTATAGTTCCCTAAAATGTGAGTTTGTACTTGTAAAGAAGATTCTTGGTCCAGGTCCAGGTTAATACTAGTAAATCAATTATCACACGTAACGTTTCTATGTGTCCCTTGTATATATTGGCACATTCTTTGAACGATGGCCATTGTGGAATTATCTATAGCATTAGGTCCATCAGGTTGCTTCCCAAGGTGTACTTCTAAGTTCATGGTATAAAATGTTTTCGAATCTGCAAGCGCAAATATTTTGATGGCGTACTTATTTGGCTTGTTTGGCATATACTGCCGAAAACTACACCTGCCTCTAAATGCTTCCAACTTCTCGTCTACCGTAACGTTTTCGAAAGGTGTGAAATGTGTGTAGGCAGTTACGCATTTATGAACAAATGCGTCAAAAAGATCTCTAATGGGTGCAAGTTTATCAGTTTGTTTTCTTTCCCATCGGGTTTAGCATCTCTATCTCTACTGTAGTTACCTTGTACACTTGAAATATGTTGATTAGTATATTCCACAACTCTACGAAGCATATCCATATCAATAAAATGTTGCCAGATTTCTAAAATAGATCTGAAATTTTTTGTTATTTCCTTCGGTCCCGGTAAATGCTTGATAATATTTTCTGATCTTGTTCTCACATTTTTCTAGGAACATGTTTGTCCCAATTTGACGTAGCATCTTTCCTTAGAAAATAAGGGCCTTGAGAATCTTCTTCACATTCTTCCTCTGAAATATCCTGCTCACTATCGCTACTGTGATCATCTATTTCCGAGTGCTCCTTTTCGTCTTCATCTGATTGATCATTATACTGCACAACAGTTTGGTCAGACTCATCTTCTGTTAAACATTCTCCCATCAACTTTTGTAATCGTTCGTGTTCTTTCTCATACGAGTACATTCTGTACAATGAAAAAAGCACCTTAAATAAACACAAAAGTTAGAAATTTTATCACTTACTTGTAATACAAATAATATGTGACACCGGAAATTCAAGCGCACCAGTACACGCTGCGTACTCTCAGTCCACAAGTGTCTCTATAACACGCACAACAGCACTTTGCAAGCAATTGCTACCTACTAACATTGAAGTGGATCCAGTCAAGCAGCTACACGGGAGGAGCACATCCAAACAAAGACATTCCCTCCGCTAATTTAATTTAAAAATAGCTGCGGAGCGTCAGTCCGCGCGCGGGTCCTGGAAGGTTAAATCTATTGCATCCACAATAGAACGATCTAAATCAAGGTTATCTTTAACATTGCCTTACATTTGCAAATTATAATAATTTGATATATCAAATTATATCACAGGGAGAGAATTTTTACCACTGTGTATATAACATTAGGATTATTATTTATTTATTAAAAATTGAAAGAAATTGAATTCTCAACGTGATTTTTAACAAATTTAAAGTCAATATTAATTTTATAATATTAAATCACTCACTATTTCAACTATCATCAACCATTCATACGATTGTTCTTGAAATATAGTTGTGGACTGACTGGATTTAAACAAAGTTGCATGTTGCATTACAACTGAGATATTGTTACTACCGCAGCAAGGGCGGTTTTATAAACCACCGCAGCCCAGAAAGATGACGAGCTAATCACATTGGATTAGCAAGAAGAATGCCCTTTCACAAGGGTCATAACCAGCAAAGGCAGGGCCGGATTTACAGCATGGGCAACGTGCGCACATGCCCAGGGCGGCAAATTTTAAAGGCGGCAAGACAAGAACTCTGGGGAAAACAAGTTGAAGACTGTTCTGCTTGAAGTGAAATCTATAACAGAACAAAGACCCCAAAGGATAAGAAAACAAAAAAGGTTCTTTGATGATGATGAGACTGATGAGAGTGAAGATGACAAAGAGAAGGATGAACAAGACGATACCAATTTAGATGCAGGTACCAAATTTCAACAAAGTTTTGACTTTATCCTCAGTAAACTGCTCACTGATTTAAAGAAAAGAGTGAAAGTTTACAACAATTTTTCAAACAGATTTTCGTTTCTAACAAATTTAACTGAGATGAATCCAGAAGAAATAAAATCTGCTGCTTCAAATCTTCAAAAAATTTATGAAGTTGATATGGAAGAATCACCTTTTGTCATGGAGTGCATTCACCTTAAAGGTTTGTTGCATCAAGAGACTTTTAATGAGGATGAATCTTTGACATTGTCCAGACTGCACAAGTTATTAGTTTCAAAAAATCTCGTAGATTTATATCCAAATGTGAATATTGCTCTGAAAATATACCTCTGCACTCCTGCTTCAAACTGCTCAGCAGAGAGATCGTTCTCTACTCTCCAAAGGGTCAAGAACTACTTACGTTCCACCACCACACAAAAGCGACTGAACTTTCTTGCGGTTTTAGCAATTGAAAAAGATTTAACAACAAGTTTAGAGTTTGAAGATGTAATTTCTGAGTTTGCCAAGAAGAAAGCCAGACGTGTAAAGTTTCATTAACATTCAAAAATGTAGATTATAGATGTATTCTAATTAGCAACTCATGTTCTTTTTCTTGATAATAATGTTATAAGTAAAACTCAAGCTTTTAGTAAATTGTAATCCTGTTTCATTTAAAATACCCAAGAGAAAAGAAAATTACACCCATAAAAAAATCCATGGAACTGAAGTTAATAAATAATAAAAAAAATTAAAGTTAGTTAATATATTTCAAAATTAGGTAAATGAAGTGAAAATATTGAAACAAATTTTACAAAAATCTAAATATTATTGTTAGTTATAACAAGTTGTATTTTATATCATTGTGCTGTGGGAGGGGGAGGGTAGAAGGGGGCCGGAGGGGTGAGGGGGCGGCAGCTTGTCATATGCCCATGGGCGGAGAAAACGTAAATCCGGCCCTGAGCAAAGGTGAGATTCGAATTCAGCATTTTTCTAGTTCGATACTGGTATTTTTCTGTTAGATGTTCTGTTAAAATCGCGATATAAAATGTAATACTTTGTTTTGCTACAACATAAAGTTTTGTGCCAACGACTGGATTTACAGCTACTTGTCTGTATAATTAAAAGTTGACCTTTACTTAACTAAAATGACAAATCTACTTGGAGTAGATGGGGCAGCTCGGAGTAAACAGTTCGATATTTCAACACAACTAAAAGCCTCCACAATCTAGTCCAGCCTAAAAACATGAAAAACTTATTTGTTCCTGTCTCCTGATCAATAGCTCTCCAAAATTTCCCAAACATCATCTCGAAATAAATGCGAAACGTTTCTAAGTAATTTGTATCAAATAAATAGTAAGTTTATATGGCGACATGTAGTTTATTACTTCTACGAAAATTGCCTTTGTGGGGAAAACTTTCCAACTTTATGGAAATGCTGCTTACTCATGGAAGTTTTGGGCTAGAGTTCTTTGCGAATTAAATAATATTACTACGTATTACCAACCGTTTTATAGGCTTAATAGTAATACTTCAACACATTAAAGAAGAATTAGCAGTAAATTTAGTTTCAGAAAGAAAGTGCCACTAAAACTGGACATATACAGAGGATGTCATTGTATCTGTTAACATTTCTTTCGTAGCTTTTATAAACAGAAGTATTTTTTTCCAAATTTACACCTTTTTACACATTGAGTATAATAAAAGTCAAAAAAGCTTATAATCATATCGTCTTGCAAACAATTGAAAAAGCCTTTCAGTAAAACCAATACAGAAAACTCTTCCTCCAGCGAATATTATCCTACAGTAACCAAACATTTTGTGTGCTGTGATGACAAAACACTTGCACTCTGCACTTGTTAATATACAGTTAGCATACAAAAATTTCGAAATTAAATTTGCATCAACGTTCAATTATCACAACATACTTAAGCACTATTCACATTGAAGAAAGAGAATTGCAAGAAAAATTTAATTCACGGTTGCCAATTGCCCAGACTATTGCACATTACAGAGCTGCGAGGCGGAATAGTTTCCCAAAATGTGTCATGTAAGTATCGGAGCACCGTATATAGTACAGGGTGACAATAATCTAATTGTGTTAGGTACATATTCGGTTAAATTAGCAAAGTAGGGAAAAATTTCTAGAGGAACTTAATGCCAATCTTGAATTTGACTTACATCTTCAACTTTTTTAAATATTGAAGAGAATGAAAATGAAAATTGTTTTAAAATACAAATAGCTCCGTAACTGTTAATGTTAGGAGCAAATGTAAGAAACTTTTTATGTAGGATAGAAAAGAGACATGCAAAAGGCCTTGCTATGAGATATAAACCAAACTTGCATTTTTAAACAGCAACCACATTTGGCTATGGGCTCATTAGTCATTACAAAGCTGATGACACCGCATTTAATAATTTCCTATTGTACAGAAACCTTGCAGCAGTTAATGAACGAAATAGCAGCAAATGAAGATCGATTTTCGCTAAAAATCAATACCGATAAATAGTGGGTTTGGTAATTACATCCCGTGTGCAAGTTTGTAGTTGAGTATTAAGGGTGGTCTCATTTTGTTTCATATGCTGTAGATAATTAGAAAAGTGGTGGTTCTACATTACGTACTTGTTATATATAAATAGCTATTACACATTGTGTGGACGTGGCGCGGCTTTAGAAACCAATAGGCAACAATCAAGCCCTCATGGAAAACGGCAAAACCAAACTACGCATTGAAATGAATTCACTGTATTGCAGTAGTTATTGATAACTTGTTGTGTTTATATTGACATTATTATTATTAAAAAGACTGAATCATCTGAAAGGGCTGGGTTTCTACATTCTAGCATTCTAGCATATGATTGAATGTATAATTATAAGTTGAAAGTAATTGCTTTGGCCATCGCTTGTTTATCCAATGGGGCCGCTACAAAATTAGATCTTTCAATTGATGGGAGCAACTTTACAAACACGGCGCTCCAACCTCACAATTTTTAAAAACAAGTTAGCTTCGTATTAAAAATTATATCAGTAATTATATTTAACAAATGTAAGTAAATATACGCCATAACAAAACACTCACGACCCGCTTCTTCCGAAAACATGCAAAAACGACGCCACCTTAAAAATTTCACCAAATTCTATTTTTAGGATAACATTCTAACCTTGTTTGGCTTCGCTGATACAAATTAGGACGCCATATGTCCCCACAGCAAGTTTCACGATGGACAAGGCTCCTCTTTCTACGTTAGCCTGCTGTAATAAGCCCGATACCTTCTCGAACGCGGCCTCAGCTTGCACCACTCTAAAATATCTTACACCTCCTTCTTTAACCCAGTTCCCAGGGCTACGCACCGCTCAGCACGAATTTTGTCTGACTCCTACCCGCTTCCTGGGCTATGCTAACCTCGTATCAGCTTCAAAATCTGCCACAGGAACACAGCTAACACTTGATGTACAACTCAACACTTTTTAAAGCTCCCGTAGGGGTGCAACGAATGAAAGCAACCCTATACAGCGTACCCAAACGGCACTACACTAATTATAAAACCCTGAACTGGGAAAAATGCGAAAAATTATTTGTGGGGAAGCCAAAATAACACACCTCACAGCTGGGCTTCGCTTACCCCTTCTCTTGTTTTACATTTATCTTACATCGCTATTCATTATTTTTAAGCCTGCGCTGATTACATTCTATGTTTCAATTAAGGCTAATACTATTTTTAATATCGTTTTACAAATTATTAACTCAAAGTGCATGCTATTCATACAATTTTCAAAAATAAACTAGCACCTTTATAGAATATTTTGTACACTAATATTTGAAATGCTTGAAATGTTATTAACTGCTGCACAATTTTAGAGGCTTTAAAAGTGTTCATTGCTGTATATATCGCAAACTCACTCATCCACCTCGCTCAACTCACCGGTATACCGTGCTGCTTCCATATCTCAACCCGATAATATCTATGCTGAACCGAACCAAACTCAAAAGGCGCTGTCTTTTTAAATTTCCGTTCTTAAAGTTTGCTTAGACATAGAGGGTCTTCAAGTTACAGTTCATAAAGTAGGGGTAGGTTGCCCGCAGAAAAAGGTTGAGCAACACTGCGCCTAAACTGTGGTAAAAACCGCGCATATTTGGCGAAATACTTTGAAATTCAGCTTCCTTCTTGAATGTTTTTACATTTCTAGTTGTAACATTACTGCAAACGGGCTGCTTAACGTCACCGTATATAAAGAAATCCACAGAAGCAAAATGCGGGGATAGGTCCCATCTAACAATGCCGCTTCTGTTGCTTAAACAATCTCAAAAAACTTCACACAAGTATCAAGAACAGCCAATGTATGGTGAGCGGGACAACCATCTCACTGGAACCATATTGTATTAAAATCTATATAGCTCTGGAATATTTGTTAATGGTGGAATTATCTGATTTTGAGGAAGCTCCAAATAACGTGACCCGTTTAAGTTACCATTTATAAGAGAGGGGGTCTATTCTCTGTATTTTGTCATCTGGAATTTGTTTACCAAATTGATATTGTATAGAACTTGTATCCATTTTGTAAGGACCATAGACACAGTTTTTTTGCCAATTCCAGCTTCTTTAACAAATTTTACGAGTAGACATCGATGGATCTGCTTCAGCACAAGTACAAATTATAATGTCACCCCTTTCCTTACCTTCGTTTGGAACTCATCGTCTTTTGAGACATTTCTTACAAGCAAATACACAAACATTTTTTTAAAATGTTTGAATTATGCGCGATATAGTTGATCGCAATGAAACGGATGGTCTTCATAAGCGGCAATAAAAAAATTTCTAGTATCGTGGATGGAATTTCAACTATATAGGTAATCATTTGGCTGTTTGAAATTTTTGGTTTTTTTAAATAAACCATTTTGATTGACGTTTTAATAAATTTTGTGTGTAGGTTATTTGACAATTGACGATGCTTCTAGGCCAATAAAAAAGGTGTTATTTTGCCCAGCTACCAAAGTAATTGTTGCACTTTCCCTTTCGGTTACTCTAATGGAAAACAGTACTTGAACCTCTTAAGTAATAATTTATTTCCATTCCTTCACCCAGTCGCTAGTTCCAGATGTCCATCATCACTTTCCTAATTCTCCACAGTATAGAGAACAAAACGAGACCACCCTTAATACTCAATCACAAAGATGCACATAATATATAAAAAACGGCAGTTAGAACACCCACTAAACAGTAACATAATGATTATTCATAAAACATCACAAAAAGCATAAAAATTTAAATAACTGAATAGCAGAAGACCTACATCCAAACATGTAGTAAATAAGTAGCAGAATAGGACATGCTAGAGCTATGAAACCAAAGTCTTAACATTGAGCTACGATATTGTTTTCTATAAGATGCAACGTCTACCTCATACCGCTCTATGAAGTGAGCATACGGACACACATCGTCAACACTCTGCATAAATTAGGGACGTTTGATATGTAGGATTTTAGAAGACTATGACAACTAAAACAAACTATAAAGTTTGTTATGTGCAAATTAGACTAAAATTAAAATTTGGTTATTTATGCAAGTGTTGTCTTGAGCCAGTTATTTTCAGTTATTATTTACTCGGGATGGTGTGTGTTATGTAGCCACTTCTACGTTGATGTGTGTCTTGTTGCCTAGTTCCCTGATCTATCTTTGTGCGAATTTCAAGAACAGGGAAATTTTGAAAATTCTTGGGAAGAATTGCCTGCAGCAGATTGGTGATAAACTGCTGCTGATGTTTTGTACTTATTGTTTTCGGTTATGCACTGTATGTAGATTTTGAAAACTTCCGATATCTTACAGTCGCATTCACCTCACATGGGAGAGATTTGGGAAGCGGGAATAAAGTCAATGAAATGACGTTTTAAAAGAGTTTCTAGAAACGGCATGCATTGTGTTAAAAATGCCTCTGAAATTTCTCTAGTAAAACTAGGATTCAAGAATATTTCAGAAACAACTTACCTCTAGCCGCTCTCCACGCTCTGGTGTGCTATCTACTTTTACTTTTTCTAATCGCGTGACGATGTTGGGATATTTCAGGCTTTTTATTATTCCGCTTGATATATTTCCGTCTCAGGGCTTTGATTCCATCAAGATGAACACCTAGATGATCTTAATCTTGAACAGCTTGTACATAATTTGAGGTGTAGTAAAGATATTCGGACGCAAAAAGCCTTATGCGCTAAAAACTCCGTTCCTAAAGTAAATTAACTTCACATGCGAATAACAGTATTCGCATTCCAGTTTCAGCCGTGTAAACAATTACGAAAAAATCACCACCAATTTACTGTTTAGTCAGTTTATTTGCATTCCATTTTGACAAGAAAACTGTACATACGTAAAACTTTTACATTTACAACTAGTACAAAACGAGATAACATTTAAAATAAAATCAACATCACGAATTACTACGTTTACGTCAAAATAAAATTTTCAGGTAAAATAACAACACTACAAATACTTCAAACGTTATCGATATTTACACCTTTGATAATTCTTTTGGTATCTACATAAATGTCAAAATTTTCCCTTTCCTTTTGCTCCTTTTGAGCATTTTTACAAATATTATGTCATGTTCTGGAGCTGATTGTCAAGGAAACATTGGGTTACAGCAATTTATTTGTTGCTTTGTGGGAACAATTATATGGTTCGGAGATTTACATCAACAGCTGTTTCTCAGTCTTCTGGTTTGGATCATCTTCAACCAGCGCCGCTTTCTGACAACCCCCTCTCTCATCCTGCTCAGGAACTAGCTGGCAAAACCTTGCTACATCGCACGATAATTTCTGGATCACCGTGTCTTGTTTTCATAAAGAAAGATTGAACATTATTGAGAATTAATTTTGAATTTATAGAAATTACTCATGTATCAGTATGTAAATCTACTGAAATGAAAAGCATTGTCAGCAAAATACAATTAACTATTTTTTCAATTTAAACGATAGCGTAATTACGACTACGTTACCGTGTGTCAACCCTCTAAAATCTGTATGTGCTTATTTACATGAAGAACTGAATCGTCTGGTTTTGTTAGTTCAGATATCAATTATTTTGAGAGAATAAGTTTCTTGTAATCGATCAGTGAAAATTCCACAACATAAAAACAAGTCGGTATAATTTTCTTCAAATTACGAATAAATATTGTTATGGTATTGATACAGGGGCTTAAAAATCAGATTAATAAACTAAAAAAATACAGTATTAAAAATTACAAAGATGAATTTAGATGTGAAATGGATATCAAAATTATTAAGATGTATTTAAAAAAGAAAGAAATAGAATTTATAATTGAGAAACAGCAGGATTTTAACTTAATTTAATATCTGAAATTAAAACTAAGTTAATGACAAATAACTTTTTCGAAAAATACTATTTAACATATTAGGTACTAGACATATAATAAAGCTTCAATAGTGTGTTGGACTGTAAAAAAATAAGCTAGATCGCTAAGGAGATAGTTTATTGATTAGAATAAAAATTTTGATAACAAAAATGATGTAATACAATTCGTAGTGTTTGAAATTAAGAAATAAACCTCTTTATAAGAGCCTTTTAAAAAGATATTTTGGTATATGAAAGAGTTAAAATTTGAAAATCAAATTGGCGTGGTGAATAATAATAAAAAGTAAAATGTTAAAAGAAGAAGATTAGCAGACTAGATGGATGAAGATTAGAATGTGGTGAGAAGACCAGTCTAATACAGTTATAATCTATAAAAGCAAATAAAAGTAAGGGAATGCTGAATTGAGTTTATTGTGGGATAACATTGCATCGACTGAATTAGATAACAAGGAATGGTTTATAAAGGAAGTGGAATCGACATCGTTAGCAAAGTGACCGTATTTGTGCGGCCTGTCAAGTGACATCTTGTGGCTTGCATCTGGTAGACATTCGTGGTGCCGGGTTGTAGCAGGCTTAATACTTGTGATTTGGTTGACCATCAGAGTAAACACATCTACAGCTGAGGTTGATTTGGATGCATACTGAGGTGAAGTGTGAATGCTGTTTTAAAAAGGCGAGCTGTTTTTCGAGTGTTCCTGTGGCGAACTGGGTTCCTGTGTTGATTTGGATCCGGATTCTGGACATCTTGGCAGTTGGTTGTCAGTTAAAGACTTCAATGTGGCGTTGAGTGGAGCCGTTCTTGTAACGTGTTGAATCGCGGAGTAGGATGCATTGGGTTTGGTAGAGGAGAGTTTAAGTCCAATAACAGAATACAGATATTTAAAATAAGAACTGAAAGAAAATAAAAAGTGAGTTAATTTTATTAAGGGAGTACTTACTATTTGAGATTGTGGAATGAGAAATGTAACGAGAAAGTATTTGTAATTAATTTTTCAAAACTAGTTTGAAATGTCAGTTGACAGATGTATTGAGTTATCATATAAAATAAGAATATCAAATTTCAGAATATAAGCAATCTACATTATAAAGAATCCTACCTGATTTTCAGCCAAGTGTTCTACTGAGGCTAGCAGTAAATAATTTTGATTATCCATAATAAAGATCGGGCAAATAAATTAATTAAAATTCAATTTTAAAAAGAATTGATTGAGAATAAACTAAAGTAAAGGTGTAAGTCAATTATAACATAACATAGGCGTTACAACGTGGTAGAATCACTTTAACAATATATTATGTCCTCGCTCTGCAAAAATATAATAGAACAACATATTTTCCTACACT
This sequence comes from Agriotes lineatus, assembly GCA_940337035.1. Taxonomy (NCBI): domain Eukaryota; kingdom Metazoa; phylum Arthropoda; class Insecta; order Coleoptera; family Elateridae; genus Agriotes; species Agriotes lineatus. The sequence goes on from OW679201.1 coordinate 106,086,365, forward strand.
TTATCTTTATTCAAATAACTTATAAATACAATTAAAATGCCTATATTTGAAGTATTCGGGATTTTACCTAATTAAAAAATTTTCTTTTCTCACTGTTTTTGCAATTCAATGCACATGATAAAATAAATTTTAACAACAGTATGGGGTTTCCCCGCTCTTTGAGATCTGATACTTCAATTATTTTATTATATTTAATTTTCAAAACCATGCCAACCAAGCATAGATGTTTTGAATTGCTTCAATTTACGCTTAGAAAATCTTCTGACCTTCCTTAATAAAATAGTTTCACACAGTCTCAGGGATTTGCAAGCCACCGCAGTACTAGATAGTATATCTCTAGTTCTAAACGCAGCATTCATTCAGTGGCTTAAAAATGTAATACACGACACTGGCTCTCCACTTAGTTTCCAGACATGACTCGCTAGCAACTATCACATCAACTTGAAATGCTGCATTCGTGTTGCAAATGTTTTGAATACGAGAATCTTCCAAACAAAACCAACTTCTTACTCCAAGTCGAGAGGAAGCACTTGAATCTCGCGAGATGAATAAGGGTGGTATCGGAAACAGAGCACTGTCCTTGGCCTATTTCAATCGGACAGGCAACGATACTAAGTAGGGCAGTTAGCAACCCCAGCAGCAGGTGGTGGCGGGACCTCCATCGATCGCACCCTCGCCCGGAATCGCTACATTTACGCGCTCATTCATACCCCTTATCTTGCATGCAGATAATTCGAAAATTGTTGAATTAAAACGGCTCGAGAAGTGGGCGAAATAATACTTAAAGCTCGAGCAGCAGGAAATTTCCAGCGTACGAGGGGAGCGCTGTGAGTTATGATTTTCCAATGTATATTTACAATGCTGCACGAAGCATCGTTCAACTGTTTGAAAAAATAGTTTGTTATTTAAGGGAAACTGATGAAATATCACCTTTGTGCTATAATTTATGATCACTTTCATTAGTTTCAACAGCAATTTATAGAAGGTTTCCTGGATTAATCAATGACAGCTGCAATCGCACTCGGTTGTCTAACCAACCAATAGTGGTACATGGTAAGATTGCAGCTAGGGTTTTTCGGAACCGGGAACCCGGACTCGGACCCACCAAGTCCAGTTAGGAATACCCAGACCCGATAACCGGTCTAAGACTCGGCGAGGCCCGAGTCACAAAGGGTATGTGCATAATATCCTATATTTAAAATTTTTGTAAAAGTTTAATAATTCATTTTCTATGCAATTCAAAATATAAACGTGATAAATAAAATATTGTGGCATATTATATGTATACGTATATGGGACATATGATATAGGTCTAGGCCTCGGGCCCCGCCTTCAGGGCTCCCAGCAAACGGATGCATGAATGGACGCATGGGTGTAATTGCATAATGTAAAATTTTATTTTTTTTATATAAAAATAACATTTTTTAAAATCTTACTTAAAACTTTTTTTTTAATATTTTGTAATATTAGGTACCTATTGCTTGTAAAATTGTACTTTTGTTGAATGGATTTTTATGTTTTAATTTTATTATATTATATTATATATACTTACTACTATATTATATTAGTTAAATGTGCTTTTTCAGTTTCCTATTTGTATTAGGAGTACATTACTTATATGTTCTTCCGGGGTCCCGGGTTATGTAGCTTGAACAAGCGTCCACGTTCGATCAGTAGAGTTAAGAAACGCTCTTTATGGTCAGAACCTGAATGGGAGTTTCAAGGTTGCATCTCTCGGCGCCTCGTGATACGGCTATCACGGAAATAGTTGTTCCCGGCTCTCATAACAACACCATGATAGTCGTTAGTGGAGTTGGAAGTCCCCATAAATGCACAGCGACGCCTATAATTGGCCTAACGGCTGTTGGCTGAGTACGAAATAAATAAATAAATAAATAAATAAATAAATAAATAAATAAATAAATAAATAAATTAATAAATAAATAAATAAATAAATAAATAAATAAATTAATAAATAAATAAATAAATAAATAAATAAATAAATAATATGTGTTTGTTGTAATACTGAATTATTCATGAAACAAACGAAAATTATATTATATATAGATATGTTTGAACATAAAATATCTACCCGGACTAGACGGGGCCGAAAAGCCCGTGTTTTCCCAAACCCTAATTGCAACCAAGTGTGCCTCCACAAGCACGTTAAGCCATAGGTTCTGGTTGTCATTTCCGTTAGGTTATATCAGATGCTGCTTTCCAGGAGTCACACGATATTATTATTATTACCGAAGGCACATCTCGTGCTAGAAACTGCGGTTGTTTTCAAATCTCTAAGAGTTGAGGTTTTTAGAATGAGCATTGTTAAGGACATCGTACAACAACTATACCTAAAAAATGTGTTAGAGTAAAGCAAATAACGAACCAAAGTGTACTTATTGCATGTATGCGTTGCAGAAGAATGACAGCAAAAACGTTATTTGTTCTTAAATGAAAGCATTATTACATTAACTAGGTTGTATGCTTTGCTTTCAAACTCTGTAGCTTTTATATACAGGAAAAAATTATTAATAGTCACGCTTCAACATCTTTTCTTATAATAGAGTTCGGGTGGTATAGGCACAAGTTTGAACCGTTTTGACTTTCAGCTAATTCTGAATACTTTAGTTAGTAATACAACTACGTCTGTTTAATTAATTTCTATTTTAGAATACTAAACGGACAGTACAGACCCAAAATTCGTAGAAATCTGGAGGGATTAAATAGAAGAAGTTGCATAAACAATCTCTAATCTTAAATCCAATGTGCAAAATAAATCGAGCCTGTTCTTTGGCCTAGGAGTGCACGTAGTGAACGTTTTCACAGGCCCGAACGCCAGATGGGACTGCAACTAACCATGCATCCTTATGAAGTTCCTCGAGTGGCCGCGTAGCGAGCGCTGATCTCACACGAATGTCAAAAACGACGGGCTGTAATCAGATCAAGTTAGTGGTCACTTAATGAGAGCTTGCCGGAATATCGTATCGTTTATCGTGTCTTTAGCAGCACTCCCGGATTTTCTTCTGAAGGGATCAGACACGATGCCCGCTAGATTCAGCATTGCTTGTCAATTTTGTTTCCACTGGGCTTCCCGAATACTCCAGTAGTTCCTGCAGAGATAAAGGTTCTAGCGCGTTCCAGACGGACATCAGCAACACAAACCACAGCCAGGATCTTTCAAGGTACTGTGTAAGATTTGCATTAATATAGACCCCAATCAGTTTCGCTAAGTGAAATAGTGCCACGGAAGCAAATTAAAGTAACGCACGTTTGAAATACCTCGTACAACGTTCATATAACGGCGAAGACAGTCATCATCGTTTCACAAATTAATAATCCGGCAAATAGTTAGGTAGGATTACCGGTAAGAATATTTAGCAGGTTGTAAAACACCATGACGTAATGAAGTGTTTGGGATTTCGTAATTAAGTCAACTGTGATCCTAATACAAACGTAATTTTCATGTTTGACGTCATGAATTATAATTACTCCATTTTTTCTTTTGATCTGATGGTTGTTGCATGCGATCTATTCTGTATTCTAGTGTAAAAGGTTCCAGTTGTAGAAAACCACTTAAGGTAAGTTCCATCCGAGACAGCGCTAGGAAGACCGTCGCTGCAGCAGTCGACGACACACCTGAGGATGGGTTTCTCTTTTCGCTTTTAAGAAATCGCCCACTGTTATCAACAGACAAGGGGTGTCGCTCAAGGCATTATAATTCTTTCAGAATTTATTGAGTCCTTACCCTGTGTAAGAACGAATCTCGGGATAACCTGCGCCCTCTCGACTAAGCTAACCGGCAACAGTTTATTACCACCATTCCGGGTGAACTGGGCTTTTGATAAACCAATATTGTTGTAATCTTGTTTTATCGGGGGATATAGTGCTATCTTCCTGCAATATTTACTCTCCATTAAGTACAACTGAAGGGCAGGCTTTACGATGTAAGGTATTTGTTATGTGTGCACGTGTACAGATTTGTGCTCATTAGTCTATATCGTCCACTTGCTTAACCAAGGTTTAAACACTTGTTAATGTTTTTAAGAAATGATACTATCTCTGGAGTCATTACTGGTTATAAGTAATGCTATATCATCAGCAAACGGAACAATGGTCGTATTAGGTAAAATTAGAATACCAATAGTGCATATCTTCTAAACAATAAGGCTACTGACGATAGCTCTGTTGGATTTACATTTGTTACTTTATTCCGATACTTCAGTATTAAGTATCTTTCGTTGAGTTGAAATCGTAATACATAATTGTGAAACGAAGGATGGCGAAGGGCGGCCCTTACCTGTTGGCGAAAGTTGTATTAGGTATTTTGCCAGCTGGTAAATATCGGCCTAGGTTGGCTAACTAGTCGAGTGGGTCGGGGTTCCAGCAAAGCTGCAACAAAACTACGGGAGAGGGCGCCAGGTCTTCGAGGTAGACAAATCCTTGGGTCGGACCTCCCCAAGGTCAGAGATATACCAAGCAAATCAAACTAACAGTACAACCAATAACTAGTAACAATCTTTATTTTAACGACTGGTTCCATAGTGCAACAAGCAATAGCAACAAATTCATAAAAAACACATACCACCAATATACATAATAAAACAAATCAACAACCAATAAAAATCTATCACAGTAAGTACAGTCGTGTTCAAATAAATCTGGAACAATGCTTTTTTCATATGTTGGTTTAATTAAGAATTGAAGAATATCTCCATGGATTTCCTGCTATCTGAAAGAGTTACATTAAACTTTAACAGGTAATGAAATTTGTAACTCTTTCTGATAGCAGGAAATCCATGGAGATATTCTTCAATTCGTAACTCAACCTGCATGTGAAGAAAACACTGTCCCAGATTTATTTGCACACGACTGTACATAAATAACACCAATAAATATCACAACCAATAATCACAAATAAATGTCACAGTCGACCTAAAAACCAACGAATGGTGCCATATAAAACTAAACCAGGCTGAAGGGCGGTAGGTACATCGTAATCACCTATATAGTGCTCAAAACTTATACCAATCAAATATACGCAGTAGCATGTCTAATCATAAATCCAGTGGCGGTCACCGTGAACCGGGGATCGACACAACATTAACCTACGATCAAAACCAAAGAAAGCTTTAAATTCTCAACTATACTCCGTTAAGCGGAGTGCAAAACAAAGGGTGCGAATAGCGCAAGCAAGAAGGAAGGCCAACATTCAACCCCGATAGTTAGCTTAAGTAAACTAACTTTTCTGCACATCAAAATTTAGACGGGGCGGTACCAGCAGCTTATGAGATCCAGTGGCGTAGCCACGGGGGGGGATATGGGGGATATATCCCCCCCAAGAGTCAAAAACTTAAAAAAATGGCTGCAACTATAAAAATTCAGAAGCTGACAAAATTAGAAATCTTAGAATGTTTTAGGATCAAGCAATTTACATTATTTACTATTGCTTGTCGAAATCCATTTTTTTCAAATTTGACCATATTATTTCCATTTAAAATCTTGCAATATAAACTCATCTGCATGTTTTGTAACAAAATATAAGAAACCACATCGACCTGTACCTTCTACAAAAATAAATACTAGTATAAGTATAACATAAACCATCCACGGTTGCATGTCGATCGATGGAAAAACCGCGATTTTATACCAATTGTCACTTTGCATACTGGCACGTCAGATGTTTTGAAAGAAGTGGGACGGAAACACTTGTGCGTATAGTATGCGTCGAAAAATCTTAACGGTTTAGCAATGTTGGCGATACACCGGGAAATACTAGTTGAAGTAGATGAAATATTTGACGAACTGACCAAAAAACCACGGCACTTAGATTTTGTTTTGTAATGGTTTTTGTTGAATAACGACTACCATTCTAAAGATATTCTTTAATATTTGCACTTTTTTCCATGCAATCTATAAAAATCCTAAGTAAATAGTTACTATATAATTTTATTATTGTATATCCCCCCCCAAGAGCCAACTCTGGCTACGCCACTGATGAGATCTCACAGGGATTCTAGGTTCTATAAGAAATTCATAGGGTGTTCTCTGAAACTCTAAGTACTACTTGTGGACATTCTAAACTCTTAACTTGACTATAAAAATACAAAAAACGGGAAACTAGTTAAACTCAATAAAAGTCCCGTAATCGGCATCATAGCCACAGTAGCTTTTGTCATTACAGAATAGCAAACTCAAATTGACCGCGAGGTTAATGCAATACACGATGTTACGTACAATTAAAAGTGATTGCAGGAGCAGCCGCCACACAAATCGAAGCAATCTAATCATGGCTGCTATAAAAACGGGTAAGTAATAGTAGATTATGCAATAAGGGAGAGAAATGCGTTATTTTGCTGAGGTGCAATTTCTGACTCGAGGGCGAAGCCCGAGAGTCAGAAATTACACTGAAGCAAAATAGCATTCTCTCCGAGTTGCATATACTATTTTTTTCACGTTGCAGGAAGATTGAAAACGAAAAACCCGTTTTTTTAAACGTCATTTATTGACATTTTAGTTACAATTATTTTAAAATTAGTAACCTATGGTAAATTTTAAAGTTGGTGGCACTGTAAGTCATTATGAGAAGAGCTCACAAATATGTCAAGTTCGAGGTTAGCAGGTTAGTTTTTGCGTCAGTTGGTGCCAAAACTGACGCAAAACCTAACCTGATAACCTCGAATTTGGCATAATTGTTGTGTCAGTCATAATGAAAACTCCCTAGGGAAATTTTTGTCTTATTTAGTCTCTAGGGAGCAAATGTTCTACTTCTGTCACAATTTTGATGCTATAGAAACGGACTTCTACTCCCGGTCGTGGAAAAACTAATTAATCCAGTATCTAATAACTCAAATAGGCACCAAAAATCGATATGCACAAAATACCAATAAAGCAATTCAAAGGTCATATAAATCAATTCAAATAAAAACACGATACAAACTAAAACACTACAAAACCTCAGATTCACACGACATTTGGGGGCCGAGCTGCTGGAGGAGACGTGACAACCAGGTGGCCTCGCCCCAAGTGGCAGATGACCCGTGGCTTGTGCTAATGGGCAGCGCTCGCAAGGGGAAACGACAGCAAATCTAGGCTGCAGGGACAGGCGGCCAGCCGGCACGTAGAGCACTGCACGATCCAGGCATAACCAATTCCACCAATACGAACAGAACCAATCCAGGTAAAAACTCATTTCCAGGGTGCAAGGCCTAAGGTGTAAAGAAGCCAAATCGTTCAGTCAAACGTGTAACGAAGGAACGTCCAACCAAATCCGTCTGTGACGAAACGAATGCCGGCGATATAATCCAGAACACCGGAACATTCCAAAGGGGTTGCGAAGCCTCTCAATCCTTCGAACATGAAGTTGGCTACCAAAGCCGCGAGGCAGGAAACCCCATGGAGCAATCCAACTTACACGAAACAAGACTTGCCAGGAAATGGACGAAAAATGCCCAAAAACAGCCCAATTCAGCTTATCACAGTTCCAAAAATTCGAAAGTGGGCCAACAGAAAAACTGAGGAATGCAGAATGTGCTTTAAACTGATAAAGACAGAACTGTTCCTTATTCAAATTTAAGAATGATGCTAATAGGGTTGCCTAACCACTTAGGAAAATTATTGTATTTTTACGAAATAAATGCCAATTACAAAATCTAATTAATTATTTCAACGATTGCATGCAAAACGTCAAAATGAGCGTAACAATTGGTATGCGGAAATTTGATACCGAGCGCGTATAACAAACCTTGATACCAAACATGACCAAATACCCAGAAAATATCCAAATAGACTGCCGAACAATATTCTTTCTCTTCAAAAAATGTATTTATCAACGTATTTAGTCACCAGCGGTATGCAGTGCCCTGAAACAAAATTCATGTTTCGAAAATTACAGAATATTCTTTCAATACAGTTTGCAATCGCTTTAAGACCACCTGGATGGTTGTTACTAGAAACCCAAATAGTATGAACATAGAATTACAATATAATAAGGAAAGCATTGAAAATGTATCACAGTTTCGTTACCTGGGATCGTGGCACAACAATCGATGTGATTGCCTTTAAGAAATAAAGGTCCGCATAGAACTGGTAAGAGCTGCAACGTTATGTTCCGACCAAATTCACATAAAATTACGAACCAGACTATTGCGCTGTTATGCATGATCAGTCTTATTGTATGGTAAAGAAACATGGACAGTATAATGACAGAAGCGATTAAGAAAAGCAATGCATTTGAAATGTGTACGTATGGGAAAATGCATAACATTTCCTGAATACATAGAGTCAGTAACAAGAAAGTACTGTAGAAGATGCAAAAAGAAATGGAATGCGTGGAAACCATTCAAACAAGCAAATTGCAATATCTTGGCCACATTATGCGAAGCCCCAAATATCGCTTATTGCAACTGGCACTACAAGGAAAAATTGAGGAACGGCGTCCACCAGACCGAAGACGACTATCCTGGTTGAAGAATCTAAGAGATTAGTACAAATGATCGCGAACACTTTTCTTCGAAGGCCATATTATACCTTGCGCTTTTATGCCTTTTTCCGAATTCCGTACTAACGCCACAGCGTTTTAGTTTTTCTAGGTAACTGAACTTACTCTGATAGCTTCCAATCGCACAAGCTGGATTATCAATCCGTCGTGAGGCGTAAATAGGCCACGGTTGCAAATGTTTTCGCACACCTGGGGTGTTATGTATGATTTCTCGATTTCTTTGGCCGACGACTCTTGACTTGATCGCACGCATTTTCTTCGAATTAAGCTTTTACCTTATTTAGGGCTCTTTTATAGTGACTTAAAAGGGCAAGATTAGTGTCCTAGCTCGCTCGCGTACCGCGGATTAGTATGACTGAGTTATCGAAAATATCTGAGTCTTGTTTAGCCACGGTATTTGGTTGTGAATTTGTCTGGCATCGCGACTTAAGCCTTGGAACTGTAAGCTGTGTTAGGTCATTTTGGTATTTTAAATAGCCACCTAGGCTTTAGGGCAGCGTGCCCGTATGCTAAACCCTTTTAGTTACTTATTTGGCTCCATCGCCTAATTCCAGAATCATGATTTTGCACATATTTAGCCCCAAACGCAGTATTTCTCGTCGGTTGGAGCGCCCCTCTGATGGCGCTTTGGCAGCCGAGCGTTATCGCTCGCAAGAACTCCGAATCTTCTAGAAAACACGCCGTTGCGGCGTGCTACCATTGTCGCCGGCATTAATTTGTTTCATTTTATCGCCTCGCGATTGGCTGCCGAGGTTTAGTCAATTGGGGATGCGACCGATGTGACCTGTGGCAGCGCTTCCCTCTGGGCAGTTGATCGCAGCCCGTTGCAGAAAGCGTACGTTCGGTGGTTGTGTTACCCAGGCGGCGTCCTTCGGCCCCTTAGGTGCCCGAGGACGCCTGCCGCTGTCCTTTTAGTATTGTTGCCGTGGAGGCCCTCTTTTCCGTTGCCCGTCTCGAGCTGTGGCAGCGAGCGCTGCGAGAATTGTTTCACCTTCGAGAGGTGTTGTGGTTGTGCGAGCTTCGAATTGTTTCGGCGTAGCGTGGGTGCATCTGGAGTCCAGTTTCTGCTCCCGTAAGTAAGGGATCGTGCCCCCTTCATCTCGACACTCGAGGATCTGTCCCGCAGAACGAAAGTGGCCCATTTTTCGTCGTCCAGTTGTACGCGTCCTGACGCGTCTCACGTCGCCAGTATGGCGGATGTCCACTCATCCCTATAGCCGTCGAACATCGAATGTACCTGCCACCTAAGACTGCAGCCTGCCGCAACTCAACTGTACCAGGCTCCCCAACCGCCTACATATTAAGGTATGTGTCTTTGAACTGATTACCGCTGTGAACGCGAGTGTACCTGTCCCGCGGAGGGCATTAAGCCCCGCGTACGAGCTGTATTGGGACGCCGCGAGCGAGCCCGTCACATCTCTTGTGCCTACAGGCACTGTCGTAATATTTGTGCGTTCATTCCGAATTACAGACTGTTTATTTTACAAAGGCTTGCATTACTGTTTGTTGCATGAGGCGTCGCGCCCGCATATTTGTACATTCATTCCAAATTACAGACTGTCTATGTTACAAGTGCTACTTTGTTCATTACTGTTCAACATCTGTCGCTAGGTTTAGAGCGCGCGCCAGCTGGTGTTTTCTTAGATATAATCTATACATAGATATAGGGCTACGCACTCCGCTGCCCTACTGTAACCCGTGATTCAATACATGATTTGTTAGTTAAGGGAACTATTGTTTTGTTTCGACTTGTGCATGTTCTGTTTCAGATAAGCGCCCCCTTCAGTGTACTGATTATTGTGCGACGGGACGAGGGAGCTTTGAGCGTACAGGTGGGTGAGACAGCTGCGTAGTCGCGGTCGGATTGGCACCTAATTACAATCTTTGCATAAGGCAATCTCGAAATTGTTATTTGACCTTGCAACTCTTGAGTAATCCTATCGTCGGAGTATTTTGCGTGCTTCGCTCCCGTCTAACCGTCCACGCCCGGTTAGTCGGGTTAAGACAGGCTTGGTGGCGCCCTCATAATTCTGACATACCCTATATATATATATGCCGCAACACGCTTGCCCAGAACGTATCGTGTGACTCACGCCCGACTTCCTGAGCGTTCCAGCCGTGGCCTTTAGCCTATTTTTAGCCGATCTCAGGGCAAGTGTGCCAGTTTTTCAGGACTGATTCCGTGGTGCGATGCTCACCTTGGGTGGGTGTCGTAAAGTTATTTTAATACCGTAACAGCTGAAGGTATGTGTTGCATTAGTTCTTGCTCTTTTTTTTGTAATTGGGCACTCGCATTCTAGAAGCCATCTTGAAGTCGTAAAATCGTGTGCTGCTAGTTTGTGCTAGATAATTTCGCAGCTGTGTTAGTATCATTGCTGAGTTTTCTTCGTGGCTCAGAAGTTTCCGCTGCGTTTTCCCATTTCGCTGTTAATCCGCTAAAGATGCGCTTTATAGTTGTTTTGCCGAGATTCCTTGCTGTGCGCTTGCTTCTGGTGACTGACTGTGCAGTTTGCTGCCGTTTCTAGTGTTGCATCACCTCCGAGTTCGTCAATAATCGTTGGCGCATTTATGCAGCATTCATCACCGTAATTTTGTAATTGGTTTACTATACTGTGTTCGCCTGCGACATCATAATACATTTCTAATTGTCCGTTAATTTAAGGTGCTGAAAAACCTGTTAGCTATTTAGAAATGAAAGTCCTCCAATTGGCGGTCACAATGCGGTGGATTTTATTTACTTTCAAATGTAGTATGGATCTCGCAATTTTTGGGAGTGCTGAAATTAAACCATGTAAAAATTTGTCTCATATTTATTGTCATTATTATTATCGTGCTTTGTTTAAGGTTTTACTTGAATGTCAATTACACGTGCGCCGTAGGTCACTAATTCTTGTTATGATCTTACTATAATATAATAGTTTGATACTTAATACAAATCTAATCTCAGAGTTCTTTTTTATATATTTTTAATGAATCTGTAAATTACCTTAGCCTTCTTTTGAGCATATGTTAGAATTAACTGCGTTAATCTGACTCTTATCTCGGGTTACTCTCTTAATTTATAGTTATGGAATACGAGTTATCTGAAGATCTTCAAATAAATCAACTTCAAGTAAGGGTAAAAACTTTAGACAATTAAATACAAAATGTAGTCACACCGACATAATTGAAATTCATTAATAACTTGGTCGCTATGTTGATTCCTATCTTTAATCAAAAAATCAAATTACTTTGTTTTAAGTTTAAAAATTATACTTAAAACAACTTCGTAGGAATTAGCTGTTATCTTTAATAACTGACGCTTACAAATCAACAAAACGATTGTTACATAGAAAATCGTACGACACTCATTAATGACAATAGAAAAATTAGTTCACGAGCCGTAGCCAAGACAACAACAAAATTTCTTGGAATTTTTTTGTAAGTAGACATTACTTTTTTGTAGGGTTTGTGTGGTTACGATTTTCTTACCGAATCTGCATTCGAGCGGGACTGTCGGGCGAATTAATACGTCGTTGTTGGAACGCACTCAAAAAAAAATCGGAAAGAATTAATGCTCTTATGAGATTATATGTGAAATTTTATAAGAATTATACTGCCTTTACCAATAAAAATGCACGTTTCTTTAGTTAAATATGTCTGAACGCTACCTTTTTACGTTGCTCTTTTACAGAAATTAACATTAACACACTTACGAGGTGATAGAGGGATGTTAATTTCTTTATTGCAGCAGCTCTCAGTGAATTTACGCCTACTGCTTGCAGAGGGCTCGGTGGGCTGAATTCGGTCTTGCTGTTCTACTGTTGACCTTAGCTGTAAACTGCTTTTAAATTGCTTTTGTATACAATCAGTTCGACGACTAGTTCAAACACTGTTTTTATTTACTTTCTCGTGATTTTAAATCACCTCACAGTGTTTTGTAATTAACAATACGCTGCTCTAAATTAACATTGTACAATAGATGCGTATTTAACGCCTTGCTGAAAAATGTTGGTCTCTTATTTTTATTTATATCAACAACCCTTAATCGTCATTATCGCCATAGCGACAATTTGCTTGTAAGCAACAGCTCCCTTTGATCTAATTAACAAAAACTGCCGTCAACGTTACCTTTCAAATTTGCTATTTTTAGGGTTATGACTGTCTTTCGGAATTACACGTTAGTTGTTAGTTCAGATTGCTATCTTTCATCCTAAATTCAGGCAAGTGAAACTATTTCAATACATTATTTGCTATATTTTACTGATATGATGTTTTTCCAGATTGCAACTGTCACTGCTCGGACAACGATTTAGGATGTCGGCAGAGTAATTTCAATGAATTCCAATTCTGACTGTAATTTAGTATCTGGCATTGCATTAGGTATTAGGATACAACACATCTTATTAAATAAATCTAACATGTGAGCAAACGAAAATGAAATCAAGTTTGGTTTTGAAATATTTGTTTGTGTTGGTGCAGTGTTGCCAGGTCTAGTGAAATTTCACTAGATCTAGTGATTTTTAGTCAATCTAGTGATTTAGTGATAACTTTTGCCAAAAGAGAGTTATCTAGTGATTTTTTCCAACGCAAGCTAGTGACTTTTAGAATTTTGACCTGGCAACACTGTGTTGGTGGCACTGTAAGTCTATGTCAAATTCAATGTTTGCAGGTTAGGTTTTGCATCAGTCTGTGTCAAAACTGACGCAAAACCTAACCTGCTAACCTCAAATTTGACATAGACTTACAGTGCCACCAACACAAACAAATATTTCAAAGCCAAGCTTGATTTCATTTTCGTTTGTTCACATGATTGTTATTAACCTTACTAACTCAAATTTTGGGTAGATAAATTCATAACTTACATAAATTCTGTTTTAGATTCTCTTTTCTAATAAGAGGTCAGTATATGATTATTATAAATTCTAGAGGGAGTAAGCTTTTTTTATTGAGTTTCAGAGTTTTTGTAAGCTAATGGACTTATCGGTTGTACTAAAAGACTCTTTGGCTCCACGTGGTAACTTTGAATACCCTTTACTATTTATAGAAAAAGCCGCACACCGTTTTCACTGTAGCTAGACGGCCCTCCCGATATATATTTGTAGCTTGAACGTTTCTTTGGGACGATTTGCTGGTTAGAGTAATTGAGTCTGTTTAGTCTGGGGCTTAAATCTAAAATTCGTTTGACATTCATAGTAAAATAATTATACTCGAAGTCGTACATTGCTTGTAAATTTTTACAAAGCTTAGAAACTGCAGAATATAATATTAAAGTATGAGTGGATAACAAGGTCTTTAAAACACGCCCGAGTTTTCGAGCACGACGGCGTAGCCGGAGTGCTCGAAATAGAAAAAGTGTTTTAAAGACCAGTTATTTATTTATTTTTTAATTTATTTCGCACTCAGCCAACAGCCACGAATACTTTACGCTATTTTTTATTATACCTACAATACTGGAAATAAATTACGCACTAAAAACTTAGAAATAATTTTTGTGATAAATCGAGAGGGCATAATAATATTGCTACAATAGTTACGAGAATTGTTTACGTTTTTGTCGCGTCCACGTCCGTTGTTGCATTCAATCGTTTCCTTGACAATCTTTAAAGCTCGGCGAGCTTTAATCGCCTGTTTTCGCACGCTCAGGCGTGCTTTAAACGGCGATTGTGATGCAGGTATAATAAAAAACATTTTAATTCTACTTATACGATTTCATATGCTGCAGACTTCACATCCTTGACGTTCAATCTCAGCCTCTGTTGACTTTCGTTTGTGCATTTCTAACAACTCGACTTCCAACTCTGGTTTTTTAAGTTCCACAAGCAAGATTTGCAGTAATCAGAGGTACTTTTCTAGACGTAAGTTTTTCATATCGAAGTCATATTCTCCACCAATTATGATGATTATTTTAAGACACTTAATGCAGCACTTTCGTTCTTATGGACACAGATGGTGCAATGTGTTATCTACTGTTCGTTAATGCAGGGACCATTTCAGGTTCTAATTCCTAGAGAGAAAGGAAAGCCCTAGTTCATCTGGGTATAAGCACTCACTTGTTTAAGAACTTTACGGGCTCTAATCATCCACCCACTATAAAAAGTACATTAACTATCATAACGTAAAGATTAGCATTGAAATAGAATAGTAACACACTCACCATATGCGTCACATTTGGCCAGTTGTAGCTTTTACCTGCTTTTTACTTCCTTTTACAGTAAAGGAAGTATTGGATTCACCCCAAAAATTCGAAATTGAGTTTTCAACAGATCTTCACGTTTTAGAGTCCCCTGATCCCAAAAAACATATTTTTTTTTCATTGGTCTGTCTGTCTGTGTGTGTGCCTGTGAACAGAATATCTCAAAAACGAAAAGAGGTATGGCGTTGAAACTTCATATATAAGTTTTGTGTACTATGTAGATGAGACAGCAAGCTTTTGAAAAAAATCGCATAACCGGAAGTAGGTGATTACTCTTGTGATTTTTCAGTTTTTTTCGATTTTTTCAAAAACGGCTCTAACGATTTTTTTTAAACTTTACATTTTTCTTGCATTTTTAATGTGTATTGATGTGAGATAGGTGGTTTTCCAGTTAAATACTTTTAAAGTGGGTTTCTTTTGTTTTTTTTTCTATTTTTTTTATTAACTCCTATTTTAAATAAAACACCCGGTATATTATTACATTTTTGAATTCACCTTAAAATTCTAGAGAAAATTTTTCTCTTTAACTAACACTCTATTTTGTACCGTTTTTGTAGGATTTGTAATTTTTGAAAATTTTTAACAAATGGTTAAAAATTAAAAATGAAATTTTTGACTAATTATAAGATCACTGTAAAAGGAAGTTGTGTGAGTGTATCACACCAGATTTTTAGTCTAAAAGTGTTCCACAAAGAAGCGAATGTTTCTGCGAAAAAGCTATTTCCCAAAGCTCTTTAAACCGCTTTCCAAAAAAACGGATTAGTGGAAGTGTACAATCGCCTGTGTGGCCGAGCGGTTACATAGCTCAGGCTGCGGTGCCACTGTACGGGGTTCAATCCCCACATCTGGCAACTGGCGGACGGCCTATCCAGTCGCTTTAAATATTGGGTACCAAAACCATAGTTGTAGAAGTAGGGAAAGTAAAGCAGTCGTCGAAGGAGTGATGCTAAGTACATCACCCAGTACGCCGTTAATGCTGTGCCAGATTGACTGGGTTTCGGAAAGAGATATTTTGGCGACCCTGAGTCTGAGCCCATACTCCTACGAGTGGAATGAAGTGCCCTGACTTTACTTTACTTTACCTAATTTACAAATATCAATATTTTCAGAGTGACCCTAGTTTTAACGTTCGAGGTTCATGAATTTCTGTTTATATGCAATTCGTATGCACTTTTCAGAACTGCAGAGCAGCTCAACGTGCTGGGATTCAATTTAGCTAATTGAAAGTTTTGGATCAAGTGAGTTATGCGGCTCCGCCGGAAAACAGCTTTATCCGAGCTCCACGTGAATTGTCTACTACTGAGAAACTTTTTTATTTAATCGCTTTGTTTGCTTCAGGGAAATATTTGCACATCTATTTTCTGAAATAACAACAACTTGTTTACACGGCAGAATCCGTTTCCAACTTTTCAACTTCAACACTGGATTATTTAATTTGCTTGTAGCTCGCCAACTTAGGACTGGAATATTTAAGAGTTTCTTGTAGGGTAAATGTTAACGAGATGCAATTAGAAGTTTGTGGCTTAACAATGAAGTGGTGGTTCATTAAAAATCAGGGGTCTTGATTAAATTCCATTTGAATTAATGTCTGATTTAGTACAAAAATAACGGCGGAAATGCTCTGGAACACCCTGCTATGCTTTCATTGTGCAAAACAATAATCAACCACCACACTGTTCGCTGTGTCATTTTTTGATTGATTGTATTTTTTAGTATCCAACCCTTTAACTGGTACAGAAAGCTACTACTTTATACAATCGACACTCTAGGTGTGTTCAACTTTATAGTTAGTTAAAAGGGCGCTTGACTAGGAAAATCTAAATTATTTTGCTATTTGGGAGTTCTATTGGCATTATTTAAGCAGAAGCCTTTTCTAAATCCGATTTGTTCTGGAGCTTCGTCAGTCTTTTTGAATTTTGTTATTATTTCAGTCAATAGCTTATAAAAATGTGATAGCATCTTTTTGGGGTCGATAGTAAACACCTTTCTTATGCAGCAACACCACACTGTAATTTTTCCATCCCTCTGGAGTGTCTTCAGCTTGTAAACATTCATGTATAAGTAACAAGAAAAGTTTACTTAATTGATGTCCATTTTCTTTTATTATATCGCTTCTTACTGGATCTTCAGTCAACCAATTGTTCATCTGCGTGTCTTTTAAGGCTTTCTGTAATTTTTCTTCTATATATTTAGCTGTTTATACCAAAAACAGTGTATACCCAATTACATCATTGGGGGGCATCTTGCTGTATATTACTCGTTAAGAATTGAACATTCTTGCTATTGCTTCAACTTTCATTGAGATGGTGTTATGTTAATTTTCAGTGGCGACCTTTGCTTGAGCCCTAAAGTTGCCCATTTCTGTCTGCTTAGGCAGAATTTTCCTCCGCCTTTTTTCTCGCGCGAGCAAGGACAATGTAGGCTTCAGCGGTACTTTCCTGTCCTCAAGTCGCAGTTAAGCTTTGACTTCGAAGGCAGAGGATGTTTTTTGAGAGACAGTTTTACGTACAGATTCGGAGTATGTTATGGCGAAGTTTTCGGGAGTAGAGATTGACGCAGGTTATTACGCTGATGTGATGTCGCGAATGTGGTATTTGCAAATGTAACACTACCGGCTTAAGGCTCTGAATTTGTTCGGATTTACCAGTTATGCTGTGTGTTTAGAGCTCCGTGTATTCCTAACCTACCGTTTTTATCATTGCGGTATTTAAGTATTAGTAGCCCATTCAGGAAATTTGAATGCCTTATTGGCCTTTGTTTATATATTTAAAATAAATCAATTCATAGCTTGTATTTGCGTGACGTCTCAAAAAGAAAATTAGCCTCATTACTACTGAATACGAATTTCGTGTAACCTGATATGTTCATTATAGCGCTTTAAATGTTATTTCGTGTTTCTTTTACTATTCTGTCGTAAAGCAAATATGCAGAACATACTTTTATAGTGAACTTAATAGCTGAAGGCACTATCTTCTTGTGGCTAGTGGTTATTATTATTCTTACCATAAGCGAGTTTAGTCTGCAGTTAGTAGTTCCGGCATGTCTTCGGATCTCACAATTGAAATCTTTGATTCAGTCCCTTGTTCTGGCTCATGTGTTGTGGCTTTACAAAAGTTCTCTATAATATTCCTCTACTGTTCTTAGTTTTCAGTCGCATTATGTATAATTTACCTTCTTTCATTCATTAGTCCATATATTTATTTTGCTTTATGTTTTGCTCTTAGCACTTCATATTTTTGTTTGTTTCTACTTTCTATATTTTAAGCATTCTTTCTGATTTTTATCTTTTCTAGTAATTTTCTTGTGTCATAATTTTTGCAAGTTCTTTGTTTGCTTTGGTAAATATTTTTTTGTTTTCTGTACCATTCCATTAATTTTGTTAAATTTTGATTTACATCATTTATATTTCGAAATTATTTCCCACTGATTTCAATTGAGTAGCTGCTATTATTGTTGTCTTCTTCAAATGCAGTTGTCTTCGCCAGCAACCTAAATTGTCGCCCTGGCTATCCAATGGTCAGTTCCACCATGGAGAATGTATAAAACATATACCTTCTTACCAATATATTTTTCCTACTCGTTATTAGAAAGTTGGATTTTTTAGAACATTTAGAGTCTTAGAAAATGTTACATTTTATTTATATAAGTATTTTTGCTATATAAATGCTGCTGTAAACAGTTTCTGAGCGTCTGAAATCGAGACTGTTACGATTTATTCGCGCCGCCATTTGATTTCGAGATATGTAGTATTTCTTTCGTATTGTTACGCATCTTGTCGGTTCTGATGTCTTTGGTGCTCAGTTTGTATTTCGCGCACTAACGCCACGCCTACTTCCTTAGCCTTGTTGCGAAAGTTTGATATAACTCGCAATTGTCTCGAAGCGGGTCCTTTTCCACCTCGATCGGCGAAACAAGATGAAGTCGGTTTAGCAGTATTAAAATTTCGAAGGATTGATGAGCTGCCATTAGTTTTTGGTTGTATAAAGTTTGCTATAGGTTAATATATACTAACAGGACATTTATCATTGTATTCCTCCTGTTATTTATCTCACTCATACCATATTTTGCAATACACGTCTCACTGTTTTCCCTTTTCTACCGACTTTAGTGTTGCAATCGCCCATTGTCATTTTGTATTTTGTTGGTTCTATTTCAGATTTCAGTTCTTCGCAGAATGTTTCGATCTACTCTACCGGATGACTTGTTATCGGTGTACATACTTGTATATAAATTTTCTCAGGATTAAACGACTAATATGTTATTACTTTATTATATGGAAAAATGATGTATGCTTAATGGGTTCAGACGCTAAAATAATATACTGGAAATTACCTATTGATGCTCAACGCAAAAATATGCATACACGCGATTACTAATTCTAATAATTTATTACACATATTTGACTGTCTTAGCTTGTCTATGGCATGTATTACTTATTGGACCCTCAAGAGTCACAAGACATAAGTTATGACGCTCACTGCTTAGCTATTATGTGACGATGCTTCCACCATCATGACATTATTAAAGTTATTACTTCTAAAACGTGGATAATTAAAGGTATTGAAACCACAAAGTATTATAGGGAATTTGTCGTCTAATAGGTTCCCTACCGAGGTGTAAGTGGGACAAATTGCTTGCAGCATTCTTTTTGTTTCGAACAGCGAAGCATCAAGTTGTGGTTGAAAAGTTTGTGCCTTTTAGGAGTTTTGACAAGCTTAAATGGTTCGTATTGCTGTGCAATATTGAGGTAGCGAAGTTGAAGCTTTTAGACTTATTCAGATAGTAGAGCTATGCTTTTTTTCTGGCGGAAGCCTGGCTAATTTGAAGTCCCGACCAGTTTTGAGCTGCCGAAGGTAGCTCTGCGAGTCGTGTGGCATTGCTGCACAGTTAGTCGACATAGGGATTTTGGTTCAGCAGCCTACCAGGCGTTTAGTCAATCGATATCAAGACCTGCGTTAGTCCTAAAGGAGATCTTCAGGTATCGCCATCGCTTGAGATGTGCTTCGAGTAACTATTTTATGTATACCAAGCAG
The DNA here is from genome assembly GCA_940337035.1 of Agriotes lineatus. Lineage (NCBI taxonomy): Eukaryota > Metazoa > Arthropoda > Insecta > Coleoptera > Elateridae > Agriotes > Agriotes lineatus. The sequence goes on from OW679201.1 coordinate 106,106,070, forward strand.
AGTACCTGTTAGCTAAAAAAACACTAGTTTAGTGCGACATTATTGATGACTTCATCTAATGTGATTTAGAGATTTGAGTTTATGTGGTTCTATTTATATTAACTCATATGTTATTGTATCGAGTGTAACTACCTGGGCTTCACACTTTTACATTTTTTAGGTTTATGAAGCGAATTTTGATGCTGAGCGATTTTCTTTTAAATTAAAAATAACAATTGTGTTAGCTAGACTTACTGAGTGACTAAAAAATTAATCATCTGTTGTGCTATTCCGGCAATTGGTTAGCAATACTACTTATTGTGATAATTTTCTTTTTCTGTGTAGTTTTAAGTAAGCAGCGCACCGAAAGAGGCTTCCATACCAATTTATATGTTAGATATAAGTCATTCCTTGTAAGCTCTGTGATATTTATCACTGTGTGATAGTTGTTAAGCAGTCAAGTGTCCTCAAGGATTTGTTTATGCCAGTAATTGCGACATGTGATTTATACCCTACTTGCTATTACCTCTTACAAATTATTATCATTTTTAAAACTTAGGTTTCATTTGTTTTTACTACGATTGAGTTACTTAGTGGTTTACTGCCTCAAGGAATCAGCAGGGAACGTGCCAGTTGGAACCACTTGGCGTTCTTGAAGCTTTCACCATTTCAAAGGTAAGTTAACCCCACTCCATTTTCTGTGGATAATCAGTGGCATGTTTTCGTAACTTATCCAAACAAAATATAACACTATCTTTGTTGAAAAAAATTCTACTTACTGAAATATCCTTAAAACGAGTTTATTGCTGCCAGTTTGGTGGAAAAACTTGTTTATGTTAATATCAAGAATACAACAACTGGCCCACCTTAAGGATTAAGTGAGGGTGAACTTGGTATACTGTCCTTCTATATTCTAACTCCAAATCAAAATGGACGTGTTTTAACTATTGCTGTTAAAATCCTCTACTGTGTAGACTAATTATACAATACTCTACGGGCTATGTTATTTTTTGTTTTATTCAACATACGAAACCAGAAATTCCTGAAATGGACTCATAAAAATGTTATTTTCCCCTTGTGACAGCATACACTTAGATGGCACTGTCACTGTTAGAAACATTTCCCAAACTCGTCTTCCAGTATTGTTCACTATTCAGTATCCTGAAGGCATGTGTTTAAATGGCACAAAATTCAGAAAATCGGTTTTAAGGCTTTTGGGAAAAGCTATTATGGAACGGAAATAAATGTGAAAAAAATTATTACGTACCTGCTACGAATATATATTCTAAAGCTTTTCTCTCTAAAAGGTATCATAGTTGCTTTGAGTAGTTTTGTTAGCTGAATTCTATATTTCAGTGTATCAATTTTTGCAGGCATCTATTTATTTCAAAAAATAACTGAAAACTGGTTTCCAAGCAGTACACTTCAGCAAAAAATATAGAAGCACACTGAGGCAGCGGCAGAAGTTTACTATTACAACATTAGGAGTTAAAATATCTATACGTTGCAGACGATGGATGAAAGATTGTACAGCCAGAGAGCTGTTTAAAACAACAAATGAAAAATAAACAATGGTGCTTCCAAAGGGTATATAATATAACAGACTAAATTAGAAGGCAAATGAAAGTAAAATTATAAGAATAAGTTCTAGTATAGAACTCTAGAATGGACGTATGATTCAGTAAAGGCGTTGTCCTACCGTTCTCAGAAATAAAATAAATCCAATTGAGAGGTGAATACAAAGAAGACTGTGTCAAGAAACTTATTTTGTGCAATTACAGAATAAATAATGTCAACTACTATCTAATATAGTCTTTGCTAATGTTATTGGCATATATTCTGCCTCTTCATGTATTTCAAGAGGCTATTTAGTAGCTCGGAAAAGGAAAAATAAATATAGGTATAAGTAAGTATAATTTTATAATTTATACCTATACGAAAATCTAAAAGCCAACACTAAAAATCGTAAAATCTATAAACAGACATTTTTGTAAATTCTAGAGTTTAGAGAAATTAATATAAGTCCATAACGTGTAAATAGAAAGGGAAATTGCAATAACTTGGGGACAGACCAAAAAGAGAAGAAACAGGAACTGAAATGCAGAAAATATAAACAACAACGTTTGAAGACCTGTCGCAAAGTAATTGTAGCAAATTCATTCAAAGATAGGCAAATGAACTGCTGACTTTGTTGAAAGTGTAGGAGCTATTTTTCTTTATTTTAATTTTTTATTAAATCATTAAATCATTTCGCTGTATATCCTATCATGTTGAAAATTATTTAAGATGCATTTTTGTAGAATTTCACATTGTCTGCAACTCCTCTTCTTCCTCCTCCTCCTCATCATCAGTCACATCCGGTGTTTAATAGTTTCTACAAACGCCCTTTGTTCCTATATGTGCCACAAAATTTTATCAAAACGTGACCCAGAATTTTAACAAAACGGTTCAAACTGTATACCTCGAACTAACCGAGTTATTATATTGTCGCTATTATCATTTAAGGGATTCCCACTGTAGTTCGAAAACAGCAGCTGTAATTGTAAATACATATCACCATTCCTTAAAAATTCTTTATTACAATACAAACAATAAAAATTCCAATTTGATAATGTATACGTGCATTATGTACAACTAACGCTACATCAGTAGTTATCCCTCGATTCTAAATCACTAGAAATAAGTTGAACTTCTGAAACATTGGCTTTTCCTATAATTTCTCTAATGTCATTTTGGTTGCGATATTGCAGATAAAACAAAAACAGCATGAGGCCTAACGTTATACATATAAATATGTACAAGACGTATTCGTATCCGTGCGTATGATCGACGAGTTGAGCAGACTTGGGGCCTGAGTAATCTTCGGGATCTGGTGAAATAGTGTGCATGAACGGCCGAGTGCCATTGCATTTGAGATTAGGATCATCAAACTTAGCATCTAGCCTAAACACGATGTTATCGTGCTTGAATTCTTCCTCCATCTCTTTGCCTAAATAGCAAGGTAACGGGTTGTTATTGAGCTGCAGGTACGACAAGGTTGGAAAGTGATTCACCAATCGCTTGTAATCCAGATCTTTCAAATTATTAAAGGACAAATCTAAAGTGTGCAAGCTGTGCAGTTGGAATAAGCCTGTCTTTTCGTAACGTTCCAACTTATTATGAGAAAAATTCAGTCGTCTCAATTCCGGAAGCCCGGAAAAGACTCCAGTTCTGAAGACTGATAACCGGTTAAAAGAGATATCTAGGTTGGAATACTAAAAAGCATTTTACTTCAGCAGCATTTATTTTTCAAAATTAGAGTATATTTTTTGGAAATTTATGAAAATCATCTATCCAAACGTTATCGATCTTGAAACCATGCCAAAAGAAAAAGAAAAATCCTTCGGAAGTCCATCCAGAGCTTATCGACTTTGAAACTAAGCAAGGGGAAGGGAAAATCCTTAGAAAGTTCATCCAAAGCTCATCGATCTTGAAATCATGCCAAGCGAAAGTAAATCATTCGGAAGTCTATCTAGAACTAATCGATCTTGAAGGCATGCCAAGGGGAAGGAAAAACCATTTGAAAGTCTATCCAGATGTTAGCGACCTTGAAAGATTTAAGAAAAGAAATAAGCCTTTTAAGCCCAATCAGTGGTTAAGCCATTAAACCATAAAACTCACACAAGAAAGGGGAAGAACAAACCAATTAACTTCAATTAAGTATGGTTAGGTGGAGGTGAAGTAAAGGTATATGTTGTATTTTTATCGTTGTTCATGTATTACATCTATAAGCAATTTGTCATCAAAAGAATGTTTGAAAAATAAAATAATACTAATTTGTCTACCAAGTGTGGAAATGAAGGTTATCCCAGCACGAGATGAATATTTGCAGACCGAGCGTTAACGAAGTTAGTACATCGTCGAGTGACCGAATAACCGAATTTTCACACGTGGCAGACACAATATATTATCTAATGAGTCAATTTTGCACATCAATAAACACTTAGTATGTCAATTTTTTACTGTTTTTAAAAATTCTGTGGAAAAGTATGTCATTCCCTAACTAAAACTAATGTAATTTGATATGGAAGAACATAGCTTTTCCTAACAAGTTTTAACAAAAACAATTTTTTGCCCGTTCTTGGCAACTTTATTTGAAAATTCTGTTTTTCAATAGAGCATTAAAATGAATTCATTAGATGTGGCCTGGTTCCATTTAACTCAAATAATGTTGATTACAGCAAATGTGTAGGAATCAGCCTTGAAAAATTTAGTAACTCTCAGCAAGAAGATGTAATTCATACCATTACAGAACAGGAAATAAAGATCATTAATGCTACTTCCGTAATACAGACAATTAAGGCAACGACAACCCCGACGATTCCCGAAAATGAATAGTTTGCAGAAGGCAATTCTTTTATGGATATTACCGAGGTATGAGGTATATCAAAATCAATAAGGCCTAGAAGCACTAAGCCAAGTAGTTCAAGGGTATTTAATATCTCACGATGGAGCTCAGCTATCTCTTTTCAATCGTGCAAATGTTACTGAATTAAATGATCCTTACAGTAAAAACGATAATAATCTGAAAACGAAAAATTTAGTTAGAAACCAACATATTCCCTATAAGAGATTCATCAAGTTGATGAATATATTCAAAACTCCAAATTGTCCAAGACCAATGAAACTGAATCTACCATAAAAAGTACACGTGATAAATATAAGGAATACGAGAACAGTTTATCCCGATCAGCGTCATCCACGGATGATGATAATAAGGATTTTGGTATGTTTTGCTATTGACAAAGGTGAAACAACAAAACGGATGGCATAAAAGTTACTGAGTGCCAATTCTTCATTCTCTCCGAGTGATATAATTAAAGATAAGCCAGACAAAAGAAACTGAAATTGCAGAAAAAGCGCCAAAATAAAAGCTGGAATTGTTGTCACTCCATAAACAAACTGACACTGATCCTGCAAAGTCACATTATTATTTCATTATGTTTTATGGATTCTAATAAAATTAATAATTTTTTCTTGGATGACACTCCTAGTCTCAATAATAATAGTAAGGAACTCACTGCTCATTACGGTGGTCGGAGGTTGAATGAAAGAATATCAGATTTTAACTTCAAGCCAGTAGATGTGTCTACGGTTGCGTTGATTATCGACCGCTTAAGGAGTAAATATACAGGATCAGATTACATTACAAATAATCAAATTCAGCTGCCCACTTATATTGCCTTACATTACTCACATTATTAATCATTGTTTTCTTACTAATACATTTGCTTCGAGTTGGAGGAATGCTATTGTCGTACCTATTCCGAAGGTACCGAATCCTACTGACTTTAAAAACTTACGCCCTATTAGCATTTTCCAGGCAATGTCGAAGGTTATGGAAAAGATAATAGATATCCAGCTTAGAGAACATTTAATTAACTTTAACATCATTCCTTCATCTCAATCTGGTTTTCGTCCACGTCGTAGTTGCATAACTGCACTTTTGAATGTTATTGCAGCTAGAGACCGCGACGACGTACCTATTTTGATTTTACTTAACTTTAGTAAGGCTTTCGATACTATCGATCACACTGTACTAATTTCCATTCTTCGATACATTGGGTTCTCGGATAATTCATGTTGCTTTCTCACTATTTAAGTAATCGAATTCAAAGGGTAAAGTTGCTTAATCGTTATTCTCATTTCAGAGAGACCACTAGGGGCGTTCCACAGGGTTCGATCCTGATGCCACTTTTATTTATTACTAGCTGTTACCCGCGACTTCGTACGCGCGAGGTTCGTTATTTGAGTATTAACTAATGACTAATTATTTCCTGTCATCCCATCCCATCCCCGTCGCCGTCCCCGTCCCTTTCCCCGTCACCGTCCCTTTTCCCGTTCCCGTCCCGCCCCGCCCCGTTCCCTCCCGGAACTATCAAACGAGCGAAGGTTAAACAGTCGTTAAGTTTTCTGAAATTTCCCAATTTTCTGCGCAATTTTCTAAATTTTTCTTTCCGTAAGAACCTTCTACAAAGTATTAGACAATTTAAAAAAAAGATGAATAAAATCGGTAAAGTGGTTCTCAAGTTATGGCGTGACAAAGTGAAATAGGGATTCATTTTTATATATATAGTAGGGATGTTCCGAATACTCGTATTCGTATTCGTATTCGCGAGTATTCGCTATATTTTCAATATTTGTATTCGTAATCGTATTCGCCAAAATTAACACGAATATTATACGAGTATTTGACATTAAAATTATAGAAATATAGATAAGAATTTTAATAAAAATATAAAACAGGTATTCATACATTAAATAAAACATTTTTTTTAAATATTAACCATTCTATAACATTAAATAAAAAACAAAACTATTATCCATACTATTTCTAAAATTTTGCAGGGCGTACAAAAACGATGTTGATGTTGATATTATTCACTCAAGGTCATGTATTCGTATTCGCGAATATTCATAAGAGTATTTGTATTCGGTATTCGTATTCGCGAATACGAATTTTTGTATATTCGGAACATCCCTAATATATAGATTTATACATCCACCTTCTGTAAATATGTTAAAACTTGTAGTATGCAACTGTATGCCGATGATACTCAAATGTATCATTACATCAGTATCAGTGATAGTCATAGTTGCTTTGAGTAGTTTTGTTAGCTGAATTCTATATTTCAGTGTATCAATTTTAGCAGGCATCTATTTATTTAAAAAATATAACTGAAAACTGGTTGCCAAGCAGAAAACTTCAGCAAAAAATATAGAAGGACACTGAGACAGCGGCAGAAGTTCACTATTACAACATTAGGAGTTAAAATATCTATACGTTGCAGACGATGGATGAAAGATTGTACAGCCAGAGAGATGTTTAAAACAACAAAAGGAAATAAACAATGGTGCTTCCAAAGGGTATACAATTTAACAGACTAAATTAGAAGGCAAATGAAAGTAAAATTATAAGAATAAGTTCTAGTATAAAATTCTAGAATGGACGCATGATTTAGTAAATGCGTTGTCCTGCCGTTCTTAGAAATAAAATAAATCCAATTGAGAGGTGAATACAAAGAAGACTGTGTAAAAAAACTTGTTTTGTGCAATTACAGAATAACTAATGTTATTGGCATATATTCTGCTTCTTCATGTATTTCAAGAGGCTTTTTGGTAGCTTGGAAAAGGTAAAACAAATATAGGTACAAAAAAGTTTAATTTGACAATTTATACTTATACGAAAATGTAGATATAAAATTCAACATCCACAGAGCTCCAATCAACAGATTGTCTTCCTTTACTTTGACTTTGTTGTTTTTAACTGAGCATTCTAAAAACCAACAGTAAAAGTCGGAAAATCTTTAAACAGAGATTTTTTTTAATTCTAGAGTTTAGAGAAATTAATATGATATAAGTCCATACCGTGTAAAGGGAAATTGCAATAAATTGGCTACAGATCAAAAGAAGAAGAAACAGGAAGTGAAGCTATAAAATTTATAAACAATAATAAAGGAAATAAAATAAAGGAATTCATTTAAAGATAAGCAAATGAGCAGCTGACTTTGTTTAAAGTGCAGGAGCTATTTTTCTTTATTTTAATTTCTTATTAAACCGTTAAATAATTTCGCTTCGTATCCTATCAAGTTGAAAATTATTTAAGGTGCATCACTGAAGTGTTTCCCATTTTCTGCCATTCCTCCTCTTCGTCCGTCTCATCATCATCATCAGTCACATGCGGTGCTTTAAGTTTCTACAAACGCCCTTTGTTCCTATATGTGCCACAAAATTTTGTTATTAAATAAAAACGTGACCCAGAATTTTAACAAAACGTTTCAAACTGTATAGATCGGGATAACCGAGTTGTTATATTGTCGCTATTATCATTTAAAGGCTTCCCACTGTAGTTCGGAAACAGCAACTGTAATTGTAAATACATATCACCATTGCTTAAAAATTCTTTATTACAATACAAACAATAAAAATTTCAATTTGATAATTTACACGTGCATTATGTACAACTAACCCTACATCAGTAATTATCCCTCGATTCTAAATCACTAGAAATAAGTTGAACTTCTGAAACATTGGCTTTTCCTATAATTTCTCTAATGTCTCTTTGGTTGCGATATTGCAGATAAAACAAAAACACCATGAGGCCTAACGTTATACATATAAATATGTACAAGACGTATTCGTATCCGTGCGTATGATCGACGAGTTGAGCAGTCCTGGGACCTGAGTAATCTTCGGGATCCGGTGAAATAGTGTGCATGAAAGGACGAGTGCCATTGCATTTGAGATTAGGATCATCAAACTTGGCATCTAGCCTAAACACGATGTTATCGTGCTTGAATTCTTCCTCCATCTCTTTGCCTAAATAGCAAGGTAACGGGTTGTTATTGAGCTGCAGGTACGACAAGGTTGGAAAGTGATTCACCAATCGCTTGTAATCCAGATCTTTCAAATTATTAAAAGACAAATCTAAAGTGTGCAAGCTGTGCAGCTGAAATAAACCTGTCTTTTCGTAACGTTCCAACTTATTATGGGAAAAATTCAGTCGTCTCAATTCCGGAAGCCCTGAAAAGACTCCAGTTCTGAAGACCGATAACCGGTTAAAAGAGAGATCTAGGTTGCGGAGAAGGTGCAGAGCAGACAAGAGCCCTTTTTGAATATTCGAGATCACGCAGTTGCTCAAATCCAGATCCTCAAGTGAAAATAAGCCACGAAATGTACCCACTAACATCATATCCAGAGGATTTGAGGAGAGATTTAATGTTTCTAGACGAGGAAGACCCAGAAATGCGCCTGGCGATAATCGCACCAGTTTATTTCTGGCAAAATTTAGCTGCAACAAACCGTTTAAACCATCCATATCTGACGGATTAATTTGAGATATTTGATTTCCCTCCAAATTAATTGATTCCACAGTAGTCAAGTTGCTGAAGACATCTTTAACCGTCTGGATTTCGTTATTGGAAAGCTCGAGCTGTTCCAGGGAGAAGAGGCCTATGAAGGCCCCGACTTCAATACTTTTAATGCGGTTATTCCTGAGGTTCAGGTTCTTCAAATTTGTTAACTCCTTAAAACCGCCGGAGACCAACGAAGTGATTGCGTTATTTTCTAAATTTAATACTTCTATCTTATTGATTCCCTGGAAGGTCTCGGGTGGGACGGTGACGATGTGGTTGTCCTGCAGGTATAGATTCTTCAAGAAAACTAGTCCTATAAAGGCCTTGGGCTTTAAAATGACGATCTGGCTGGCTGCTAGGTCTAAGTTCTTAATCTGGTTGCCCGAAATGTCGAACGTGTTGCTTTCTAGGGTTTGAAGGGTGCAGTTGACGCAGCGCACGGTTTCGTCCAAGTTGTCGAACCTGTAGCTTGTCGATCGAAAGTACATCGGCGTGGCGTTCACACAAGTTGAAGTTAGCGACCCTCGGGCGCCATATGTGCAGACCATTTGAAAGGTCAATTTGGAGGATAGTAGCAGCACGAAGCTCAAGATAAATATCTTGTTATAAACCTGCAATGAATAGTATTTTAGTCATTTATCTCATGATACATGTATTTGATTTAAATATAAATGGTGGTAAAATTAAAGAGCACTTATTATTTCATTTGATAGAAATAACTCGTAAAACACAACTATCTGTTGAAAAATTCGTGTTAGGTACATGCATATTTATTACAAATAATTTATAAGTATAAATTGATTTCAGTTTGAAGATATTTCGTTATTGTCAATCTCTTTAAAATTACATCGGTAGACATTTTATTATATGTTACAAAGGTTTAGAAGACACAAAATAGAATACGAAAATATTGGACACTGATGGAATATCAAACATGCATAAAAATAGTGTGCAACATATACAAGACAGAATAATAAAATAAGAAGGGCAGTTCACAGACGAATGAAAAGAATATACAAAAAAAATATTCAGTGAGAGTAAAAAAGAAAAACTTATTGTAGACAGCCCATCAGAATCTTCAATTCTGTAGAGTGAGGTGCTAAGTGTTTGGCAAAAGTTTAAAAGTAGGAAACAAAGCGGGTCAGGCAACTTGCCAATGGACATTCTACAACTCTTTTCTGAATGACTGTTAAACACTGACACAACCTGTCAACGCCATCCACAAGAGAGACACCATTTCTAAGGAATCCGTCGCGAGATTTTGTAAGAAGTGTCAGTCGCATATGCCGCATTACACATTTTTTTGAAATATATAATGTTGGTGCATTCAAGACGTTTTCAGTCACAGAATTTAAACATTTCTCGATTTACAAATACTGATTTGTAGGTTAAGTTTATTAATTTTTTACATATACATTCAGAGCATGTGTTTGTTAATTTCTTGAATAAAAGGCTAATAACGGGTTTGCTTTTTGATTAACGTTCTTTACAAATTAGTCACAAACTGAAAAATGCAATGCAATAGGCTCAAGATTGGAATTTCGTTTGCAAGTATATGAATTCTTGTCACTTCAGTGTGATAAAGTTATTGCGAGAGAAAGTGTACGTTGGTCCTTTAAATTACTGAGATAAAGTTTATGTAGCTGCTTTTGGTTTCGAAAACGGTATAGAACCAAATATTTTTACCCTGCTTTAAAAATTAATGTAAATGCAGACGATTTAAAGCCAACAAAAATTGCCACTCTCCATAAATGCTGGAAATATGATCAGACTCCAGAAGAAAGGTATTTGGACGAGTTAATAAATATAAATTTTTAAGCATATGAAATAGGTAGCAACCAGAAGGTTTATTAACTTCAAATTGGAATACTAAGAAGTTCAGCAGCATTTATTTTTCAAAAGTAGAGTATATTTTTTGGAAATTTATGAAAATCATCTATTCAAACGTTATCGATCTTGAAACCATGCCAAAAGAAAAAGAAAAACCCAGAGCTTATCGATTTTGAAACTAAGCAAGGGGAAGGGAAAATCCTTAGAAAGTTCATCCAAAGCTCATAGATGTTGAAATCATGCCAAGGGAAAGTAAATCATTCGGAAGTCTATCCAGAACTGATCGATCTTGAAAGCATGCAAAGGGGAAGGAAAAATCCATTTGGAAGTATATTCCGAACTTATCGACCTTGAAAGATTTAAGAAAAGAGAGAAGCCTTTAAAACCCAATCAGTGGTTAAGCCATTAAACCATAAAACTCACACAAGAAAGAGGAAGAACAAACCAATTAACTTCAATTAAGTATGGAAGTGAAGTAAAGGTATATTTTTTATTTTTATCATTGTTCATGTATTACATCGACAAGCAATTTGTCATAAAAAGAATGTTTGAAAAATAAAATAATACTAATTTGTCTACCAAGTGTGGAAACGAAGGTTATTCCAGCACGAGATGAATGTTTCCTGAGCGAGCGTTAACGAAGTTAGTACATCGTCGAGTGACCGAATAACACACCTGGCAGACGCAATATATTTTCCAATGAGTCATTTTTGTACATTAATAAACACTTAGTATGTCAATTTTTTACTGTTCTTAAAAATACTGTTGAAAAGTATGTCATTTCCTAACTACAACTAGTTTAATTGATATGGAAGAGTCTAACCTTTCCTAACAAGTTTTTACAAAAACAATTGTTTGCCCGTTATTGGCAACTTTATTTGAAAATTCTGATTTTGAATAGAGCATTAAAATGGATTCATGTGATGTGGCTTGTTTCCATTTAACTCCAATAATGTTGATTACAGCAAATGTGTACTAAACAGCTTTCAAAAATTTAGTAACTCTCAGCAAGAAGATGTGATTCATGCCATTACAAAAGTGGAAATAAACATTATTGATACTACTTCGGTAATACAGACAATTGAGGCAACGACATCCCCAACGATTCCCGAGAATGAATAGTTTGTAGAAGACAATTCTTTTATGGATATTACCGAGGTATAAGTTATACCAAAATCAGCAAGACATACAAGCACTATGCCCAGTAGTTCAAGAATATTTGGTATCTCAAGATGGTGCTCTGCCATCTCTGTTCAGTAATGCAAATGTGACTGAATTAAATAATCCATACAAAGAAAACGATAGTAATCCCATTTTTAACCATTTATCAGAAAATAATATATAAATTTTTAGAACCGCATTTACTGAAAACGAAAAATTTAGTTCGAGACCAGCATATCCCCTAAAAGAGATTCATCAAGTTGATGAAGATGTTCAAAAAATCATATTGTCCAAGACACATGAGACTGAGTCTACCATAAAAAGTGCACCTGATAGATATAAGGAATACGAGAACAACAATTTATCCAGATCAGCGTCATCCGCGGATGATGATAATAAAAATTTTGGTATGTTTTGCTATTGCCAAAGGTAAAACAACAAAATGTGTGGCATAAAAGCTACTGAGTGCCAATTATTCATTCTCTCCGAGTGGTATAATTAAAGAGAAGCGAGACAAAAAAAGCTGAAATTGCAGAAGAAAGGGCTAAAATAATAGCTGGAATTGTTGTCACTCCATAAACTGACACTGATCCTGCACAGAGATTATGATATCATTATATTTCATGGATCCTGATAAAATTAATAATTTTTTCTTGGATGACATTCCTAGCGCAAATAATAATAGTAAGGAGCTCACTGCTCATTACGGTGATCAGAGGTTGAATGAAAGAATATCAGATTTTAGTTTTAAGCCAGTAGATGTGTCTACGGTTGCGTTGATTATCGACCACTTAAAAAGTAATTCTACAGAATCAGATTACAGTAACCTACAAATAATCAAATACAGCTGCCCACTTATATTGCCTTACATTACTCACATTAAGTAAAAAACTACTTCCGGGATTGGACCGTGTCATTATAGAGGTCGAAGAACTTCGATCTCTTTGACCTCAATAATGACACGGTCCAATCCCGGAAGTATTTTTTTACTTAATGACAATGGCCGTGAAAGCCTCCGAAATCATTACTCACATTGTTAATCATTGTTTTCTTACTAACACATATCCTTCGAGTTGGAAGAATGCTATTGTCATACCTATTCCAAGGGTACCGAATCCTACTGACTTTAAAGACTTACGCCCTATTAGTATTCTCCCGGAAATGTCGAAGGTTATGGAAAAGATAATAGATATCCAGCTCAGAGAACATTTAATTAACTTTAACATCATTCCTTCATCTCAATCTGGGTTTTGTCCAGGTCATGGTTGCACAACTGCACTTTTGAATGTTATTAATGATTTAATTGCAACTAGACACCGCGACGACGTATCTATTTTGATTTTACTTGACTTTAGTAAGGCTTTCGATACTATCGATCACACTGTACTAATTTTCCATTTTTCGATAGATTGGGCTGTCGGATAATTCATGTTGCTTTCTAACTATTTAAGTAATCGAACTCAAAGAGACCACTAGGGGCGTTCCGCAGGGTTTGATACTGAGGCCACTTTTATTTATTATTTATACATCCATCTTTTGAAAATATATTAAAACTTGTAGTATGCAATTGTATGCCGATGATACTCAAATGTATCACTACTTCAGTATCAGTGATAGTCAACGCGCATTATTAAATATTAATCAAGACTTAATAAACATTGCTGACATTTCTAAAAAGCATTCATTGAAACTGAATCCCAAGAAATCCGTTATTTTGTTATTTGGAAATAAAAAATATGGTGAGCTTCTAAAAGATAATGTTAATTTATCAGTGAGTGGTGCCACTACCCCAATAGTCAATGAGGATCGTAATTTGGGTTTAATTATTGATAACAACTTTCTATTTCAATCTCAAATAACTAATTATATTAAAAAAGCCTTAAATTAATCTATCCTCACAGGTAATATTTATCCAAAAAAATTAAAACTACACTTTGTGAAGGTATGTACTGTTCTTTTACATTTTTCATATTGTTCGAAGATTTATGGTTCATGTATTACTCAGGTTTTAGCTAATCGACGTTCACAATATCAATATTAGATTTAATCACACCGTCACGCCACCTTGTCACAAAACAGCTCTTTTCGAAAGAAGTTTTCGGTATCAAACATCAAAAGTTTATAATTCCCTACCGGTCCATATTAAAAAAAACTTTCAATTATTTCATTTAAAAAACGTCTTTATCGTGTTTTTGTAAATCAGCAAAACTTTCTCACCTAAATAGCGGATGCTGCTTCACTAGACGGCCCACCCCTTTACCTTTATATCAGTATACCTATTTACATAGTTCGTTTTCTTTCTTTTTCATGAGGTTTAGTGCTGTGCGGTATACCATGCTAATTGCAGAATTTTTTTTTCTGAATTTTTGATTTAAAATTTTTAATTTTAAATTTTTAAATTTAATTTAGTTTTAGACATTTTGGTATTTGATATTGTTGTTATTTTTCAAGGTAAGGTGGAAGGCCAGGTAATGCGCTTGAACTTATACCATGTGGTTTCCCTATTTATTATTATTATATTATCAGGTTTTGTTGGCATAATAATTTTATGTTCTTATGTACTTTGATTTTGTGGAAATAAAACACATCATTATATATATTATTAAAACACATTATATTAACTTGAATACAACATGTCAAAAAAGTGTTAAAGAAGACAAAGCAATCAATTTCTAAATGCGTTTATAAGTGAAATGAGAAAATGGACAAACCCTTGCAAAAACGGCAATTATACGAACAGTATTTTGTTTTCTATGTAAGGATGGTGAACTATACAAAATTTTAAATAAAGGATTTCATAGCGTTACAACCAAAGGGGCAACACACAACAAAAAAAATGTAAAGAATTTTACACGATACTTTCCTCGCAAAAGTAATTTGAATTACATCAATTTTCAAATAAAAAATCATTTTGGCCGGTGGGATTCGAACTCGGGCTCCGACAGTGCTAGACCGGCGCTCTGCCTCTGGACCACGTAATCTCGCTTGCATTACGGGCTTACGACAGCGACGCGTTCATGACAGTACCTAAGCACAGTGTTTACCCTGTATATGTTAGGTCCAAAATATGCCCTTTTTCGTCAAGGGTAAAAACATGAGCTATCTGCAAAGTATTACTTTTATGTAATTTAATAGTACTTGTGTTAAAGCAAAAACAGGCAATATTATATTTTTAATATGTTCACCCTGTATATAGTTAACCGACATTTCCTCGCTTTCTAGATAGGTGGACATACAATCCGCATGCAAAATATCGTCTTCTTCCAACCAATGGTTTTGAGCTATACCGCCAACATATGGATAATGCCCTTAGTATTAAGCGCTTTCAGATAAAGAACCGGTATTTTAAAACACCGAAAAGCCAATCCAGGAATGAATGATTCAACATAATGCTACTTATGACAAAAATCAACAGAAAAACAACTGTGAGACGTGACGAAACTTTTACTACAAACAAAAATAAATACATAATAGACACAATATTAGAAAGCAGTGGATATTAAGTTCTTAAATTAGCCCCATACCAGTGTCAATATAATTTTATTGGGCTGGCATGGGGATTGTCTAAGAAAGATTATAATAAGCACGTAACTTACCGTCCTTCATCCAAAGATAGGGTCAGGAATTTTACAGTGCGAGTCTATTGATGTGTGTTTATTAATATCTTTCTATTTATTATTGTACTTTCTCCGACGTTTTGTTTTTTACTTTCTTTTACAATAAAGAAACTATTGGATTCACCCCAAAAATTCTAAATTGAGCTTTCAACATCTTCACGTTTTAGAGTCCCCTGAACCCAAAAAACATGTTTTTGTTCATTGGTCTGTCTGTGTGTGTGTCTGCCTGTGAACAGAATATATCAAAAACGAAAAGTGGTACGACGTTGAAACTTCATATATAAGTTTTCTGTAGTATCTAGATGCGACAGCAATTTTTTGAAGAATATCGCATAACCGGAAGTATGGCGTTTACTCTTGTGATTTTTCAGTTTTTTTAAATTTTTTTAAAAACGGCTCTTAACGATTTTTCAAACTTTACATTTTCATTAAATTTTTAATGTGAATTGATGTCAGATAGGTGATTTTCCAGTGAATACCTTTAAAATGGGTTTCCTTTATTATTATTTTTTTTTTTATTAACTCCTATTATAAACAGAACACCCTGTATATTATTACATTTTTTAATTCAGCTTGAATTGTTAGAGAAAATTTGTCTTTTCAACTAATGCTCTATTTTGTACGGTTTCTGTAGATTTTGTAATTTTTGAAAATTTTTGACAAATGCTTAAAAATTAAATTTTTGGTTATTTATAAAATCACTGTTAAAAAAAAGTCTATGTATATCGTACAGAGCTGGGCAGTAATTAATTACTTTGTAATTAAATTACTAATTAAATTCCTTTTTGTGTATTTGCCTTGGAATTGAATTACTTTTCAAAATGCGGTAATTGTAATTGGGAATTGCCATCTTTCTTAGAAAGTACTTGAAAATTACTTTTTAAAAGTAGTTAATTACTGCATTCAATTACTCAATTACTTTCGTGTAATTAAATTACTCTAAAGTATTTAAATTACTTTATAGGTATTTGAATTACTTGTGGTAATTGAAATTACTCGCGGTAATTGAATTACTTTGTGGTATTTCAATTACTGAATTACTGACTTCGATAGGGTGCTAGATCTCCAGAATGCATAAATAAGATAAATTGTTATTAAGTTACATATTAAGCAAATCGCAGGGTATTCCCCGCGCAATAAAAACCTAATTTATTATTTCCTCTGACGAGTCGAATAACAGCAACTTCTGCATTTTGTATGACGCGTCCACGAACATTAGTGCGTGTATCTGTAGCTTGTAATAATGACAATATTTATTGTGAGAGACGCTAAGTGTAAGACGCTATAAGAATATTTGCGGTAAGTACATTACAGATTACAATACGTACGGTAAAATAATAATTTTACATAGCTTCATTAGACGATATTGGTTCATAATGATTATTTATTCATTTCAATTTGCTTGTTTTAAACGATCCGTGCAAGTGTAACAGACGTTAGGTCCAGAAAATTATGTTTTTGAGTGAGGAATTGAATTAAACGGACAAAATCCGATGACAACATTTAAACAACGGAAAACACATATATAAAATGTACCTAATTGCAAAATCCCATGTCTGGTTGACTCAAAAATGCATTATGGCGTATGGTAATTTTAAAACGCCGCCGCATAAGTTTACCGCATTCTTGCATTGAACATTTTGTAAATTATCCATTCTTTGTCGCTTCTTGCCTTGTAATGCTCATATGCTGCTTTCTATACTGGCTGCAGCATGTTAGCTTGCTAATTACGAGACATTCAAATATTGGCTTCTTAATGATTTTACACAAAATTCCATTTAGTTTTTTAAAAGAACAGTGCATAGTGGCCCAATTTACGTAATTTCAGATATTTTATTTCCTTAAACATAAAATCAATAGGTATTATTAAAGATGTTATTAACATTTTGAAATTTGAAGTAAAAATATGAAAGCAACCTGAGCAATTTAATTGTCGAGCGTTCACAGTAATTTTCTTATTCGGTGTGGTCAAAAAGGAATTACTTAAGGGTTGGCCATCGAATATAAAAGTATTGGCAACAGCAAGCTTTAGAATTCATTAACATAATCACTGTTGTTGCTGTCATAAGTTTATATTATACGCTGATATCGCGATTGAAAATTATAAAAATTGCCATATTCAACCCTTATGTAATTTCTTTTTGAACACATAGTATAAAGGTCACTTGAATGTAAAAATGACTTCATTGTTACGTGCTTAAGTAAATGTCTTTTGTTTTTCTATCTAAAGTACGAATTCTTATTTCAATCAGCCGTTTTCAACTAGGTTTATCACTCATCTGTCAACTTTCAATGGTCGCTGATCAACACCAAATTGATATTTTGTTTTATAATTTCAGAAGTTACCTAATACATTTTTAATAACTATTTGTATTACTAGGGAGGAAAATGTATCATTCCCTCCCGCAGATGTAGTTTACTTTTTCAGAGTTTGCGAGAACAGTACCTAATCAATTTATTGTAATCGTGCAAGGGATGAAATGACGTTTTAGTCCAGAGTTATACATACAACACTTTTATATTTTATGATGAGACTATCTCTTGTAATCAGCTGCATTCAAAAATATTTAAATATGAAAACCAGGAGGCTAGTTGATTTATTATTAATAATAATCACATTGTCTTCCGTCTCTAATGGCAACGGCAGTCAATGTATTATATTCCCTCCCACTGCCATTGGAAACCAACCAAGGACCCAAACGTGTATTTATTTTTCCTATACCCCTAACAGGAGACAGAAAATGTCACTTTCGTATAAAGGGGTATAAAAAAGTATTTTCAAACAGAGCCAACAAAAAATGCTCAAGTTGCGCCAATTGGATCGTTCTTCTACAAAATCTAAATAGAAATTTGCTGTCAAACACTTAAGAAATCCAATGCTCTACCCTGTATACTTTGGTAAGTTACATATTTTCGTCATTCAGCCTCATGTTAAGCGTATTTAATAATAGATTGTTCTACAAGTTAAGAAAAGTGAAAGTTTTTCAACGTTTAATTCACGAGCGAGTGATGCAAAGGGAGTGGATTAATTTATCACGAACATGGAAAAATCACTTTATAACATATTCAGCGTGCTATTTTTTATAATATTATTACAAAATCTAGCCAAAATTAAATTCGACATTTCTTCATATTCGAAAAAAGTGTTTTTAATTGGCAGCGAAGAACGTTGAAATCGTCAAATAAAATACGAGAAATCGGCAGTGAAGTAATCCACTGTTTTTCAACTTTTTGTAGGCGACGTGAACGTAACCTATAAAAGTTGGTTAAAATGTTGTAACTTCGCGATTTCTCGATTTAAGAAAACAATTTACTCCTGGGCACTGAGAGTTCCATTTCAATCCTTGTGTGGTTTATTTGCTTTGGACCTTCGGGCCTCGGCCACTAAATACATAATCGTGATAAAAAGCTCAACTTTAGTGATAACTTATGTGGAAACTAATATAAAAAAATATATAGATTTGAACGTTCCAAGTCCCTATACCTTCTTACTGAAGGGACTTTGTACTAAAGTATATTAGGTTTAATCGGTTTATTATAACCTAAGGAATCTATGCCAAATCGGTGTCCTATTTTTTTGGGACACCCTGTATAATTGTTATCCTTGAATTTATTTATTTACTTACATCTTACATAAAAAAACTAAAAACTTTTGGTTTTAGTGAACAGTGCATGTAGCTACAAGATTTAATTATCAAAAAACCTTCAAAAGTGAAAGAGTCTGTAGGTTACTATAGCTAACAAAACATAAAAATTAAGCATTTTTACATAACGATTACGAATCGACACGACACTAATGATAGTTGCAACTTGCAAGAAAATTCTACTAAATACAACTATATGACAATAATTTTTATTGGAAGTAATTGAAAAAGTAATTGATGTTGTACAATTACAATTACTAAGTAATTGGTAATTTAATTACTATTTCCTGTGAGTAATTGAATCTCTGGTAATTAAATTACTACATTGGGCGGTAATTGGTAATTAGTAATTAATTACTTTTTAAAAGTAATTTGCCCAGCTCTGAATTATCGTACCTGAATTTTTATTAGATAGTTGTTCCATAAAAATGACTTCTTTGTAGCTGTAATACCTGCTGTTTTATTATTTAGGTATTGAATAATAAACTTTCAGAATTGGATAATAGTCAAAAACACAATTTAAGATTGCTGGAAAACATAACTGTAGGGTGTTTGTTTAAATATTTTAATAATCCACCATTGCGGTTGAACTTACCTGCACTGTATTATAATTGGAATGTGTACGCTGTTAATGTTATTAACTTGAAAGGGTATCGATAACACTATCGCGTAATCGTAATCAGTCATAATAATCTCTAAAACCTTTTTGTGACGTGAAATAATTCATGAAAAAAACATGAATCATAATCGGTGTTCATACTATTTACAAAAATTAACAAACTCCCTACATTTAAAAGGAATTAAAATTTACGTCCATTTTGATTTTCTCCAGATCTTTATTTTCTTATGGTTTGTTTTTGTGTGAATTAAAAATCGACATTACTATGAGGGTGACAAAAACGTTTAACCTTAAATTTTGCCGAGATGTCAAGTTTTGTTTGTAACTAAATGTGTACATTGTTAAAAACAGCATTCTCACACGCTGCTCTGCATCATGTGGAAATGAAACAAATTGTATATATAATTTATATATTATATACAGGGCTTTCGTAAAATAGTAGATAAGTTCGTTAAAAATTCAAGGAACAACTTTTGGAAAAAACGCCGAACCCGTCGGTTTTTATTTTTAGTTGCGCATTTTTTCAAATAAAATCTATACATACAGGGTGACCCGCTTAGGAGGTATTACATCATCCATGGTTTTTTAATGGCAACTCCTTTTTATTACAGAATCTAAAAGCACACATGTTTTACTTACGCTCAGTTAATTTTTGAGTATAGGTCACATGACCAGAAACTAAGAAAAAACAATTTTAAAATTGCAAAATACTAAATTTAATTGCAATGATAACTTCAAAAACAACCAAATTAAATGTTCAAATTGTGCACCGTTGGCTGTCTGACAGTAACCAAGACGACCGACATGTTTTTTATTGATTGCTGTCATTGATAAAAACGTAAAATGATACTTACTAAAATTAAATTTAGTATTTTGCAATTTTAAAATTGTTTATCTTAATTTTTGGTCATGTGACCTATACGCAAAAATCAGCTTAGCGTGAGTAAAAAATATGTTCTTTCAATATTCCGTACTAAAAAAAGGGGGTTGACCTTCTACGCTGGTCACCCTGTACGTATGCATTTTATTTGAACAAATGCTCAAATAAAAATAAAAATCCATGGACCTAGCGTTTTTCCAAAAGTTGTTCCTTAAATTTTTAACAAATTTGTCCACTACTTTACGAAAGCACTGTATATAAGGGTCGTGATCACAATGCGTTTACAATAAATTGGCCTCCTTCTTCTTCCTCTTAATATATGCTGATAGCCCGTTATTATCGCACGAAGTGCGGTTTTATACGCCCTTTTCGCCGCGGCCCGGGAAGGTGGCTAGTATCTCGTTGAATTAGTAGAAAGAATAGATAATTATAGATATTTCAAATTAAAAGTAAATAGGAAATATAACATTAATGCCTCACAAGTATTTCAATGACGTAGTTTTTCACGTCACCTGAATATAATCTAATTGTGGCAAAATGTTAAGAAAAACAGGTAAATAAAGCTTTAGCTTATCTGTCGCCTCCAATGTCGATCCAATCCAAGAAACTTTTCAAAAACCCAAACTCCACTAAGCAGATCCATCAACAAAAAGAAACCAATCGATGAACACTATCCAGTTATAATACAAAAAACTCCAGTATTCACAAAAACCGCATGCATAAAATCTATCTCTCATCCGCAAGTAGCCTGAAGATTTAAAAACGACTTTAACTCACTCTCCCCGGTGCTACGAATAATCCGGAGATGCTGACCGAACAAACATTGCTGAAGTCATTCAACTCTACCTTCTAGGTTATGTCTCGACACGAGCCACATACACACACACACACACACACACACACACGAATCAGAAACCATAATGATCACACTGCTTTTCCCATCGAAGCCAAATTCCAGGTTGAAAACGAAATTACACAGAAACTTTGACAGATTGTTTGCTACCGTTCTCCCCCCAAAGTTGCCTTTCCTATCCTTAAGCAACCAAAAACAAAAACAGACTATTATGAACACAATGTGACGCATTGACACTAAAATTACTGATCTAAGCTAAAAGTTACTACCAATCAGCTTTCAGTTAAAGTCACTTTTATGATGCGAGAGGCACAGCCCTTCGACTCTAAACGTCAAATACTTAACCATCAAACATCAAAGTGAACATACAAGTAACACACCAATTGAACTATTTAACAGACTTATTTCTTTAAAAAAATCATCACTACGAAGAGACATCACGCTTCAGTCGTTGAATAAACGCAGTTAGTACTTCCGATCATAAGCAACACTATTCTACAATGATTATATCCAAACTCCTAAATAATATGATTTTTATCTTTGTATTAGGGTAATTAACTGCTTTTAAAGCAACTCAGGTGAAACAGAATGTAGACTAACGTCAACCAATCTCTAACTGGCCAAACTGCCGTAACAACAGAGCACTAGACATAAATTTACATGAATTTCGCAATTCTCACTGTCAAATTGGGTAAGAACACGTTAGCTTATACGTCTGCGGATTTCAAGAGTGACTTTTAAACTACAAAGGGCACGTTGAACAACTATGCAAATAAGTCGAATTGTTTTTAGAAAGAGATGCGAAATCTAAGATATTTGCTGGCATCACAGAAAAATTAGCTATGCACAGTAAATTGTTATAATATTGTTAATATCATCACCTTTTCTAGAATACAGTTGATATTTTCAGAACGCTAAGAAAAAAATTAAATGAACTCTTTGTTCTCATTATCCAATTGAGCAGAGTCACGTTAGCTTGTATCCCTACATATTTTAACTTAAACTACAAAGGGCACGTTAAACAATGATACTAATAAGTTAAAAATTATTCTTAGAAAAGGAAGTGAAATCTAAGAAATGTTCTTATATCACAGAAAAATTAGCTCTTGATAGTAATTTGTTATTTAACATTATTCGTGTTTCGAAAACACAATCTGTGTGTTTTAAAAGGGCTGGCGAGGAACTTCTATAAATTTCGTTCTTTTCATTCACAAATTGAGCAGGAACACGTTTGCACCATTACACCTTTTGTAATCATGACCATATATATTTATTTAATAAACGGGGCTGCGCGCGCTATTGCGCGGTCTATCCTATTCAATTTACCACCATTTTTAGGCCTACTACGTAGGGCCATTCCGTTCCGTTACACACTTGTTACACAATCTCAGAAAACACAACATTTCGCATGACAAAAAGCAGAGGGTTCTTTTGTGGAGGAAGAAATAGGGAAATACCATTCCTCTTAACCAAGAGGAACGTTCACGTGGTGAGGTGGAAGCTCACTGCTTTCACCTAACCGTTGAAAGGCTCCAAGAGGAGCCATCGCACTACTAATTGTCAACATAGTCTAAAAAAAAACACGTCAAAAAAGTCCCATACGATCAACACGTCATCGTATGTGCCTCGAGATGCCAAATTTGAAAAACCTCTGCTAAACATTTCGCCAGTTTCGCCAATTTTCTAGATCAGTTCGATTCTCGACCTTACATCGATTTTTCGATTCTTAATCTCATCGCTTCTGCCGAGTTATCGATGTCACCGGTTTCATGCCAACAGAAGGCGAAAAAGGAACAATGGTTGGCATCTCGAGACAACATGGATGACCACACAAATATCACAAAAATACACACCACAAACTAACGTGTTGACAGGTACACAGTACAGTGCCTATATTAATGACAGTGTGGTCAATTGTGGTCCTGTTTCTGATTGGTTGTTTTAAAATCCGCCATTAAGAGTCGTTTCAATGTCCTATTGAATATTTTTAGCAGTGCACGCATATTTAGTTACAAAAAGTTACTAATGTCAAAATAAGACATTGACATTTTATAAATTATCTAAAGTAGCTCAGTTAATGAACACGGCCTAAGCATTAACATAAATATTGTATCATCATTGATGTACACTTGTGTTATTTTATACACAAAAATAAAGTAAGTACGAATGCAAAATAAATTTTAACCAAGCAATAATTTTGACTTTAGTAATATTTTGTTACTAAATGTCACTGACACCGTCCTGTCACAGTGTAACAAATGGAGAGAATGGGGTATAGACGACTCCTGCAGTTTACACAGGTATTTGTAGTCATATTTCAGTAACAGACGTTTTCAACTGAAAACCAATATTGTTAGTTTCAGTATCACCGTTTTAAAACAGTTTTTTTGATAAAACGGGAGTTATTTGTAGATAAACACCCGTGCAAGTTTTAATTGAAGTTAACCATCTAAAGGAGATCTGTTATCATTTGAAGAGAAAATAATTGCTTAAAATTGGGCCCTCGGGGATCCGCCCCTCTCCAGGGCGGCTCACGGGGTTCCGTCCCTCTCTAATGGGGCTCTCGGAGATTCGCCCCTTTCCAAGGGGGCTTACGGGGCTCCGCTCCTCTCCAAGGGGGCCCTTGGGGCTCCGCCCCTCTCCAAGGGGCCATCGGGGCTCCGCCCCTCTCCAAGGGGGCTGACGGGGCTCCGCCGCTCTTCAAGGGGACCCTCAGGGCTCCGCTCCTTTCCAAGGAGTCCTCGGGGCTCCGCCCCTTTCTAAGGGGCCCCCCGGGGATTCGCCCCTCTCCAAGGGGGCTCATGGGGCTTCGCCCCTCTCCAAGGAGGCCCCCGGGGCTCGGACCCTCTCCAAGAGGGCCTTTGGGGCTCCACCTCTCTCAAAGGGGCCATCGGGGCGCCGTCCCTCTTTAAGGGGCCTTCGGGAATTTGCCTCTCGGGCTCACGGGGCTTCGTCCCTCTTTAAGGAGGCCCTTGAGGATCCGCCCCTCTCCAAGGGGGCTCACGTGGCTCCACCCCTATCCAAGGGGGTCTTCTCCAAAAGGCCCTCGGGGCTTCGCCCCTCTCCGAGGGGCCCACGGGGCTCCGCCCCTCTCCAGGGGAGTCCTAGGGGCTCTACCCCTCTCCATGGGGCGCTCGGGGCTCCGCCCCTGTCCAAAGGGGCCTTCGGGGCTCAGCTCCGGTCGCGAAATCGGGGCGACGCCGACGGCGAAATTCATGCAAACGCAAATGGGGGACATCTCGTCTGCAATTGTCGTGACGGACACACACGTTTGGATCGTTCTCCTTTATTTATATGATATCAAAGCTGTCAGTCTCAATAAGTTAAGATTTTCATCTAGATGTTACATAAACCAAGTTCATACAGCTTAAAAATTCCTAAAATTATCCATACGACTTGTCCAATATACTATTACATACAGCGGTATGTGTAGTTGTCACCAATAAAATAGGGTACACCTAAATAGATCTAGTGACAATATTTTTATATTTTAGTATTGCTTAAACGGTTCTCATGCTCTTAAATTACAGTTACCTGCAACGTTGTCATGAAAGTTAGCAAATTTCTTATGTATTTAAGAGATACATTGTATTTTCACATTAAACTCACTAGAAATTGCTCTTATTTGCATTCCTCTCAGTAGCATATTCGTAATTCTTCCTTTTCCGAAATCATTCAAATGATGAGGCATGTTTTCAAATAACTGATTTTCGACGTTTGATGACAGCGAAATATGTAATAGTGTGGTGACAGTTAATTTACTCTGCAAGACAAAAAAAAACTGAAAAAACTCTTGTTAGAGAATTTAGCATTATTTGATTAGCTTAAATGAGGCGTTAAATAATTACATTTATTATATCAACTTAGTTTCATAGCAACGCTTAAACAAGTTAAAAATTAAGTTAGAAATACCTAGCAACTATACATATTAAAGCAACCACGTTCACAACAGACCATATTAACTGTCCCAGTTTTTTTGTCTCGCAGAGTACATGCTACTAAGATATTATAAGAAAAAAGTTGAGTTTACATTGGGAAAAAATCAATGTACCCCAGTGTTTTGGGTGTTTGAGTATTTTAGTAGGAATTTTGAAACTACAAACGGTATAAGGGCGAACTACATAAGTAAGTTAGAATATTTTCATAAAATAGATGAAATTTGAAAAGTTCTCTTGTATTACAGAGATATTAGTTGTGCACACGAATTTGATATCTAGTATCATCCACGTTTTGAAAATACTGTTCGTCAGCAACACCAACAACATTAAAAAGACAGTTCGAACATACACTTGTATATTAGAAAATACCAGATGCTAAGTGACCGATTCGTCATTCGTACGAGCATTGGCATTCGAGTAATATCAACAATTACTCGTTTCTCGTACGTAGAGCAAACACAATGGCATTAAATGCGAGCTGCAACGCACCGACATTCCTCGGGACGCACCGATCTAGTAATAAAATTCAGCAGACAAAACAGCAATTTTTAAAAATGTCGAACTGGAAATGTTAACAACCAGTAGGGGCTAAGCAGCAGAGTAGGAAGGTCGTAAACCTGAATAGTTTATCGTTCATAAAGTTGCAGTGGTTGTATGCATGGGTGAGGAGGCAACTGCGGATTTAAAAAAAATATTGGACGCTAATGAGTTCTGTCAAGGCACTTTAGGAGTTTCATTTTGACTGAGATGTTCAAGGCGAGCTTAAGTTGGAATAAATTTGATGAAACCTTCGTAATAGATTGGTGGAAGAAATATTCGGGCACTTTAGACTCTCTGATAATTAACTTTTTTGGTGGTATAATTGCGTCATTGTTTTTTTTACTGACAGGAACTTTTATTAAATTTTTAGTCCTTTTTTCCGGCATGGGTTTTTATAGACTACAATAATTAAAATAATGAAGAAATATCGAAAATTATCTAATCATTAACATTTCGCATTGTTTTTCATGCCATTATTAATCATAATAAACAATGTTAAAACGAAGAGGATATTTCTAAACTATAATATTAAAATTGTTATAGAACAATTAACAACAAAATATATTATAAAAAACTACAAGAAAAAAGCCTCAATGAAAAAACACTTCAAGTTAGAATCAAAGTTGACGTGAAATCGTTTCATAATTGATTAATTTTGTGCCTATAATTGATTATTTCAAAAATATTGGTATGAAACCTGTAGACAATTATATGAATGACACGTGTAGAATTAAAACATGTAGCAGAAAAATGAGAAAAAATATGTTACCATTCAAAAAGTACCAATTATGTGATAGAAATGAAGAGAAGAGGTCAAAATAAACACGCTGCAGATTGTAATTATAAATTAACGTCTCGTTGGTTGTATCACTAATAAATTGTAAAACTTTTACGTACTTTATATCGTGTAATTAATAAAATAACTTCAATTTATTCGACTTAATAGTTTAATATATCTGTAGAATTTGCGCAAAAATATATTACTAATACAATTCCACCTCTAACAAAGGGACCGCTAATGTGTGCATATTTTCGTATAACTGTAACCCGTGCTGAAATTGATTATTTTGCTGTTCCACGGTGTTAGCTCTTCCTATAACGTAGGCTTCTTCAAATGCCCGTTAGTGGATCGGTTGCCTAAATTCATTTTGTGGAAATTTTGCAAATTCAAAATCGGTACTTTCATTTCGAGAATGGCGCAGCTCTTCTTCCAGTGGTTAACAGAATTTTGATACTCGTCTTCAAGTGATCTTTCAAAGCGACAGTGGCTAGAAGATGTTTTGCTTTTAATAAGCCGCCTTTATATTGGGTTATGGTAACTTTAGGATGGAACAAGGGTGGCGTACAGGTTTCCCGCGATTAGACCGTTTTCCATCTACAGGTATTAATTCTTTATTTTTGTTTCACTTGGAAGTCTTTTTGTCCCGGGTGTTCCGGATTTTCACGCAAGGTCAGGTTTTTGTATTACTGTGGTATCTCCGCCTTGCGTGTATCACACAGAGGAAATATTAAGAAGACGCTCACTTTCATAGAATTTTTAAATAATAGAGACAGTTATACTATTTTTCAAACGTAAATTTTCTAATTTTCTTATAGACGAGCCTTGGTAACTGCGAATAGTTAACTTACTGCATTTCAGTTAATTGTACAAGTGTCTGTTGAGATAGTATTCGAAATTAATATACTCCGCAGCAATGCGGTTTACGATTAGCTTACTTGCAAGCTTCGAATAAGGGTGCAATCCAGTTAAGGTAATGTGGCTGTTCAATCCCTGAGTAAACAGATTCTGGGTTGTTTTGCACAACGAAACCAGCTCAATGTGGCTGTTAATTTTAACCTAAACTGTATTATTGCTTTTATTGTACGTATTTTTTAACTGTGGCTATTGTTACTTGATTTTAATAAACAAGCCAAACAAAATAACTTCGTACAACAGAGAAAACGAAATATATTTTATTATGTGTACTGGTGTTATCGTTGATATATTTTGTGTTTAATTCACGCCTGGATTTTTATTTTCATTAAGCTAGGGTTATTGACTTTTAGGTTCTTATAAGCTGAGGCCGTATATGATCAGTGAGTGTATTAGACTGCTAGTTAGACTGGTTTTTGTTATTGTCGTTGTTAGTAACCAGCGCTCAATTTGTATCTTTTTAATAAATAACTTTTAAGAGCCGTCGCTTAGTACTTAACCTGCGACCCCAAATCGCCGAGAGTTCTGAGCTAGTTTGGATTGTGAACATCCTAGAGCAAATTGGTAAAAAGTGGCATGTCATAACTTATTAAAAGGTGTATTACAAAGCAATTAGTAACTTCTGAAAACAATAGAAAACAATTAAGCGCCATCGTACTTACGAAACATAATTAGGACCTTAAGTGCGCATACTAAAATAAAACGCAATTATTAAAAATAAAAATGACAGTTTGATCACCTAGGTAAAGCAGTTCTGAAAGTAGGGCTAAGTGTTTTGAAGATAAGTACAAAGACGAAGAAATGAAAAAATAGAAACGTTGTAAGCCGCGATCAGAAGACAGCAAATAGAAATAGATTGTCGAAATAATAAGCGGCATTTACGTGAAAGAGACAAACCCCGAATCATATCTTTAACCTGCAGAGCGAAGAAAAGGTCTATATCTTTCAGTTTTAGATCGAAAGTACTTCTTAAAGTTGTGTACTGTGTAACTTAAGTTAAAAAATCTCGAATGTGCCCCCGGTAAAACCATACGTGCTGTTTGTGGCTGCATCAATGAGGCATTTTTTCGCTTATCGCCACTGGGGTGGAAAAAGTGTTTAAATGGGATGGTCTTAGCTACAATTTGAGGAACAGAAAACATTTAGACGTCGTCATCTGTTTGTTGTGACATCACCGACAATTTGTTTAAATTGGCCTGTATTATTTTTTTGGTGTATTCTCGTAGATTTTGATGTACTTTTAGCAGATAAAAGCATTTAATAGGGTTATGTCATAAAATATTTTTTTTAAAAATTTAAAAAACTAGTTCGAGCTAATAGGCTCTTTCATCAAAACTTCTGTAGAATCAAAATAACTACTCATAATCAAATTACCTTAAAAACACTTGTTTAACTGTAAGTGAGTGGAATCTGAAAGACTATTACTAATGAGAACACTACTATTAGATAATATACCACAAAGATAATAAATCAGAACTAAAGAAATTGCTCAAACTGTTATCTATGCATAACTAGAATCGTCTCTTCACACTATTTACTACTCGAATTAGTGCATTTAATCGAATATCTGCGATAGCCTGTGTCTTTTAATTAACTCCACAGAAAAAAGTCGAGCGGGCTTAAATCGGTTGAACGAGGGGCCATTTAGTTGGGACGTTGCTAATATTACGAATATTACTTCATATGATTGATATGTAAGTAACCGCTTAATTTAGACGCTTTGGATCTTCAGGACGGAGCAATGAATAACAATGCGTGTGTACTTTAGAAGAACTATTTTAAAACTTGTTATTTTTTGTTTGATGCGCCACCTTACAACCTCAAGTTGGTGACGCAATCATAACAGGTTTGCCCAAATATTTCGTCCAAACAATTTGAAGTAGTATTGGCTTTATGGGCAGGAGCACCATCGTACTGAAAAAACATATACTGCCTTACAATCAGTGGCAGTTCGTCAAGATATACGGCTAAATGATTAGCGAGAAGATGGCTATAATGCACGGCTGCGTCGTCGATAAAAAAGAGCACAGAATGTCCCACCGAAGATGCCGCATCACATTAACACTGAATCTTCTCTGAAAATTGCGTTCTCTCCCTTTCCTTGGGTTTTTGTAACGCCAGCGATAATGTTTGTTTTGATTAAACATGTCATTTTAGTAAAGGTACATTCGTGGAGGCACAACATTTTCAAGGGGAAATTAGGGTTTCCTTGGCAACGGTTTAAAAATCAATTTGAGAAGGTTATTCGTTTTGTAGCATGATTCTGTTGATTTGAAAACATTCTGCTCAATACCATCAAAGACAGAATACCGTTCCGAGAAGAACAACATGAATTCAGCAAATAATCGAAAAAGTTATTGAATGCGACACCCCGGCATACCCCTGTTTCATAGACTTGACGAAAGCCTTTGATCGTATTCAATTAAAAGATGTTCTAAATATACTAGCTGAAAATCAGATGCCGTATAACATTATAAAACAATACACGAGCTCAACATCAATAGCACGAGCAAACTCAAAGTTAAGAATGAGCTAACGGAGGAATTGGAAATAACTAACCAATGTGAAGAGGGTTCTAAAAATAAATTAAATGTTTGCAGTCAACAATAAATGCAAAAATTTTAAGTTTCATCCCAAATCCAAAGGGTTAAAATATCATAAATTATTTGCAACATACAGCAGCAAGCTGTAGTTTTAAATGAATCGTAAAGAACAACGAGCATTTGATTTAAACAAATTTATGTGCGTACAGTATGACAGAGTAATACAGTGTAGGACAGTGCATGTATTTTAGAAATACGAACATATGTGATCGGCATACGATTCGGTTCGGGTTGTATTTTTTCAGGTCTCTCGTAAGCACGGCACACTGGCGGAACCAACTGCATGTTGTGCAGCAAATATCCCACGAGCTGGTAGGGTCAATAGACCTGGAGCAGCCACGTAGCACGTTTCTGAGGCAGTGATATGGTTCGACACATGTGCAGCAAAGCTCGAGTGGAGACAGAAATATGCAAGGCAGTTGAAACTTATCAACAGCAGGCCAGAACTGGTGACGAACATAGCTGAACCTCCCTGAAACGAAAGTAACCAAGTGAAAGTCAGAAATTATAAAGCGAAGTCATATTTACCTGCATATCAACATCTGGGTCAACTTTCAACTAGGTCACTGAAGCAAGCTGATAATTTCAGTGGGTAGATTCCTGGGGACGCGGACGGCGGCAAGATGGAGCCTGGAGTTTGTGGCTTTTGAAGGCATCTTAAGTACTCAACAACGCTGCAATGGTTTCATAGCATATTTACGTCAAAGACGTATTCCAACTGGAGTCACATGTACCTATATGAATTTTAAGCCTAGTTAGAAATGTGAGTGTAAAATTAATTAGTATATGAATTTTGTGCGGTTTTTCTTATGTATTTCACCTTTTGTAAGCGTCTCGCGAGTTTTTTAGCACATATTTCCGCCAAAGCTTCTTCATTTAGGTTTTGTTTTAATAACAGGCCAGCGATCTTCCCATGTCACTTTAGCCAATGAGATTTTCGGTGATGCAATGTAAGCCAATTGGGTTACTATTTAAACAATTGATGTGTGTTTTAGGGCGTTCAACCCTCAAGGGGGCATATAAGCATTTTCAGCAGATTTCAGCGTGTCCTTTGTTTCTTGATGTCCATTGTCTTTGATTGACCATTTATTGTAAAATATAGATAAAATTGGTACAAGATATGAATCATCCAAATTATAAAAGCTGTTGCTAAGTAAAATTCAATATTAAACAGGAGCTTACCTTAAATACAAAGTATATTAATCCATTCTATTGAGTCCAGAGCACGTGCACTTCACAGATAACTTTCATAGTGTCCAGGGACATCGTGTAAAAGTTCAGGGCGTGACGGTTGAAATTTTGCCTTATTTCTCTGCCATTTGCATATTACCTAGCCCGCGGAGTTGTTAAATGCTCGTTGCACACATGTAAAAGACGACTTAAGATCGAAATTTCAACAGAGTAAGAGAAATAGTTCTCCTCGGATCTCATAACCCCTAGGAACGCACGGTTTGAAAAGTAAATCGCGTCTGTCTTTTGAAAACCAAACAATTTGTTGGAACTTGAATGAACCCGGAGCAAGAAAGAGTCCGTTTCAACTTTTAAGTCAAAGTCTTAACAAAATAATAGCTCTTTGTGGTATTCCACGCCCTTGAACATCATACTTTAGGAGATAAGCTAATTGATCACAGGTAACGCGAGTGTAGTCCTGGGTTTATAGCAACATTTTGGCCCAGTGAATTATTTTTTATATTAGGTACGGTATGAATATGAAAAAATTATTATATAGGAAGTATATAGATACATCTCTTGCTCTCTCTGCATAATCTCCATTTCGATGACTGCATTTATCATACCGTGACACATGTTTTTGTATGCTCTCCTCAAAGAAGGTTGCCACCTGGCCAAACAGACAACTGTTCACGTAAGTTTTTAGCTTTCTTTTTTAAACTTTCTGCATCATTCTCGCAATCAGCCATCGCTCAAAAATTGTACTTATCTGACGATTTTGGTAAAAATTGACCCTTCAGAGTCGATATTTTCAGCCAGAAGAAATTGAATTACGGCGTCCTGCATCCGCCAAGTCTGAACTGCCCGCCGCAAGCATTAATTTTCGTTTTTCTGGCTGATCTCAATCCTGAAGGGCATATAGCAGTCGAAATTTATCGTCGAGGGAATACAGTTTATAAGCGACGGCTGTTTGCGAAAACGATGCAGAAAGTTTAAAGAAGCTAAATATCAATGTGAACAGTTGGCTGAGTGATCAGGCGGCAACCTTCTTCGGGGAGGGTATAGAAAAACTTATGGCACGGCATGACAATTGCGTTCATCGAAATGGCGATTATGTGGAAATGTAGCCGAGAGATGTACCTAAATTTTTTTAAACTATTAATGTTTCAAGGTTTTGTCTTGATCCACATATATTTTTTTTAAAATTCCCGAACGTTTTCGGCTTATGCCATCTTCAGGGGACGTTAGTTAACAAACAAACAAAATCACAAATTATTTGTGATTTTGTTTGTTTGTTAACTAACGTCCCCTGAAGATGGCATAAGCCGAAAACGTTCGCGAATTTTTTAAAAAATATATGTGGATCAAGACAAAACCTTTAGTTTTATTAATATTTAAAATGGTTCACGACAACGATTTTCGTATTATTAATTTATTAATGTTTCATATTTGGGTAGGTATTATAAAAATTCTATGGAAGATTACTTTAGTGATCTATCCGATCTTTGAAGAGACAGACGGTATAATGACGAAAACCATAGCAAAATGTTGTCGTTAGTTGTAAAACTATAAAAGCATGCTGGAAAATGTTTTTCAGAGAGAATCATATTCAATCTAAGTTGCTACGTTCATTTTGACGTCAACGCCTCTTTTTGTTTTATTTCCTAATTTTAGCCTTAATAATCTGCAGCACCTGCGTTTTCCCTAACAGCTACTTAATTGTTAGATTTTGCCTAAAGGCTACTCTCCTAACGTTCAGTTTAGCCGTAGTTAAGTTTGATTTAGGTTCTCGCATTCATCCTCCCGAGTAACATAATCCTCTCTGTGAGCGTTATTCTGATTAATTAGCTCTGGCAGGTCTATATTTACCGTGTTCAAATTATGAAGTGTTGATTGTGGTGTGTTTATTGATACTGGACATCTGTAGTAGATCGCTAGGCAGGGTCTCTTATCCCACAGCTGTGACTTTAATTTGCAAGTTCATTCCCGTTAATACATTATTTGGCTTATTTGACTCTATCTGCAGGTGATGTCTCGTACCGTCCTCGCTTTTCCGGCGTTTTCTGTTGTATGTTACGTATCGTCTATTCGCCATTCATCGCAACGCGCTTGCTTAGTAACTTCCTTCTGCGGTTAAGTGTTCTAAGGCTATTTCATCCCACTGTGGTGGCGAAACTGGTTATCAACTTAACGATTCACTTTCGTCATTAGAACAGTTTGCCGCCTTATATCTTAAAAAACGTTCTATGTTACCGGTGAAATTGTTGTCTCGTTTTTATAGAAGCTTTGTAAGTAGCTTGTTACTTTCTCTCTGCAATTTTCCCAATATATTGTTGGTTATTCAGAGGGAATCTGAGAAAAACATAATTTGGTGGATTTATACGGAGGTAACGTTTTTCTAGTGAGGTCTGTCTTAAAGCACATGTTGGAAATTTGTTCTTTCGAATTTGCTATCCCATTTTAGATGAGTTTCGATAGGTTAGTACCTCCATATTACTCTACTTTGGACTGGAGATGGACCGCTAAATCGATTTAAATCGGTAGCTTTTCCTAAAGCGCTCCACGTCCACTTTTTTTATTCTTTATTTGAGCTTCTAGATGTTGGTTAAGGATCTTAGATTCTAAGTGTTATCTATTTTCTTTGAGATTTCGATTTCCTTCTGTTCCGCAACGATTCGAGATTAAAGCCACGTCAATTTTCTTGATCGACGCTGGATTCAACACATAATCTACAGCCTTCATTTACTTTAACTATTGCTGCAACAATTAAAATGTTATTGGTATAAACTCAAAATATTTAATTTTCCTGTTTATGCCGGGTTTACCAATCATTGCAGTACAATAATTTTATAGGTGCATTTCCTACCTACCTCGCACGTTGTTTATTCGTGCTGTAAGCTTAAATGTGAATTTAAAGTATCTACGTACCGTTATGAACGCTAGGTCTACACGTCGTGGGTTGGAGATTGGGTTCACTTTAATTATTTATGTACCTTGCCATTACATTTCATAAACTCAAAATGTTATTAAGGTAAGAAACGGCCCCTTATACTATTTGTCTACATCTATTGGAAATAAATATAACGTTAATTGCGTTTGTTTTTCTATAACAGGTTACAGCCTATCAAATAGCCTACGTCTGATACATTTATTTTTAATATATCTCTCCTTAATGTAAGTTGGTTACGCACTATTTTGGATATTCACAGCTTGTTGCTGTTTATAATAAAGTGTTACTTTTAGCGGTCACTAGATCCAAGTAATTTGAATATGCGATGATATGATGTGAAACCTTTCTATTGAAGCAGCGTTCGAACTTTCTGGAACAAACTTAATTACTTTTCAAATGGTCATATATGTATGCTTTGAAACATTTGCCACTGAATCAACCACTCACGAGACTTTATTTCTAAACGCAGACTGAGCAAACAAAACTATTTTTGAGAAAGAACCACGAAGTCGCACTTCCATTATCCGCAACCCTGGCCCGTAATAAATACTAAACTACAAACTGCTGCTAAAAAAATAAAACAACGAAGTACGTGCGTCAGCAGGATTTATAGCAGCGTGGCTTTCTGCTAGCAAAAGCGCAGCTTTTATAATGTGTAAAAGCTGTATATTATTAAATTTTTAAACACTAAAAAACAGTTTGAACTTACACGCTTTGGCTTTATCAGCAGTAGCCAGGCAATGCTTACAACACCATTAGTGCTACTAAAATTTGCTTAAATGTATGTTGAGGAAAATGGGCAACGCCACTATTTCGTTTGCTTTAAATCGTAGCCAGCCGCTTAAACTTTTAGCACCTTGAAAATTTCATGTGACAATGCTTCGAATGGGTTTACCAGCACCAAGGGGAGTCGTAAGACGAACATACAGCCGAATCTATAATGCTTCCTGCCTGCTGCGGAAGTAAAACTAGATCAGCAACATTCAAGCTTCGAACTTGGCAGAAGCGTTTGTTTAGGCAAATTAGATCATTTACGGCTCATTTGTCGTGTTGGTAAACATTTCGGCAATTTGATTCGCGGTTATCGTCGCGGCAAAGGTTCATCTGCATAAAGCTACATTACTTGCGAGTAACTTGTTGGAAAAGTAGTTTTTGTACACTTGCCAAAGTACAAACTAGATCTATGTAATATTCAAAAGTGTCAATATTGGAATACCTTGTGCATATCCGAGGTCATATTCAAATACATTTACTTAGGATAGTTTATTATTATCGTCTTTTACACATCTTCAAATATTCCAATAAGTGAAAACTTTTCGAAAAGTTGAACTCTAAGCCGCCGCATTAGGATAATTGAAACGTTCTAATTTCCACTAAGCGTAAGTTCGCACAAACGCAATCTGTCACTTTAATGTGCAGCGGAAAAATCTACTTTTTTATTCAAGATCGCGGTTTGGGAGAGGAAATTAAACAATCTACAGTTTGCAAGGATTGGGAATGAATTTTTCATGAAGCACTCCTCTGAACTCGATATTGGGGTGCTTAAATATTAATTACCTTTCAATGAGTGAAAGCTGACTGCTCTGTAATACAAGGTACTAAAAGATTCTCCTAACAAAACGTTGGCCAGGCCCAGCCTTCAGAATTCAAATGGAGATATGAGTCCCAGAATGAATAGAAAAATTCCTAACAGGTAATTAACATTCAAGCAACATAATCTTTAGGAAAATACATAAGCTGTTTTAATTGAGTGTTAATTAGGTTAGTTGTCAGTACACCCATTATGTACATATTTTAACTTATTATTATATTTCTTACAATAATAAACAGGTAGCTACATCAATATTTTGGTTATCCTATCACGTAAGCAGGTATATCATTAAAACATAATATATAATACACGCTCTTCTTGATACTTCGGTACACTGTTAGCATGGAGCGGTTTCTACTATGTGCTCTTTGTAACGCCCACTTCTTAAAGCACATTAAGTCTTCCTTCTATGTTGGACTGAGTGCTTTTAATGTTCTATGGCTGTTATCATATTGTGTTATGCACAGAATCTCGCCAGATGTGCGACGACTTCGTTTAAGGGAAATTGGAGAAGGAAACGTAAACTTTTATTCCGAAGCCTACGCTAAGTCAGCGATTTACGAATGCCGCGAGAAAGCAGAAATTTACATCCCGATCATTCCATAATTTAAAAAAAATCTTGTCGAGACCCGGATTCGAACTTCCGACCTCAAGTTCGGCAATCCAACAGTGTGCTGCTATGCCACCCTAACGAGGGTAGTTTCGCGACCGCCTTGTGTCTATTATTGGTACATACATATACGACTTTTATTCATTTTTCGACTTCTCTTAAAGTCAAAACCTGTTTTTCTATCCACAACTTAATAAGGTACAAGTCTTTAAAAACCTATTGCTTAGAATCGTCGTAAATGCTCCATGGTATGTCAAGAATGTGCAAATCGATCGTCAAACTGGGACTCCGCTCATCAATGATCTTATTAAAACACTATGCAAACAATATAACGCTAAATTACCCAGTCTCCGAACACTATAATCTAGGGATAAAAAATATACATACCCATCTGAAACGAAGATTACCTCAAGATATTTATTTATCAGCCAAAGACAGTGAAAGACAGTGAATAATTAACCAAGTGCATAATAAATAATATATAAAGTAATAGTGCTTATAAACACATAGGGCCTATACCAGTGAATAATAGTCGTTATTCCAGCCTTGAAATAGCCTAATTAGGCTGAACGGGCTTAATAACATATTAAAAAAAAATTATGGAGTTTTATGAGACCTTTTAATATACCTAGTCGTTGCATTGATCGCAAGTGATCGATAGGTTGCGGCAAAAATAATTGCAATTTCCAAAAATGGTCGAGGTCGAAAGTAATTATGCAATTTTGTGTACAGAATACCTAGAAATAATATACAATCATAACTGACAGTTCTACCGGTCCAGCAGCCTACCTATGACGATAATATACCGGAATTTACGAAAACACGCTGGAAAGGTATCATCCTTCATCCGACCGGAGAAAATTTTAAGGTCGATTTTCAGAACTTTTCCCGTTCAAGGCCATTATTCTCCCATTCTTTTTTTGCTATTTCTCTACCATTTCTTCCCGCTGTCGTCTCTGTCTTTCTTTTCTTTCTTCCCATTATATTTTAGTTTTTCTAATTCTCCTCTCAATTTTTAGTCCACCACTTGTTTGATATTATTGCCATAAGTTCCAAAGCAGATAAACTGAAAGTTTTTATTCTACCAAAGCAAATGTAAAAATTTACAGGTAGAGGAGTAGAACAATGTATATATTCATGTATCATATTTAATAAAAATGATAACAGAGACGATGAAATTACCATGCCTTTGCATTTTCTGCCACTCAATGCTAGTTTCTCTTCAGTTCTTGTTCTCCGCAGTATAGCAAGTTGCCTTCGTTTTTCTTTCTTTATTTTATTAGCGCGCTATAGCGGTTTTGGCTTACAATCTTATCCTAGTCGAATCACTTTGTAGTTCCCATTTCAGCCGCCATTTATTGAGACCGACATGCAGGGCATCCTGAATGTCTCCCCGCGAGTCGACGATTGAGGGTTGAACAAGAAATTTGTTGCTGTTGTTATTAGACCTTCGCATGTACAGACTGAGCAATTTCTGCCAATTTGGCGTTTCGACTTTGTCGAATTAACAAAATAAGTTTAACGGGCGCATCATCAAAGTGTCTTTGACGTACCACATCAATTTCTCATTCCCTCTTGCACAGGTCGAAGCGCTGAATGATCAAAAGGCCGAACAAACCCTACCTGCCCGTTTTCAGTTTTATGCTCTATCTCACTACGCTTCTTTGAATTATTCATGGCATGAATATTTACCGTTAGTTTTGCTATTAAATTACGACGAAATTAAGTTACCAAGCTCACCTTCAGCAAATCATCTGGGTTTTTATTGCGTTTCTTTTTTATTTAATACGCCTTCCGCTCACTTATAGGGCTATTGGAAGCCACTCAAATTATAAACTGTAGATTGCTTCAGCACACTCAAGTTATGTTCCTGTAACTTGTATGCCAGCGTTTAGCTGATAAGATCAATTATGTGCTTTTGCGCTGACTTGTCCCGGAGACTTCTCTAGCTTGAGCCTGGCAGCGCTCCGTAATTGAAATCAATAGATGTTATAATAATTTTAGCTGTTTCTTCCTTTATATGTTATTTACTGTGCGTAAAGCTGGAAAAGGCATACATACTATGTTTTCAAGAAAAGTACAACGCATTTAAGAAATGGCAGCTTGGCCAGTTTCTCCAAACCACGAAAAGTCAATGCCCTATTGGTAAGCTTTCCACTTTACCTCTAGACTTTTACCCGCAGGTAGCACCTATCAATTTCCCATACTGTCCTATATCCATTGATTGCAACCTCTTTGACATTGTAAGAGAAACAAAAATATAGAATCGATTTTCTGCTGAGGTAATACACTCCTATCTGGTTTGCTGCTGTATCTTAAATCGAATTTAGACTGCATTAAATTGACAACTTCGTGGAAAAAGCACTGGATGATAGATCGAATATGTCTAGTATATTTGTACTGTCATCCTACCCGGCACTATGCCTCAATTAGCTCCGTTTAAATCTCGCAATATGTTGGAGAACGTTTTTTACTTGCGTTGTTGTTAGAATTTCTTAGCTACATATATGTTGTCTTAGATATACTCTAAGTATCATTCACTCAGTTGTTCCTTGTGGTGTGCTGATCTCATCTGATGATTTCCTTCGAGTTACCCCTACTGTTGGTTTTTTCTGCAAAGTGACCTAGATGCACATATTCGTCAATCTTTTCTTTAATTTCCAACTTACATTGCTGTTTCAGCCTTGGTTATTAATTCAGCTTCTTCCAGATTCGTTGCTTCTTAGAGTTACATTTTATTAGTCTTAACAAAATCTATTGTCGCTTTTGTTACTATCGCCTCTTTTGATCTACGGTTTAACTAGTTGTAAGTTTATTTTGATTTCTTTATGTTTAACGTCGATGTCATGCTCAGCAGAGTATGCACTTATAACGTGAGTATGGTGTGTAGACAGAGGAGAGGTAAATAAAAATTGTAAGGGATCGTCCCAGAAGAAAAAACCTTCACACAGACCACAAAAACGAGACAAAGACTCGCTGAACAATAGCCCTTTACAGTAATACATAAAAATATCTTTGAGTACATTTATTTTTTGTAATCATATTAGGTACAGAACACTTTGAAGTTGGTCTTAAGTCGCTGATGGCAATATATGTTGTACCTGCGCGTGCACAATTCATCCACGATAGTTCCTGCCACCACTGTGTCCTTTATAACGCAACGATAAGCAAGTACTTTAAGTAGTGTTCTTAGCCAAGCGGGTTAAGCGCCTAACTAGCAATTGAGTTCCACATGGGGGCGCAGGTTTGAATCCTACCAACTGCCATATTTTTTATTTAATGAAATTCGCATTACTAGGCGATTCCTTTTACTATTTTAGTATTATTAGAAATATTAAGGTATTTTCACCTATTGTATACATAATTTTGAACATTGTTCAACCGTTATTCGATCTCGCAAAAGTTATTTTCCTTGTAGTGCGCTTTCGATTTATAGACGCTATAAACATTTCCTTCTACAACTAGTTTAGTTATAATTTAATTTTAAAAATGCAAAAATTATTTTAAATGTAATAAGGCCATCTATGGGGTGGGCCCAAAAGCTAGTAATTAATATTGTCGTGCCGGTTTTAAATTTTAGCTTTCGAGTTCTACTACAGGTATGGGTAATAATGGGCGATAAAAATGATTCTAGAAATCATCAAAAATATGTAAACGCAAACAGTGACATAAAGACAAACTTTGTAGAACTATTATCATAACAGATAGGTTTTTCATGCAAACATGTTTGCAATATTCAGATCAATTGTAATATATATGTAAATAAAAGATAAATGTAATCTTGACTGAATAGAAGAGACAACTAAATGTCTCTCTTTGTAGACATCTAGTAGAAGGACACTTGAAAAACTGAAGCGTCTATTGGGGCAAATAAAAAATTACCTTTAAAGAAGAGACTACAATCTTAAAAGCATCCAAAGTCTTACACCAAGAGCTTTTCTCCCCATTCGGAGAAAACCAAAGGATTAAGTGATAGTAGTATAATCATTTAACCTGAAAAGGCTAAAATAATAATTATTGAAAATCTTTTAAACATACTTCTAATATTTTAGCAAATACACTTCTTTCACTGCAATGTTTAGAAAACTTTTGACCTGCGTGAAACTGCAAGTCGATATCATTTTGTAGTGGGGGCAAGAGAAATCAAAGATACTGATAGTAAAACTTCGAGAAAGGTGCTAAAGAAGCTGTCGTACAAGTGCTGCCATTTTCTATAATAATTTGGAAACTATAACGGAAGAAAAGACCTTGATTTGAAAATATGTAAATCAGAAATTTTATAGCACAATGCTTTTCATTTTAACTAGTTAATACCCCGTTAATATATTTCGAAATGCTTCTAATATTAAATAGTATCACTAAAAATCTCCCACCAAAGGAGCAAATGAATAGTATTCTTATATAGGTATTAGATTTTATAGCCATCATTCCACTTTCAGTTAATTATTTGCTTTATTTAATGGTTTTTAGTCCGGAAAAATTGAAACTATGCTATTTTCCGTTACGCTCATGCAGATGGAAGGATACCGCAATGTCGCCCATTTCTATGCCATATAAGTTGCGTGATAGGAGCCTTGCGAGTAAAGGTAAAAACGATTGTATCTAGCCAATTTCTTGGCAAATGGTAACGATGTAGTAACTATTGCTTTAGTTATATTATATTTTTAAAACCCTTCAGAATTCCAAACATAGCTAAGGGCTTAAAGTGTTTCTCATCAAGGCATCGCAACACATCGTGAAGAAGTCCATTCCTGCCAACTACTCGATGCCTAAGCCATTAGCTAACGGCACGCAATATCCATAAAATATTTTTATGGAACGACATCAATTAAATATTTATGCGGGGCTTTGTTTTATATTAATTTCTTCAAGTGGGTCTCAAGCGTTCGGACACCGATACACTCGTAGGTGGTGCCACTCAGTAGTTACATGATTCGGTAGGGCATAGTATCGATACAGATTCCTAGGAAACTTGTGTTAGGTGAATTTTTGAGCAAGCAGATCTTTTTCCAGCTTTGTTCCATATTTATGATCAAAATATAATCCACCCATATTTTTACTTTGTAGAAAATTTTAAAAATCATTGTGACCTAGATTGTAGCTAATGCCATTTCTGATAAATAATAATGTTCTTTATTGTCACTTAAATGTATAAGACAAGAAATGTAAAAAAGAATCAATGCGACAAAGGTGGGGTTCAGATGTAATATAAACATTTGTCGTTCCACTCAATCGGAATAATCATTATTGCAATGGTGTTCAATTAAACTAGGTGGACAGTAGACATTGCAACTGCTGGAGCTGTAAGTGGTTTTTGGTTCACAAAATTGGATTAAGAACTAATTGGCATTTTAATACATATTAAATTAGGTAAATAACTACTCGTAGGCACTGCGTTGATGTTCAAAGAGATACTCTGACAAACTACGTTTAAAAGAAGAAATGAGGTCTCCTATGCGAGATAGCAAGGAATTATACATATTTTTTGCAATACAGTGTGACAATTTAAAAATCTACAATGGACTATATCTCACGAACGAAAGATGATATCAAAAAATGCCCAAAACCGTTTCTAGGATAGAAAGGGGGAACTAAAATGACATAAAAAAGAACTCGCCCCCATCAACCCCCTAGGCCCCACCTACCCCAACTGAAAAAGTTTAAATGGCAGACCCCTACTTGTGATACATCATTGCAAAGCCTACAAAAAATGCTATCCAACGGTATGAATAATAATGGTACAGGGTGAATAAATATTACAAAACCTTGCCTTAAAAGGAATATTTAATGAAGTTTTTGTTGAACTACAAATTTTGAAAATGTCAATGAAGTAAATGTTCAAACTGGGTTCCGTTGTTTTGTAAACAATAGTACAGCCTATTTTCAAATTCTGCACGAACTTTGACAAATGTTGTTCTAGTAATAGCGCGACATGCTTGAGTAATTTTTTCCCGCAAGTCCCCAAGTGACGCAGGTTGAGTTTTATACACAACTGACTTGAGGTAACCCCATAAGGTTTTATTGGCCTTTAAAGATTTTTAACATTGTATCACAAGTAGGGTTCCTACGTTTGTTTTTAAAATTGTTAGATAATAATTTGGTAATTATTGATACACCTTGTACCATTATTATTCATACCGTTGGATAGCATTTTTTGTAGGCTTTTCAATGATGTATCACAAGTAGGGGTCTGCCATTTAAACTTTTTCAGTTGGGGTAGGTGGGGCCTAGGGGGTTGATGGGGGCGAGTTCTTTTTTATGTCATTTTAGTTCCCCCTTCCTATCCTAGAAACGGTTTTGAGCATTTTTTGATATCATATTTCGTTCGTGAGATATAGCCCATTGTAGGTTTTTAAATTGTCACACTGTATATGAAAAATAACGTTCAAAAAGTGCAGATATGTGAGTTGGTATACTTAGGCACCCTTTGTTTCTAATATTGGTATTGTGAACATCTGTTCCAAATCTAAGCCTATCAAAAAGATAAGTTAGCGTTTTAGACAAAAGTAATTTGTGAATAAGACATGCGTAGTACATAAAACGACGATTTCTAACGTTCGACCAATTACCGCCACGGACTTGTGAGCAATATGATCAAACTCTCGCAAGCCTAGAAGATATTATCCTCTCTGCTACCGCTGATATAGTCGCAACAATACTTGGAGATAGTTATGCTAAAGAACTTCAGAAAATACCAGTTCAAATAATACTATTAGTAGGAGTATTGATGATATGTCAGAGTTTCTGAAGCAGCAGCTTCTTTCAAAACTCAGAAACAAATCATTTGCTATTCAGCTACTGCGATAACGCATCTCTAAGCGAGGACTCACGTTTTTGCAAAGACACAAAAAAAGTACAGGTGCGGATCTCTTTCAAATTAATAATAATTATATAGTAAACTCTGGCACATACTGGAAAACCTGTGTTGATGTTCGTACTGATGGGGCACCTACGATGGCAGGAAAATGTAAAGGTCTATAATCAGTTATAAACAAAAAAAATCCAAATGCCACTTGGCATCACTGCATGATACACACTCGATTCGAAGAAAATCAGCACAGGACTTCATTTGGTATTATCCATTGTGATTTCTGTTGTAAATTATATAAATAATACAAGGCCTTTAAAGGGAATACCATTTTCTTCAATGTGCGATGATATGGGCGGTGACCATACAACACTACTGTTTTATTGCGAATCTCTGTGGTTATCACGTGGAAATGCTATACAACTGGTCTTTGAGTTTAGACAGGAAATTTTGAAAGAAGAAAATCACTGAGAATTTTATTGACATACTGTTCATAATGAAACTGAGCTATTTGACTGACATTTTTGAAAGTTAACTATTTTAAATGGCCAGTTGCAAGGAAATAATACTCATATATTACAACAATCAGATAAAATTAACAGCTTTTCAGGAAAATTGGACTTTTGGTCAAACACGAAAAACAGTGAAGACACAGAAAAGTTTATTAATATAAAAATGCATCTAACATCGTTTAAAACGTTATCTAAAAATTTTAAGCGTTATTTATTTGAAAATTATAGTTTTCTGAGAAAATATGAGTCGATAACAAACCCGTTTGAAGTTACACCTATCGCATGAAAGATAGAAACAATTTATTGATTTAGCATCAAGTACAGAAAAGAAGAGACAATTTTCTTCCACAATTATTGTCGAGTTTTGGATTAACTCCCAAGAGGAATTTCCTACATAGTATCTGTATGAAGTTGATTTC
The DNA here is from genome assembly GCA_940337035.1 of Agriotes lineatus. Classification (NCBI taxonomy): domain Eukaryota; kingdom Metazoa; phylum Arthropoda; class Insecta; order Coleoptera; family Elateridae; genus Agriotes; species Agriotes lineatus. The sequence goes on from OW679201.1 coordinate 106,150,381, forward strand.
TTTACAGCATCGTTTAAAAATCGAAATGCTTAAGCCGGCTCAACATGGAATGTGAACTAAGAGTAACGATTACTCATTTAGAACCAAACTTGGACAAGTTGTGCAATTCAAAACAAGCGAATTGAAGTCATTAGTTTGTTGAAATAAACTGCTAGTTGTTAGTTGTTAGTAAGTTTTATGTAGTTTTAGATTGTACTCGTAGGCACATTATATATGCTACGAGTATATGCAGTCTCTTGTAAAAAAAGATAACAATATGCTAAAACTAAGCTTAAGTTAAGGTGTTTTATATTAGTTTATTAGTTTCAATATACTAATTTGCCTTTTATTTACTCTGCTGCACTCCTCTTTGAAGACTTATGTGCACCCTTTCACAGGGGTGGTGGGGGCACGGTTTCGGAAACGCCACAGTAACATTTTCATTTGAAATTAAATTATTTATGTTTACCATCTGAATTCCGCCCAAAAAAGAACTTAGAAATTTGATCGCATCCCTAGTAAAACCGAAGTAATACAGTTTGGACAATAACAATTCACAGTCGATTATATCAAAATCGAATAACACCTTGTCATTCTTTCGTAACTTTACATTTGGGCAATCGAAGTGGGAATAAGTCGTAAATACATCACGCAATTTAAAGAAATATAAGTTTTTTTTTTAGAATTATGTCAACAACTTGATTACTAATTTCTATTGTTTGATCATTTCTATCTAATAAATAACCGTTAAAATAGTAAACAACTCAATATCACTGTTAGCGCATCACCTGGTGGCGTTCGTAAATAACCTTTATTTGGAGCGGCTAATACAGCTTAATTTCAACTAAGGTATAAATGTCGCTGTATTGATTCCAAGCGCCATATTTAATTAATTCCTCTTTTACGGCTTGCATAATTCCCTTGTGCTGTTTGTTCGATGAACACTTTGTAATAATGTAACACAATACGACACTGGCCTCACACTTGAGGGCGTGTCGAAGGTTAAAAATGGCTTTTGATCCTAGAGCAGAGCTCGATAAGATGGTTATTCTGGCGGCTGCGGCTCTTTTTAAAGGGATTTTTACTCCCACCGCTTTCTCTCGGATGTCCGTTTGTTTGGGGTGGGATGAACTAATTTCGCTTACGGGGGTTGATTTGAAGCATTTTATCGATTTTTGCATTTAGCGTCCTTATTTTCGTACGGCGGCTTTTTTTATCTGGCCCATCGTTTTCCTTATTAAATTATGCTTCTTTACATACCACGCATGCCTATAGTCTTATTAAAATTACTTGTAATTTAATTGGTTCGCGCTATTTGCTATTTCTTTAATTGTTGCGTGGCATGTCTGCATTGACCTCCTTATGGATAATTCTTTCCGGCGCTGGCCCAGTTCTCTGAGTTGACACCTTCGTTCTTATTTACCTTATTTAACCCCGTGAAAGGGAAAGTTTTAAGCCGTCTTTGTTAGTCCGAGCGGCCGATGACATTCTAATAACTCGGGTTGTTGGCCTGGGTTTTTAGGGCCGTTTGCCCTAAGAATGCTGTTTTTAAAACTTAGGCGTTCGGATTTTGTTTAGCCAAAAGAATAACATGGTTGTAATTACGTGTTTTTCTGCTCCTTGAGAAATTGCATGCGAGGTTTGAGGGCGTTAACTCACATGTGATTTTTAATTGGGCCGCTATCTTGACGAATAGGCGACAAGCGGCAATTATGCACGTGTGAGTCATATCAAATGTATACAATAGTTAATTAAATTCGTCACGATTAATTTAAACTTTAACAGCTTAATCAACTCTCGTGTTTATTTTGCCAATATGATTTTGGTGTCATTTTTATGTTAACCGTAATTTTGAATTTATTAATTGGAAACACTTATTTGTTCCCTTAGTGGCATTAAATTTATTAAAGCCTCGGTATTTAAACTTACATATGGTTTATTCTTTTGTTCGGCCCGTCGATATCGTCCACAGTTTCAAGATTAGGATGGAGAGAGCGGCCCTTGACGGTAAGTTAAAAACAGCTAAAGAAAACAGAGTAGATCACCTCTTAGGACCCCCATCATAAAAGAGGAAATCGAAGGAGCCATACATATGTGAAAAACAACAAGGCGGCTGGCCCAGATGAAACCCCATCGGGTCATTAAACTCCTAGATGAAAAAAACATTACAGTTCTTCACAACCTTAACAGCAAAATCCATGAAACTGGTCATTACCCTGCTCAACTGCCCTTGTCAATTTTTATCCCCTTTTGGAAGAAAATGCGAGGCGAATAAACACGCCCTAAAACTGTTCCTCAAAGTCAACAATCAAAGAATATTTCGAAAATGTGAGTGAACCATCGTTGATTCACAGTTTGGGGTCAGGCAAGGTCTGAATACGAGGCAGGTCTTAGTCGCAAGGCAAGTATTAGTCCAAAACTGTTACGATCAGAGGAAAAACGTAGCTATATGTTTCATAGATCACGAAAAAGCTTTTGGCAGAGTTCACCTCTTATTTAACCTGAGATTATTTTCCAAGAAGCACTTGAGGATATTGAATAGGGCATAAAGGTCAACGGAATATGGATCAACCGCTTTGCTGACGATACATTACTAATTGCTGATAATGTAGACGATCTTCAACACCTTCTTAGTATAGTCGGAGAGCATAGTAAAAGGATGGGACTAATATTAATAAAACACAATTTATAGTTGTTACCCGAGAGCCGAACACGTTCAGATATGCCACGCTAACATTCAATGATTTGTCTATAGAATGAGTTTAAACAAGTTTAAATGCCTCGGAACCTGTCTTTGCCAGAACTGGACATTAGACTTAGAGATCAAATATCGAATAGAGAATTCAATGATGTCCTCAGGAATACAGATTTTGGCCTCAGCCTTAAAGTGCGATTTATCAAATGCTCCGTTTGGTCAATATTATTATATGGTATGGAGGGTTGGACAATGAAAGTAACCGCAATGAATAAACTAGAGGCCTTCAAGATGTGGATTTATCGCAGAATCCTTAAAATACCGTGGACCGCGAGAGTAACAAATGAGGAGGTCCTCAGAAGAATGGGCAAAGACCGCAAACTCATAGTAACAATTAAGCGAAGAAAGACTGCGTAACTCAAAATACCACCTATTGCAGCTTATAATTGAAAAGAAGATCGGAGGTGAAAGAGGAATAGGGAGAAAAAAGTTGTCATGGCTACGAAAACATCCATCAATAGATCAGCATGCGAAGAAGAAGAAGATAAGATTGATTTATGAAGTAAAGGGTGCCGAAGGTGCTCTACAGAAAATAACATAATAAACCAATTGAACTCAGTGCCATGGAGTAATACATAAGGAATACAACAACGATGTGAATGTTTAAGTTGTTATTCGAAGTGAAAACAGGGTATGGTTGAGAAATTTGGTATAAACCAACACCTAAAGAAGACTTGGTAGTATTACTCTCATAGAGTTAGAATAAAAAGTAGTAGATAAAGATTAGAAAGTAATTTAGTAGTTAAAATATCAGTAACTTTTTTGTGAATACATGAAGAAGATGAAGGAGACAAGGTTGCCTAAGACGTGTTTCGAATGCATACAATAGCAAAGAAGAAACATTCTTGTGAAAATAAAAAGGCGTTGCACTTAGGTCGTGTCAAACGTCCAAGTGCGTATATAAATACCATTTATTTCATTCTGGAACCATAATCTTGTTTATTGGCCCTCTAAGAGGGCGTAAAATGGTTTTTTATAGTCCTAGGGCCTATAAAGTTGCTAAAAAGTATAACAAACATCAACAATGTAATATAGAAACACCAACAATCTGCATAGGAACCATAGCACACCAAAAATGCACAGCACCAGCACAACGATGACGCAGTAGTCTGTAGCGAAAATACTGAATCCTTGAATTTTGTCCATTTTGAGGACTAAAATGAAATAAAACATTGTATGTACCACGTGCCTAATCACGATTATAGTTCTCGGTAAATGTAAGGCTCTCCACTTCGCTTCGCGCTTTAAACATTCCCTCGTGCTATAATCTATTGATTATGCCCTTAATACATAAATAACTATTAATGATAGCTGGCATGATCTATAGCAGTTGTTTAAAGTGCATGGAACGTTAAAGTGAGAAATACAGGGATTAATGTGATTGTAGTGTGATAAACAAGGCAAAATTCCGCTACTAATTTTAAAAACAAAAGAAAAATGATCTTTTAAAGGTAATTCCTGGGACATGCACATACCTATGTTCTATTAAGCGCGAAAAGCTTAAGCAAAGTTCCCCAAGTTACTGACACTCAATTTGAATATTTATGCGCCAGTTGCTTGACACACCAAAACAGATTGCATGACCAGTTGATTAACAGCAAATTAACCCTGAAATCAATTATGCCCCTCGACAGCCATTAGACCGTAATGCCTGGGTTTAGAATCAGCTTCTAATTGCCAGTACAGGGGATGCAAAAAGCAATGCAAACCGTGATGTATTAATGTAAGGAAAACATGTTTGCATCACGCGTCTTTACAGCTACGGGAATTACCGTCATAGTTGCTGTTGTTCGTCAGCAATCGTTTTGGGGTTATGACCTGAGAATACAAGATTAATAGTTTCGGCTGCAGATTATTCAGTGACGGGTTTTGTAAAAAACACTTTTTGTTTGTAAAGGAATATTTTTGTTTTTATTTTATTTCTGGAATTATTAACTCGCAAGTTCAACAGAACTTAAAAATAAAGCTAAGAAGAGCATAGAGATTTGCCAGTACTATCTCTTTGCAGTTGGTAGTCACGTTGAGAATTGAGTCATTCTGAGCTATAATTAATTATAACCAACTAATCAGCAGTAAAATAGAAACGCCACTTAGTCACCAACTGAACAATGTTACTTTTTTAATGAGCGTCTGAGTGAACTTTGAAATGAAGTATTAATCCAGGATGTTTTGGGACTCGTCTCGTAATCAGCCACTATGTGTGGTGCAGCGTGTCGTTTTATCATTTCGAACAATAAATTCAAGATTTGAAACTATATTTCCACTTGTACAATTTAATGAACATTTTTCAATAAATGATTGTATTTTTACCATATTATTTATAGCAGATACGAGGTTTACAACTGGGTATTCTTTGAGAGCAATCTAAGTATGAACTTTTTACATAGTTCAAGCGATAAAAATATTAAATAAAGCAACCTAAAGGCGGTTATATCGTCGACTTTATATTTATTTCACGTATTAAATTTTTACAGCAATGCAATTTGATGGATAGCTGTATAAAATTTATTGTCTATTATCAAACATAAAATAGTGTAGCTTGAAGCGTTTTTATTAAAAAATATACCGTACATCATACGTCATAAAAAATCAGTAAAGCGGCGTTTTCTAGATCTGTTACGACGTATCGCTTTTCCACAGAATAGATGTCAAAGGTTACGAAAATGTATGATAGAGTAGTCGTTCTGACACTGAAAAATTGAAGTAAGCCTTTTGAATTAAATGAGTAAACCTTCATATTAACACACTTAATAAAACGAATCATGAGCGCCATAGCAACTGCTTAAAAACATTTCTATTGTTCAGACTATCCTACAGTAAGAAACAAGTTCGTGTGTACCACATCATAACGACAAATTTAGTTAGAGAGACTTGTTTTAATAGTTGTTTCTTTCTTTACTTCAAACTGGTACACAGTTCACTGAGCAATTTTTTTTCCAACATACAGACTGATTAGGGTGCCTTGATGGCAATTTGACGTATTAGTTCTTTACCAGGGTACGGACAGACCGTTGTCCTCTCTCACTCTAAAGTACTTTAGAGTGAGAGAGGACAACAATCAGAGTATAGACAGATCGTTGCCCCTCTCACTCTAAATTATTTTATCTACTCCTACTGCACAATGGCCATGAATTATGATTCATAATTCACGGTTTGCAGCCAATCATAAAATTCTATTTTCATTATTCAATAGTTTGCAAGTTGCAACCAATCAGAAAATTCTATTTTCATTACTCAATAGGTTGTAGACAATCACAAAATTCATTCTTATTATTAAATGACTTTTGAAGTTAACAGCTGTCACAAATGTCATAATTGGGAAATATGAACACACAATTCCTATTGCACAGGAGTAGATAAAATATCGTATTATATTCGCGATTATGGCCATTATTCACTCAGATGACTTGCGCCACGCGCCTTCGGCTTGTGGCGCAAATGTCATCTTCGTGAATAATGGCTGTCATAATCGCTCATATAATAATATACTATTAAAGTGAGAGGAGACCACGATCTGTCCGTACTATATTATAGGACAAATACGTCTAATTGACATCAAGGCAAACTAAGGCTGAATAGAGAGCTGCGAAAACAGCAAAGTTGCATATTAAATGTATATGTCTTCTATTTTTAATCTGTGCTAACAAAGAGGAACAGGCTTATGATATATGTCGCTACTTAGCTCGTATACTGACCTAACGCCAATGAGAGGTTAAAGTCAAGAATCAGATATACAGGGTGGGCCACATAAGTTGTAACTCCGATCAATATGTCTTCTTGATAAACATTAAGTATCTGTGTTACCACGATATGTGTACGGTGGGTTGAGTCTCAAGAAGTAGGGGGTTCGTGGCCCAACCTGTATACTAGAGCCGCAGCACGAATAGTATAAAAATGTAGCAGTTTATTTAAGATCTTGTAGTTTTGCAAAATCTACTTCATGAGCAAGCTCTTCTAATTATCAAGAATTGCGAAATAGATACGCTTTTGCTTGAAATTTGTTATCGCTACATGCAGAATTGAATATTCTTGGGGTGTTATCATAAAAGCTTATAAAAGAGTAATCATAAAATGAATTTACAGAATCAGACTAGGGCCATTGCGAATGCTTTTCAACTGATAAAATAAGAATACTGATTACATACTGTGCAGAAGTATACGATTTGCAGGTATATTAACCCTTAAACCGAGCGGTTAGTACATTTTACGTATATGAGACCATCGGTATGACATACACCCACAAAACATAAATAAACCTCGGTTGTTTATTTCCCTCAAATGGTTAAAAACATCTATGATTGGTATAGTTTACTACTTTAAAATTTGACTAAGAAAGACTACTCAAAAAATTTAAGGATCAAGATGCTCTAGAAACAATTTGATTTTTATATAAAATACAACTGACTACCAGTTGTTTATAGAAATCACGGACAAATTAAACAAAAATAGGGTAATATAACAGCTGCATACTTGACTGATAGAATATATTAACACCTACATCGTAGTTACACTGCTAAGAAAGTTACAATTTGTTAAAATAGTGACCTCTTAATTTGTTTGAGTAGTTTATATGATATTGTTCTAAAGAATTTAATTTTTATCGAACACAAACATTTCCCGAAAAATTGGAAAAGCGTAAAGGTAAATTACCATTTCCGTATTAAAAACGAAGAATTATATCTTTTTAGGCTGATTCATTAAACCGTCTGTGCTGTTGAGAAGAAACAGACAGACTCACATATTGATAGACTCACAGACAGACATAACTTCGAATTACATTTTCTGAAACAGAAGACATGAAAACGGATATTCCTAAAAAAATTCGAGTTCCAACAATTTGATGACTACTATACTTCACCTTCAGAAAATAAAGTAAAACATCTTTGAAAAATTTTGTAACATTCACCACAAATTAAAATTCACTATTAAGAATAAAAACAACCAAAATTCAATAACATTTTGGATGTAACATAAATTAGAAACCAAAGCGGCACAATAGATACAAACTGGTACAGAAAAGATGTAAAACCAGATGATATTTGAATTTAAAACCAATCACAATTACACAAATCTGTAAAGGGGTTTACACGGAACTTTCCTCGCGCGAAGGAGATCAATTTGCAAATTTAAGAAAAATGTAGTCCGCTCGGATTTGAACTCCGCGCTCCCAGGCAAATATTTTGACGAGAGTTTATGGTCTGCCGTTAGAATAACTGAGCCACGGACGTGCTCTAATTCGACTTGTTTCTGCTGCGTTAAATAGATGCAATATTATTATGTCTCATTTCTGATGTTTACCCTATATCTGTTAGATCTCATTTTTGCCAATGATGAAGCCTGAGCTATATGCAAATTATTACTTTTACCTTCTGTAAATAAAAGAAGTAGAAGTTGTAAAATAGTATTTTGAAGAATCAAAGGTAACTAGGGGTAAAAATATCTTAACGTTCCTAATAACAAAACAATAAAAGGAACCACTCGGCAATGCAAACTAAATCAATTTGAAAATAAAACAAATTGAAAGGCGGGCCGAAGAATCGTCATGGAAGAGACGTTTCTTGGAATATAAATGTTGTTTATTGGAGTTCAACTAAACTGTATGAATGCTGTTTACCACGTTTTAGTCAGGAATCAGGAACCATAAATTCGATCATAAGGTGTGCACTTGAAGATATGGTTTAAGACAAATATGTACACCATCTGGAATGACCTTGTGGAATGAAATGTGGAGGCATTTTTTCTTTTTTCGACCGCAAAACGCAGAAAAACTTTTTTTAGATATTTTGTATTAGTAAAAATTCATTAATTTTATGCATATATCACATTTGTATATTTTTGTATATTTTTCGATGATTTTTAAGCTAGTCGAAAGCTTATTCTTTCTACATTCCGATGATGTCAAATTAAACTCAAAATTATGTTTAACAAATGCTCCAGAACTTGTTTAAGCAAAGCTTACCGGAATGCGCTGTATAGATTTCGGCATCGAGGTATTTTCAAAACTGTTGCACATAAATGCATAAATGTGTAAACCAGAATGGAAACATGTTTAGTGAAAGAATAATCTCTATTGCTTTATTGTTGTACATTTTTATACATCACTCCGTGAATTTCCGCTGCCTGTTTTTAGTTTTACACCTGACACGCTTTGCCGATCACTGATTTGCATCGCGATACTGAGCTTGCAAATCATTTCTATGTATTTTAAGCTGATTAGTTATACGTGAGTAAGGCATTTGTAATCACTCAAAAAAAGAAATTTAAAAACTAATTTACTTGAAAACAAAAATACAACCATTAAAAATAAGTACTTCATGTTCTTCATCTATATATTATAACTTAAGGGCAAATAAAAACATAGAAATAATGCAGTGCTTTTCTTATAAAGCAGCTATAAGCACAAGAAAATTCAAGAGAAAAAACTGTAAATTGTTTTACTCTGAACGTTTCACGCAAGTGACCCTAAAAAATGTTAAAAATCAAAGAAAAATAGAGTTAAACATATCGCAACCAGCCAAATAATATTGATACAATAAAACGAAACACTTGGTTATACGAATTACATCAATTATCAATTTAAAAAGTTTACTGACGTTGGGATTCGATCTACATCACCTGCGGATGCGATTTTAACCGCATCGATATGTTACAGTGGGACAGCAGCCCCACTGGGACGTGTGCGACGCGCGGCTGTTTAACATAACGGTCTTATTGTTGAAACGTTTGAACTCTTTTGTGACATTATCCTGTATTTGTTAAGTCCTATTTTCGCCAAATGTAAAGCCTGACCTATGTGCAAATTATTACTTTGCTCTATTTCTCAGTTATCGCAAAAATTATCTTAATTTGTTTTAGGTGCTCACCCTGCATATATTTGTCCTAAATTTTCTCGCTTTCATGCCAGGTAGACATATAATCTGTATGCAAAATATCGTCATCCCCCAACAAATAATTTTTGAGTTATATCGCCAACAGACAGACAGACAGACAGACGGAATTGAGAAAACCTATTTTTCGTCATCTAGAGACCCTGAAACGTGAAGATCTAAAAAACTCTTGAAAGGTGATTCTTCAACGATTACAGTACTTCCTTCGTCTTTTAGACGGAGGAAATAAAAAAACCTTAGTAGATAGAGCAATAACACTTTCAGCATAAAAAAAACCACCAGTTAAAATTCATATATAAAAATATAACTAATAGAATACGAATATTAAAGAATTTTTATTATACAATTTTTACACAAAACAAATTAAGAGTAATCAATTGCATGGTGAACGTAAAATCGTGACACTACCATATAGTCCCAAATCATCAATATTATTATAAGAATAATTGGAATAACTCAAATTCCAATAAGACTTTAAGCGTAGTCAAAATGTTTTAGTAAATTAAATGAGAAATCAATAACAAAACAAATATAGTATATCAATCAAATTGTAATAATTGCAAAATGACTTATATAGGCCAAACCAAACAAAACTTAATAAAAGAATAAATCAATATAGATATTTCGGTTACTCCAAATAAACTATTAAATGCAGCTTTCTCGGATCATACAAAAGAAAATTTTCACAATTTTAATTTTGACTTGCCAAAAATGTTACAAAAAGAATGTGCTACTCTAAGAAACAACTAATTTATAAAGAGATACAAATTTAAATATCTCAAAATCCCGAAATTATAGAACACATATTAAAAAATTAAAAATAACTTACCATGAGGCAATTTAAATAGACTTTATAAATTAAAACTCAAAATTCTCCAAATTAAAATTTACAACGATACAATGGAGATTGAACACACTATAAAATTCTTATTGATATTCATGAAAAACTATTAGAAGAACTGGAATCCTCTATCTTATTATTAAAAGCACGCACATTCACATTTATGTTTATAAATTACCTGATATAAGATAAATTGGACTTGCTAATCTCGCCTAAGATAATTAAGCAAATGTGGTGTGTGAATTCCGCCACAAAAGTACATAAATAAAAACACCATAAATTCAGGCAAAAAAAAAATACAGAAATCGGTTTCTCGTTGACCTAATAATATTTTAATTTGTTATTTTTGATATAATGTAGTTTAAATACATAATTTACAATAACAATGAAGAAGGCTCATCAATGTACTGAAATATTTGTAACTAATAACTTAAAATGTCATAATTTACTTAATACACTTATATAGACAATAAAAGTTCGTAGATGTGATGTAATAATAATGAATTATATGTAAAGAATACTAACTTAAGAACCATTACTGCGTGCGTCTGAAGAAAACATTAGAGGAAAGTCAAATAGAAAATTTTGAAGTGGTGTGAACTATGTATAGCCAATATTTTAGAAATATGCACGACACAGAAAAACTTCCGCAAAATTATGTAAATATAGGAAAATATGCAGTTACATATTGAAACATGCAGCAATTCTGATAAGTAATTACTTTATATACATAATGCAAGTGTTTAATATAGCTAGCATGAACCCTACTGTACGAACTATTAAGAACCACCCTTGGAGTGGAGGTGGCTTAAAGGTACGAGCTTTTGGTTCTAGCACAGACACCTAGGTTCAAACCCCAGTAACTCTCTCTTTATTAAGGTTCCTTAATCCGGATTTGGTAACCGTGAGGTCTTAATGCCTAATATCTATTTAAAGAAAACAGGCCAAGAAGGCTGAGAAAGACAATTATTGTTTAAGGCTTTTGAAAATAGAATGGATGGACATATTGTCAACATCTTAAATGCATTAAATACGACATATACACTCAATGGCAAAATAAGTTCTAAAATATACTTAAAAATACAAAGAGATTTTTATAAGTGTGACAATTAAACTAACTGGATGCATACTGACCTCAGTAGAAGCACATCACACTAAAAATTAATTGCGTATGGAACAAAATCACATTAGGGTTTGATGCAATCTGAGAGCCACCAAAACCTTTATTAATATTTACCTACTCTGTGTTTAACGCAATAATGACTAACATCTAATGCATCAAATGCGATTTAAATGCCCAAACCACTATTTTTGCTTCTCCATTTTATCCAAATTCGATCTTATCGCAAAGACTTGTGCGGAATTATGTTTTTAGAAATGCATTCCAGTGGTCGTCAATCAGTTTAAGCAATTAAGTTTCAATTGTTTGTGGGACTATTATTAATTTTTTTTTAGTTTATTATCCAAAGTTGTTTTATTACATGTCGTCTAACTACCTTTAAATTTAATGACTATACTTATGAATCACCCTGTATGTTAGGGTTTGATGTAATAGCAACCTCGATATCTGCGGCCAGCATTTTTATGTATCTAGTTATTGCAAAGGGAAGATATTTTGTACTCCATTATTTCGGTACAGTTGAAAAATTCTTTTCTTCTTTTTAAAAAATATGGAAGGAAATTTTCAAATAACGAATACAGTAAATAATTACCGCTAATCGTAATGATGATATTGAAGGACTAGTTTTAGGGAAAATATAAAAAGGACGGTTTTAAATATTAGTCCATGTAATATATGTGGCTTTCATTATCCGTATACAAATATAGGGGGGGTTTTCAAAACAAGGTGCCAAAGTTAAAGGGATTATAAAGGACGTTGGAACATGCACATCAACTTATTTATTTTAAATCCTTCCACGCTGAGTTACACCCTGCTAAAGAGGGGGGATAAAATTAGATTTTTGTATTTTTACTAAAAACCGTAAACAGGGTATTAAAGTGAAATTTGGCGGTTGTTCTACCAATAGCAGATTTAGTTATAAAATGTTTTTACATTTTTATTGGTGTTAAAATTAGCAACCCTTATAAATGTTATAAGTGTACCGAAAAGCCTGACATATTTGAAAACTGTTTAGTTGGTTTAGTTTTTCATAAAGCTGATAGATTTTATGTAAAGAAATAAAATAAAGTACGATTTTATTTTTCGCGCAGAAAACAGGAATTTGACGAAAACAATATTTAATAGTTAAAAAAGTTTTTAATAAATTCGGCTTTCTAGCACATATTTTTATCGAACTCTCGTCAATTAAAAAGTTCTAATATAATCACCTTTCTTAGGAGGGTGTAGCTCGGTGTGGAGAAACTTAAAACGTCTCTTAAGTTTGGCATAATGTTTTTGAAAAACCCTTATCAAAGATCTCTTTGATGTCTACCGAGAAATATAATGCAATCGCTTAAAGTGTGACGTGTTATTAACAATTTTTCCAAATGAATAAACAGGAATAATATGTTTCACAAGATGAACTCTCCTGCATGTGTTTGATTTATTTTCTCCAATACAAATCATACGTATTTACAAAAGCTCGTATCGAAGGTTGATAACCCCGGCTATAAAAATGTATTTCCGTACCTTTTATACTGAATAAAATAAAAAACAACGCGACCTTTAGTTCCGAATTCTAAAGAAGAAAAGTGATACGTTAAAGAGAAGACTAGAATTTATGCCATAGCATAAACGATTCCAAACCATTCTACGAACTTTTCGCAATGTTTGCAACTGGGTATTAGCAAACTAACGAATAGCGGCACATCACAAGAATGTTTCTTATTGAATCACTTAATAAAAGCGGTTGATTAGATTAGAGGTTAGAGTTAGAGTTAGTAAAAATCGATTAGTATTGCTTACACGTATTTATTTCAGATTTGCCAGAATATTATCGCCTTTTTATTAACATGCTTTTTTACTGTTTACCGAAGATAATCATATTTGTATTTGCTTCTTTATAATCTGTCTGGTACCAGTCTGTGACTGTTTACGATTCTGCAACATACGTCACTGGGTAGTACATACTATCTTCACTTTAAAATGAGAAATGTTGGAGTTTTCACAAATGCACTGCGCATTCTCCTAGCATCCCTTCAGTTTCAGTATTGATGGTTCACGAACAAAACACAGTAAAAAAACTTAAAGCTAATTACGACATTTTTGAGACCAATAATTAACTGTTGTTTTTATTTCATTAAGAGCCCCCAGGAGGAGGTCATGATAGAGTTCGAAACAGTTATCTCTGGTTTCACCCAGGAGCTTGATCAGAACAAGGTTTAATTTGATTAAAATAAAAAAATATAATTAGTTGCAGCACGTCACTAAACTAAAATTTTAGTTTAAAAGTTTTATCTCGGATGAGAATTAGCTTTGTTTTGACGCAGGCATTTTTAGCTAATAACTAAAAAATTCTCAAGGAATGTAACATTTAAAGGCTTTTGCTTGTATAAATAAAAAAAAATACTTGCCATTTTGGAAGGTGCTTTATAATCTCTGTTAGTTCCACCGATCACAGCATTACAACAGCCCGCCACAGATGACAAAAAGCTTAGTGATGTTAGACACACACGAATTCATTAAGTGCCAGGAAGAACTGCAGATAAGATAGACATATACACTGTTAAATGTTATTTCAAAAGAAATGTAAAAGAGATAAGCTGTTGCGCATAACCAGCTAGTTATCAGCTTGCAGAGAATATATAGGTTGTCCCCAAAAGCTGTGAGATGATACTAATACGTAAAGACATACGTCTTAGCTATTTCGAGTTAAAACTATACTCACCGGTAATTACGTAAGACAATTTACTATAAATTGTTCTTTCAACATTTGAGAGTTTTAAAATTGCATAATTATTTATTATACATTCCAGAATACGCTGTGTTTTGTGTGAATTATTTTTCCCCCAAGTCGAAGTTTGGTGAGCCTTAAAAGTGTATCTGAGTAGATAAAGACCCCGCTATATCTTTTGTTGTTGATCTGATTGACCTCCTCGATCTCTTACATCCTAAAAGTCATTAAGCCTGTGAATTATGCGATATGGGGCACTAATAACTGAATCCTGACAATTCCAAGAAGTTGCTTATGCAAGTTGATAAATTTATTTTTAGAACTGATCCTAAAATTTCATTCAGTTAATTGAGGATTCTTATCTACTGCAATTTTTGTATCTGTACGAGTGCCCTCCATTTCTTACATCATTAGTGGCAAAAGTGTTATGGTATGTATGGTGTTTTCTATCGAAACAATTACCTACTGTTGATATTATTCGAAAAGGAACTTGTTCAATATAATAATGCGAAAAAGGGCAATAAGTAACGTTATACCAAAAAGTAAAAAAGGGTGAGTATTGGAGTAAAACTGAAATAACTGCATAAGCAAATGATGTTTACTCTCTTACTACTTTATTTCATTCAAAAATTCAAAGAGATAACAAAATTATAGCTCACGACGTCACTGCAGTAATAGTTGTCTTTTATATTTTATAAACATTTTCAACAATAGTTGCGTGGAAGTTTATTAAAGAGAACATTTATTACGATCCATTTTCAGCTCTTCTGATACAGTTGCCTGTAATAAGGTAAGATATGAATGCTTCAACATGTTTGGTTAAGTTTTTACTCTCTAATTGCTAATTTTAAAGACAACTAGTAGGATCATACAATTACGATATAAATTTAATAGAAAACTATTTTAATTTTTTAAATACTAACAACGATCACGTATCTTTATTTGTATCAACCTATTGACAGAATTTTAGTGTACAATTTTAGTTTTGATATTATAAACCAGCACACAAGTTTTTGCAAAGTTAGTGAGATGTCATACAAGTGTTACAAAACTCAACAACACAATAAACCATGCGAAATTATTTTCGAAAATATATTAATGCCTTTTACCCAATTTTTGACGTTGTCGCCAGTGCAATTTAACGTTTTACACAGAAATAATATGTTCGATTTTCAAATCCGCTATTAAGCAGCGTTTAAATTTCCAATGCGCACAGACTTTGTGATAAGGACAAAATCGCAACGGTGCGCGAGTTCGCGAGCAGCTAACCAAGACGCATCTATATCTGCATCCCCCAGGTAATGGTCCAGATAGTGGAAAGATCCCTTGATTTTCTGTACCAGAAAGTACTCCCACAACCTGCTCTTAGGTTATTCGCTTGCTTGCCGATGTCGGTACCGGAGAATGCTTCTGAACCCAGACTCCGAACGTTCTTTCTGGTTCGCCGACCTTCGGTAACCGAAGAAGCTATCCCTAACAGCCCCCACTCCCAAGTGACGCCTTTGCGTCGCGGTTCTGTTAGCGAAGGTTCGCACTCCCACATGTCACCAACCCGCCCAGAGCCCGAACCAATTAAGCACGTTTTTCGTCAAACCACCAACGTAGTTAGTCAGATGCTGCACAGGAGTATCCCCTTAGCCATTGGAGAAATCGGGCGACGTTTCCAGATGAAATTACATCTCATGTAGCCGGCGGCATATATATCGCCAACAACCTGGGCGAAACTCTAGGACTTTCTATAACGTAAATTTGGCCCAGTATGTAGTACGCCCTGTAGCACCAGCACTACACCCTCCACACCTGAGAAGATACCCCTAACGATTAATTGCCTCTAAATAGCTGCACGCTATTTCAGCGAATATTAACAACACGGCCGCGCCGCCATTTAACCTTGTTAGTTTTAGTTCCATTTACAACGAAACGCAACTCCGCGCAGAACGCTTCAGGTGCTTAACCGGCGTCTCACAACTCGTATCTCATTTACATTATATATACTTACGTTATATGCTTAGGTTGATCTATAAAAATAAGGTGTTAAAGAACAACATATTTAATATATCCAAAGAATTCTGAATCTAATTACTCGAAGCAATCTACGATTTCTTGGCTTCTGGGCTACCCCAAAAGCACTTACATGGGAAAAAGTCAATTAGAAATACCAATCATAGAGACATATTACAAATGTGTATACTCTCTGGACACCGGTTATACAACAAACCCAGGAAGGCTTCTAGCTATTAAGGCCGAAAATGAGCGATATAATCTCTCTTAGCCAAAAGCTGTAAAGCAAAAAACTCGATATTTCGTACTGATGCATTAATCTGTCTCACAAATTCGATTGAGTTCTGCATTGAATTTCCAAGTGTAAGCACGTGTCTGAGCGCTGCTGATAGCTAGTGTTTTTGATAAAGTGAAGGCCGCTAGGCCGCTGCACGAAGCGGAAGTGATACGCAAGTAGCATTTTATTTATATTTATCTTATCTACTACCTTCCACAATGGCATACAATCAAAATATGCAATTACCACATTCACAAATACCATTCAACTATGATCTTAATTCCCAAATACAAGGACCCCAACAATCAGGAGCGTACTCACAACCAGTTCAATCAATGAACATGCAAAATGCTCTGTATTACAGTCAGCCTTGGTCAAATCAATCTCAACAATACCAACAACAAATAACTACTAGCCAATTTCCACAACTGCCAATACAAAACGAACATCAATGGCAAACAGTCAACCACAACAGTAAAAAGAGATTGCTTAGTCCTGAAGCAACAGGGAGTACAAACACTGACACAAATTACTGGCTGAGTAACCCCATTTCAACTAGCAATAGATTTGAAAAATTACCAACAGATGAGGGAATGGATCAAGGCAAAGAACCAAATAATAATGAGCTTAAACCGCCGCCGATCTTTGTATCTCGAGTCAAAAATATCAAACCACTAATCGAAATGCTGGAAAGTGTAACCAAGGACGGTTATACTCTCAAATCGATTAACAGTGACCAAGTTAAGATCCAACTTAAAGTTCCAGGACATTACAGTACAATCATAAAAGCATTAGAAGAACGTAAAACCGAGTTCCACACATATAAAGCCAAGAAAGACAGAAATTTTCGAGTAGTTCTTAAAAATCTCCATCCTTCATCAGACATTGAAGCGTTAAAGCAAGAACTAGGGAAACTTGGTCATAATGTAACTAACACATGGAACATTAAGCATCGCGTCTCAAAACTCCCTCTTCCCATGTTTTTCATCGATCTCAAAACTAAGGACAACAATAAAGACATCTATAACGTCAAACTGCTACAAAACTGCGTGGTACAATTCGAAGCACCACACGTAAAAAGGGAAATCCCCCAATGCGCTAAGTGCCAGAGATATGGGCACACAAAGAACTTTTGCTATCAACCATATCGGTGCGTAAAATGTTTAAACAGTCATCCATCAAAAGATTGTCCAAGAAAAGAAAAAGATGACGAAGTCAAATGCGTTAACTGCAACGGCAATCACCCTGCCAATTACAGGGGCTGCTGGATTCACAAGCAACTGCAACAGAAGCTCTACCCGACCTTGCGACAGAAGATCAACAACATTCCGTCAAGAATGGTACAACCCGGTATCACATATGCACAACAACTAAGAAGTAATATAGACGCTGTACACCACACAAGCACTAACAACCAAGCCACCGCAAACACTACACCTCAACAAGCAAATGAGTTCACTGAATTACAAATTATGATGAAAAAATTAATGGAACAGATAAGCACGATGATGAATCTGCTAACAACCGTTGTCAGTAAACTAGCTTAATGGCTGAGTTACTTAAAATAGCAATATGGAACGCTAACGGATTGTGTCAACACGCTCAGGAAATTTTCCATTTCTTACAAATTAATAAAATCGATGCTATGCTAATCTCGGAAGCCCATCTAACAGACAAATCATACATAAAACTACCAAACTATTGCACTTACTTTACAACTCACCCAAGCGGAAAAGCCCATGGAGGCACAGCAATTATTATTCGGAAAGACATCAAGCACTATGAAGCACAACAATACTCATGCGACTATCTTCAAGCTACAAACGTAATAATACTAGACCACTTAGGATCGTTGGCTCTCTCAGCAGTTTATTGTCCACCTAGACACAACAATAAAAAAGAACAGTACGAACGATACTTCAAAACACTGGGAAATAGATTCATTTCCGGTGGTGATTTTAATGCCAAAAACCCGCTGTGGGGATCAAGGATTACAACAACTAAAGGCAGGGAGCTGCTGGCTACAATTAAAACCTATAACTTGCAATGCCTGGCAACAGGAGAACCTACTTACTGGCCAACTGATCCCCAGAAAATACCTGATGCCATCGATTTTGCACTCACAAAAGGTATAAATATTAGACAATGCAAGACTCAGACGTCACTGGACTTATCTTCAGATCATTCCGCAGTTATTATAACTATGTACACGCAGATACAACATCAACAAAAACACCCAACGCTTTATTCAAGACATACTGACTGGGACACATTTAGAACACACTTGGATGAAATGATTAACCTGAATGTACCGCTGAAGTCAAAAGAAGAGATCGACAATACAGTTTGGGAACTAACTAAAACTATCCAAGAAGCTGCTTGGAAAGCAACTCCCGATGCTCATGCAACACAAATTAAAGATTCCTGCCCAGTAATTATTAAAGAAAAAATTGCTGAAAAACGTAAACTACGGAAGCGCTGGCAAATAACCAGATCGCCGGAAGACAAAAGAAGATTTAATAGAGCAGCGCAAGACCTCAAGCAAATGTTACTGGACATAAAGAATCAAGCAATACAGGACTATCTTACTAATCTCACTGCGACAGGATCAACTGACTATTCACTGTGGAAGGCCACCCGGAAAATTAAACGACCAATACAAATAGTCCCACCAGTGAAGGATGAAAAAGGCAACTGGGCAAGGAGTGACAAA
This sequence comes from Agriotes lineatus, assembly GCA_940337035.1. Lineage (NCBI taxonomy): Eukaryota > Metazoa > Arthropoda > Insecta > Coleoptera > Elateridae > Agriotes > Agriotes lineatus. Next base: position 106,169,667 of record OW679201.1, read on the forward strand.
GAAAAAGCCGTTGCTTTTGCCAAGCACTTAGAAAATATATTCAAACCCTTCCCTGCACAACTTAGTGCAGAAGAAGAAAGTGAAATTTACAATTTTCTTGAAATACCATTCCAAATGGAACTTCCCATCAAAAACTTTACAGCTTTAGAAATCGAACAAACCATCTTAACGGAAATTAATTCAAAAAAGTCGCCTGGGTGGGATCTAATTACTGGTAAGGTTCTAAAAGAAATAACACCGAATTGCCTAAAACTTATAACATTCATTTTTAACGCCATACTGAGAATAAAACACTTTCCCAGCCAATGGAAACTGGCTGTAATAATTATGATTCCGAAGCCTGGGAAGAACACAAGCAGTCTAGAGTCATACAGACCCATAAGCCTGTTACCGGTCATATCTAAGCTGTTCGAAAAACTATTATTAAAACGACTTCGACCAATACTAGAGGAAAGGAACCTCATACCCAGTCATCAGTTTGGATTTCGAAATCAACATAGCACGGTAGAACAGGTTCATAGAATTGTAAGTAAAATCAGCAGCGACTTCGAATCCAAAAGATATTGCTCAGCAGTGTTCTTAGATGTCAAAAGAGCATTCGACACAGTTTGGCATGAGGGTCTATGTTACAAGCTTAAAAATGTACTACCATACCATTTCTACGAAATAATCAAATCGTACTTAGAAGGCAGATGGTTCTTGGTTAAGACGAGAGAAGAACAGTCAGACATACAGCCCATTGATTCTGGTGTTCCTCAGGGCAGCGTGTTGGGCCCAGTACTATATACGCTCTATACAGCCGACATACCAACATCCAACCTAACAACTACGGCCACATTTGCTGATGACACGGCCATACTAGCATCAGACACTGATCCTGCCGTTGCATCTAGGTATCTACAGAACAATCTAACCTTGGTTGAGGACTGGTTAAGGAAATGGAAAATACAAGTAAATAATTCTAAATCAGCACACGTTACGTTTAGCCTAAGAAGAGGCACATGCCCAGCAGTAACACTCAACAATATCATCATCCCGCAAACGGAAGATTTCAAGTACCTGGGTCTGCATCTGGACCGACGGCTTACCTGGCGGAAACACATATTTACCAAAAGGAAGCAGCTCGGAATCAAGTTAAGTCAAATGTACTGGCTGTTAGGCAGAAACTCACAAATGAAGATCGAAAACAAGCTCCTACTATATAAAGCTATAATCAGGCCCATTTGGGCATATGGCGTACAGCTGTGGGGAACTGCCAGCACCTCCAATATTGAGATTCTGCAAAGATTCCAGAATAAAGTGCTCAGATGCATAGTAAACGCACCATGGTACGTGCCTAATCGTGTAATACAAAGTGACGTTAATATTGAAACAGTGAAAGAAGTAATCAAAAAGAATTGTGTGAGATATGAAGACAGACTATCTGTGCATCCGAATAATTTAGCAACCCAACTTTTAGACAATAATGAAACCAGAAGGCTTAAACGTTTTAAACCCTCTGACCTGTCCACCAGGTTTGACTAGTTTATTAACATGTACCTACTTAAAGTATAAATGTATATATGTAACCCTACGATTAGCTCATAACTAATTTTATAAGAAAAGAGAATCATCGGTGGATCATTCTCGGCAAGACAGTAGTAGTTTAGTTGGTTAACTATTAATCAAAACATTTACTTATTGTTAAGTTATAACAGATTGTAAATAAACGATGAAACTTAAAAAAAAAAAAAAAAAAAAAAAACAAATTCGATTGGGAAGGGACGCAAAACATCTGTGAAAACCAAGACGAAGCTAAATGTTGACGCAATTAACAAAAAATTCTCGCAATGAGGCTCGAAAAACATCTCGAAATTTTGGGTTCCAAAAATGGACGTAATTGGATTATGTAGGAAGAGGTTGAGTGAAAACGCCACCTCAGTTTTAAAATCCGGACACTTGATGTATTAACAAAATAACGACAAACATTCTCATATCGGTGGAGTAGCCATCATAATACACAGCAAGATGACTCACCTCGTGTACACAGTAGCAATCAGTTCGGACAGGACTGCTTTAAGCATAGAAAACACCAAGTTTAAGGTTTTAAACGCTAAATCGAGACTTCGAACGGTATCAGCTCCATGGAACATCGGTAACTTCGAATCAGGTGACCAAAATTGAAGGAATAGCTGGTAATTGAGTTTATATGCACAACCCCCATATCATGAACCTTTTCTCAAAAACCCTCTCAACGATAGTTGAATTAAAAAGTCTCAATGGTAGGGTAAAAAACAAGACTGACTACATCTAGATTTTCGTAAAGAATATTGTGACGTTCGCTTTGCTGCAAATTGGATTAAAAAATGTGTTAAGCACATGTTTCAATTTGTAAAGCTTTGTAGCTAGCACCTAGGGCGATCACGTGAGTTGTTTCAACCGGAGAAACAAACTAACGCCCGTAAGTTCTAAATCTAGCTTTTGTCCGAAAAGCAGAACTGACCAGAACCTAACTTGACCTGACGTAAACCTTTTCCATATAACTGATAACCCTCACGTCTGAACTGAGAGCGTCAGCGTATAACCTGTTACAAGTTTTGACGTTTTCTTAGAACTCAGGTTAGTTAATCTATCGTTTAAACCCTAGTCCAAAGATTCTATTCGATAACGCTTCTTCTGAACTGAGAGCGCCGGCGTCTAACGTGTGACGGGTTAAGGCGCTCTCCTGGATCTCAAAAGTGCTTAAAATCTTACAAATCACTACTATAGTTCAACAGCGCGTAAACTTAGTTCACTATTGCCATATGTATAATTCGAGATTAAGCAGAAACTTATAATATTACACATTTACTTAACTCTAAGCCCAATGCCTCTTTCTTTTGATATGATGTAATCTCTACTTTCTCGCGCCTGCATCACATGCGTGTTGGAGGTTTTGAAGTTTTATTTTTTTTTGTCAACCTATACGTGTTTCACTCTTGTTATGTGTTCATTCTAGATTTGACAAAGTGTAATATTTTCGTGTATCTTCAGAAAGTGATTCGTGTCATTCTTCTCACAGTATATCAATGTCTCTTTCAGTTAGACATATCTATGAAAAAAAAATGATAAAAGGAACGAAATAAATATGGCTGGCAGAACGATGTTCGGGAATTGAAAAACATGACATACTAAACCAACACACAAAAACCTAAAGCAGCTTCAGGAATGATCAAAAACCACTAATAAAGGTAATGAAACTAATCAAACACAGTCAATATTCTGATCCAATTAAGGTACATGGAGAACTTTTGAAATTAATACACCTTCATGTAATACTAAACCACATCTACAAAAAAGGCATCCTGTCATAGAATTGGTTACTGCTTATCTTCAGTATAATACCGAATAAACACTTACCTAAGAAATGTCACCAATATCGTATAAGTAGTTGTTGAAAGTCTTTTTATAGCATAATCCCGTAACGGATGTTCAAAAAAATAGAATAATGTCTTGGAAAAACACAATTCGGATTTCTAAACAGTTTAGGCATACGGGAGGCCTTGTTCAGCATGCAGATATTAACTCAGAGAGTATGGGACGTCAATTATGACATCTTTGCATGCTTCAACAATTTTCAAAGGGCCTTCGCCAGAGTAAAACAGAAGAACTTAATGGAAACTTTGCCTGCGATAGGAATACATGAAGGAGAGCTACGCAGAAGTCTCAAAATATGTTAATGTCAATGGAGGAGTACGCGAGGGGTGCGTTTTATCTCCTTTATTACTCAAAGGAGTACTATCAGGCTATATTTAAGCACTTCCTACAGAAATCCAAAGATGGAGTAAAGATAAGTGGTGAAACTCTCAACAACCTGCAGTATGCTAACGACGCCGTGCTAGTAGCAGACTGTGAGGAAGGCTTTCAAAGAGTTATCGAATGGGCCGCTTTACAATGAGGAATACGACATGCAACTCCACGTGAAAAAAAGCAATAAATAAGAACCCAAACATCAACGAGCAAATTGTTAAGTTACTTTGAATTACTAACGCCAATAATTGTGGAGAAGTTATTTTGTGGCGGGATTACTTTTGTCCGAGGTGTTTTACACGGGAGTGGGGCATGCGCTTCACACGCTTGCACAATCTGTGTCGCCTTGCCAATGTGGACCTAATGCCCAGCGAACGCACGTCTCGCGTCGCTTTGTTCTGCTCATCTTTCTGCTCATACTTGCGTGTTCATTTTGCGTATCCAAATGCGTACCACGTATTAAAGTTAAAGTTTAAGAGAATTTTTCGAAGCTGCATGAAGAGCGGACGTACTGAGTTTAAGTGCGAGTCGGGGCAGCGAATAGCTGAGTATCAAGACAATTGTTATCGATTATGACGAGTAATATGTCGATTTAAGGATATGACATTTGATTCCCTTACGGATTCTGATGAACGGGGTGTTATTCTCCACCTTAATTGAATTTCGAACCTCATTCTGATACTCATACTCTTTTTCCAGTCAATTTCGTGATAAAATCCTTCAGATATTGCATATTGCCGTGTTAGCTTGACTAAGTTGAACCCTTTAGCTATTGCATGTTGTCGTGTTAGCTTAACTAAGTTACAAAGTTTCCTTCAGAGCCTTTACGTACTGGCTAGTGAATAACAGAGATATGTTGCACTTACAGTGACGTTACTTTGTGAATGATTAACTTTAGAACCTGTCTGTACCACTGATTCCATCGTGAGCCGTCCCCAGTGACAATATATTGTCAAAATTACCCACATATGTATTTTTATTTTGTACTTTCTTGTTTTTTGTAAGGCATTTTGCAGATGAGTTCTTATTAAGTATATCTAAAGATAAGTACCTGACTAAAAAGAAACCTGCAAAGCTTCTTTGGCTCGGCGAGTTTCCGTTTTGCTGTTTGGGAAGCTGCGCTGACATCATCAAATGACTCGGATGGCATACACTCACAATTCCGTTATTAACGACCGTCCCCCCTCCTAATGCAGTAATCCGGTGCGTAGGTCTGTGCATAGAAAATTGAATTTGTGTGGATTTCCGAATCTTATAAACATAGTTACTTTGGCACAAATATCAGGTAGTGCAACTAGTAATTCAATGACAACTAAAGAAGAAATAAAGCCCCGGAAGAGGAAAAATATCGTGATTCTACAATATATCTATCTAAGATAAAGGATCGAAATATCATCAGCAGCTTTGTTTGAAGCAACAACTAACAGAGTTATATGGGCCGGAATGATATCCAACGTCCACTGAGGATACGTCACTACCAGAAGAAAATATTGATACTGTTTTAATAGTAAATGTTCTGATTTTGATTCGTTAGCTTATAGATTTCCATGCCACTCTATAGATTTAGTTTGAAACTGCGCACGAAAATCTCTAATGCTTTTTGTTTGAAAAATAAGAAGAAGAAGAAGAAGAAGAAAATATCAATGGCATATACAACTTTATTCATGATAGTTAGGTACCTACTACTCCCATATAACATTTTGTAAGAAAATTGCTCGTTTTGGTATTTTTTTTTGTCAGGTTTAGAACTCGTTGAACACAAAGAATAGCATGTATGCAAATGCGCTCTAGTTTGCTTTCTGTTCGACAAGATGGAGGTCATTTTCTTCCCACTTTTGGGAGATTAGCTTGACGCGGTGTAGTCAGCGATTAGTTGTATGTCAATTGGGAGCAATTAAGAAAGTAGCTACGCAACCAGTAAGGCAAAATGCCCTTGCAAATTTAAGGCGATATTCAGAGAAAGGTTTCGGCTAATTGGATCGTAGCTATGGAAGGATTTAGTCTGCGTAAGGTTGAGGCTAAAACCACGTATTATGTGGGCAATTAATTACTATCTTCTTCAGGTCTAAATAGGCAGAGCTCTGGTAAGATATAATTTCTCTAGTATAATGTTCGTCTAATTTTTGTTTTTGTTAGCTTTTTTTATAGCGAAGTCCTGGAAGCGTTAATTAGAAGGTTTTATAAGTTCTTTTGCGAACAAATTTTGAAGTTAACTGATGTAGTTGATTGCTGTGGAAGGTCCTGAAGGCAGTCTGGCTGTATCCAAGTGGAGTCAATTATTAATCCAGCGCCGCGTACTATAATTTACTATGATTTCAAACTCAAATTTGATCGGCACATTGAATCTATCAAAAAGCTATCCATAACTTAGGATTTATTATGAAACAATCTTATCATTTCAAAAGTATAAAATTATTGAAAATGTTTAATAATGCATTTGTCAGATCTAAACTGGAGTATGCATCTGTTGTATGATATCCTATTAATATCGGACCTGAACAAATATTGAAGAAGGTTCAAAATAGATTCCTGAGATATTTCTATTATAAAAAAAAAATAATGCTTTTCCGAGTTATTTAACAGTGAGAACGATTAGGCTCCGGAAGAAATTTTATAAATGATTCCAAACTTCTGGATTTATTAAATTTAAAAGTTCCCAGTAGATTTACAAGGAACTCTGCTATGTTTTATATACATTTTTCAACATGAACGAGTAGATGTCCCATCGATTGCTTTATGAAACTTGCTAACGAAGTATCTGCTGAAACACACCACTCTCTGGCCATGCAACTTCAACAATACTTCTCCATAACAAATCCAACGTAATTCCTTTATAACGTAAACCCGCTTACTCGGACACTATACTGCTGATGTGTAGTTCAAATTAATTTATATTTCTTGTTGTTTTGTTTATTCTAATTAATCAATATTAATATTATTTCTACTTTGTTAATATTCTCTTGTAGTTAGGCCTTAGCCTGTCAGAAAATAGATAAATAAATAAATAAATAAGTTAGAGCACCTTCGAAGGAAGCTGTAATCGAACGCAGACTGGTAGTAGTTCGTGCACTAATCTTTATAGTGGGACAGGTCAGCTATTCTCGGCTGTAATTTCGTCCAGTACACAACTTTCAATTGCATATAGATTCGAATAGGAGTAACATATTTTATAATTCGATTTAAACCTAGTACGGTTTTGTACTTGTCTGTAAAGGCTAGGTTCGGCTTTAACTTTTATAGTAAAAAATATATAGTTGTTAATCCAAGTTGCTAGTTCAAGCTCTTGCTATTACATTTTATCAATCTAGGCTGTACCTGTGTTAATTAGTGGGTTAATTAAATGAGGTACAATTCAATACTATTTTAAACTAGGTTTTGTAGCTAAACCATTTTAACTTAGTAGTTTGAATGTTGAATTTCTGCCTGAGATGTTGGTATACTTTTGATTGAATGTGGGATAATATAAAAATGACTATCTACAAGGTTAGGTCGCTACATCGATTATAAACTAATACTAATTTTGTCTTCTGAATGACGTTATCTTTGGCAGTGGTCTACTATTAAATGTTTTACTGCATTCTTTCTACTCTCTCGGTAAGTGACAGACTCGTAATAACAGCAATCAGTGGTCCCGGGTTCAAATCCCGGGGTAGGCATGAGTATAGGTGAAAAGATGTACCTACAAAAATAAGTCTTTCTTGGGACAGTGGAAAGAGTCCGATAAAACATATACTACTAATTTGCTATAAACACTTATACAAAAATTTGATTCCACATTTATCAGTACGTGCTATTTCACTGATGGAATATTGCAAGCGTAGTATTTCTAACTGATGGAAATGGTATTAATTTCAAGATGGTTCCCTGGTCCTGACAGTACATAAACAAGCACCGAATTCTTAATTTAAATGCTTGATGTCCACGCAGTAAACGCTGTTGCTATGCAATAATAATAGAAAGTAAGTACACAGCGTCACAAAACAAAACACTTCTACTGACGCCACCAACGCATACAGAAACGACAGATGGCATATCTGACATTTAAATGTCTTCTAAGATAAATCCCGGGCTACTTGCAGCGACCTGGACGTCCCGCGATGCTCTGGACAGGATGTCGTTGCCGGCCTGCTGTTAGCAACGCATAAATCTGCATTGGAATCCACCTGCATGTCGGCTACAACCTCGATGACCTTTTGGATCGCTTTCAATGAAGCTGGGTGTCTTACTATAGAGCACCAATACACCACACGTACGCTGCTTGCATATGCACTTGTACACGCACTTATTAACTAACTGGACATATGTAGAATTACTTCGAAAAACTCTGGCTTGCACTGGACCTAATTGATCCCTCGCATCTACCTGCCGGAAGCCCAATTTTAAAGGAAAACTTCCACAAATCACCTAGGACACACTCTCCCATTAAAACACAACTTCTTGGTAAAGTTGGTTATTTAATAGGACATAAAATCACTTATGTTGGGGAGCTTGGCAAAAACAAAACTAATTCTCTTGAAAAAGCTACTTCCAATTCTTGTCTACACTTTTTGTTTTAGTTGCATGAAATGCCAAGCCTACTCTGATTTTAATTTGTTTTTATACAAAGTCAAAGCTATTCTAAAAACATCATACTATTATTTACAAGGCCTACGCTATTTTATAACAAATCTCAACTTTAAATTATTACCTTTACTGGACATTCTTATGCTAAATATGTTTTGTTGGTTATGTTATAAATTACTAATAATTATTATTTGACATATAACGCTACTAAAATGTGATCATATCAATATATACAGCTGCTTGGAAACGTTAAACCCCTTGTAGAAGTATTACATTTAGTTTTGAGAAGTATGAAATTTAATCATTCAGTGAGATTACTTATTCTAAATTGCTTCTATAAAGAAATTGCATTATGGCGTTCCTTTTGCGGATCCGTCTTAGCAGCAACTGCAGTAATTACTTCTCAGTTAAGTATTTAGGTAATTTAAAAAGTAACGTTTTATATTCGGGTAGCCCCGTTGGTCCATTTCGGTTGTCATATCCTTATACGTTCTAAAAAATCAAATTAGAAGGATTTTATGGTATTATATCAAAGGCAACGAACTATTCTTTATGCGAATTTTTGCAGAACGACAAAATATTTCCATAAGTCATTACATTCTTAGCAACTTTTATAAAAGTCGTACTCAAATACTATTTTATAGTTCTTTCTTTGTACTTAACGAATTTGAAGCTTTTCCAAACTTTTATATTGTAAGTAAGGATGTCGTAACCGGGAAACTTTGTAATTCCGGTTCCTGTATCCCCCGACCGTTGGCACAGCAAAGCAGAGGGCGACGGCTAAGAACAATCGCCCATTAATTCTTAAAATTCGCGCGCCCCTGTTTAAGCAGCAATCATGAGGGCTCAGACTCTTCTATTTCTTCGAATTCTTTTTCGAGGACCTTTTTATGTAAATGGTTCCTTCGCTGGGAGTCGCTGGAGCGGAATAATGAGTCTTTTCGCGTGCGCTCGTATATACGCCAAAAGAATAGAATTATAGAAAATTTCAGTTGAGACGTTTGTTCTTCGAGATCAACGATCGCCTGTTTTGCGTAACACAATGAATGAATGCCTTACTCCTTAGCGTCTGGGAGGGTTGCTCTCATGTAACAAATGATCGTTTTTCAGTTCATTTCTCTGGAAGAAAGACTCTGAATTTTGTTCAATGCTCCAGGAATGCTGGTAGCAGTCGATGGCTTGCAAGGGTCTATGTACTTTTACGAGAAGCAATAATTGTCAATTTACAATCATGCAGAGAAGGTCAACTCTGTTAGGCGTTTTCTTCTATTAAAAAAATGGAACATATACTTGCGGAAGGGATATTGCCTTAGCTTGACTAGTTTTATTAAAAAAGATTCATTCATAATCATTAACTGAACCACGTAAACAGACTATACCGAAACAGAAGGGAAGACAACTCTTTGAAGACTGCCAGGACGTCAACCAAAAAGATGGCGTGAAAGTTGGACATCCGCATCATAATAAAATGTCAACACCTAAAGGCACACATTGGATAGAACAGGACTTAGTACTAAAGCAAGAAGAAAGAGAAGATTATCATTAACTTCTTTTATCTTACAATACCGACGATCATATTTATATTGCAGTATATTTACACAAATAGACTGTGTTCACATAGTACAGACAGTACAAAGTAGGAAATACGTAGTATTATGTGACTTACATTACTTAACACTCAACCTATATTACACTACCCCTTTTTAGGAGTTTTTATGTATAATAAAAACTAGTGATATCTATCCTGTTTGCTTAATTCACAGAAGTAATATCAATAATAATATATATAATTCTCACTTACCTTGTTGCTTTCAACTGAATCATATATTGACATATCTCATACTTTCATAATTGACTTTGAAATTATGTCATGTTTAAATATACCTCGGCTAGCCAGCTTATTTAGCAATTGAGACTCTCTTTACTTCCCAGCTGAATGAGTTAATGTCAAATATAAACTGTATTAATGAATTGTACTTTGAATGACCAAATAAATATCAATTTGATTATTTAAATCACACTCTTAGTACTTGAGTTTGAATCTAATTAACTGTTATAGTGTATTAACCGTTTGAATTGATATTACAAATTAATAGTCAGATTAAAGTTGTCAAAATTATTTAATTAAATGAAAGTTCCAGTAAATGAGGTTAAATACTTTTTTAAAAAATAACTAGACCAAAATGATAAATTTCTAATTATAAAGATCGAAACCGTCGAGTACTCAAATCACAATATTAATTTAGAAAACTTAATATTCTAAGATTCTCTAAATCTAAATACAAGTTTTAAATTTTAAATTTGCCGTATCCAAACTGTTACTATAATACACTAACCTTCAACAGCCGAACTCGTACTTGCGATGTGGTTCTAATATCAGTTTCACACTGATCGAAGTCGTCAAACACCTACTTGGAGATGATGAGGACCCATAAAAGCTCGTTGTAGACAGACTTGATCGTTTAATATTTTCTTAAAACGGTATTGCAGCATGCCACACACAAACACTCACTAAACTGATGGCTTGTACACCAATGACCACTTGAAATGGCTTCTATAAATCTCCAACTCACTATGTGAAGAATAATATTGACCCCTTGGTCAGTATTTGATCATGCAGAAGGCTATTCTTACTAACACGTATCAAATTTGAATTATATCCTCACAATTAAAGGTATTATTAGACCTTTAATGTGAATATTTTGACTGAGATTCTTTAAATTATAGAAACTTTTCAACTCTTGTAAACAACCTCTTGGTTGCTAATATTTACTGCCACCCGTTATTCTCTTACACTTGTTATCACATGATACCCTTTTGATATCTTGATATTAATTGAAAATAATTAAGCATTCTCACAGCATGCTACATTACACCTATCAGCATTATTTGACCTACATGTACACGTTTGCTTCAGCGGTATTACTGGAGCATGTGTCATCAAGTACCAGACCTGAAATATAGTATAAACAAATGTTACCTTCGACACATTATTGTATTTAGGTATCCTATAACCTAACATATTTTCAGATATTGCAAAAAACAGACCCTTGAAATTTATTTTATGTATTATTTCTTTTATGTAGACAACAATATAGTAACTCAATCTTTATAGATATTAACGTTACAAGTTTCATTATGAGCATCTTAACGAAACCAGTTTGATTGCCAAAACGAAGCGGTGAGCCGAGTTTTGCGGCAATCAAACGAGTCTAGTTCAGTGCCATAAGCAAACGTGTATTGTTCAATATTTTATCTTCATCAATAAATTCTGGTTCAATGTATCTTTTACATAAAAACAGTCCGCTAATATCTATTACCGCACTGAGTGCGGTCATGAAACTTTTAACGATACTAATATTAATTTGGTTAATAACAACACCGATGAATATAAAATATGTTTCATTGTTTCTGTATATTTGTACAGAAATATACAACTTATTTTCCGTTACCTTCCGTTACTTTCAACCTACTGGAAGTTAGGGCTTTAACAGCATGGGAATTGACTACAAGTGTTATAGAATTCGCTAAATTGTAAATTAAATTACTTTGTTATCGCTGCATTACCAAAATGAAAAAACCTATACTTGCAGCGACTAACAACAAACTATTGTATAGCGAAAAATCCCCTTCCTGTTTCTTTGCGACCACTTTCCAACACATGCTCTACTTTCCACTATCCGCTGACATTGCGTTTCCGTTCTTCTCTCAAGGGAGCCATACAAACGTGCATGAAGGGGATCGTAAAATTGATTTCAGATACTTTCACTCTTTCACAGTAATGCGTTTACTAGGCCATTACAGAGCTAGGCTGAAACCGCTGTGATTTTGAAAGGGTGGCTCTAGTGTTTGGATGCACACCCCAGTGGTTTACATGGTCTATTCGACAAGATTAAATTTTCAGTATTACTTTGAAATTGAAATTGAATTTGTAAAAATATTCCAGGAATTGCTTTCAGTTTTGAAACAACTATTGCTTTTTTGTTACGATAATTTTATCAGTAATATGCAGTTATTTTCTAAATAATGGAACAAGTTTGTTTTATGGTTATTGAGAATATTTATGAAAAATACCAGTCACAAAATCAACTAGCATAATTCTACTGATTGAGGGGAATATTACGCTGTAGTTCTAGGAAATATAAACTATTGTATATCCTGAATTAGTTGCAGAAAATGTATGTTAAGTAAAAGGTCAGTCGCCAATTCACTGCGCAATACATAACTTTTTTTTATTAACGAGTTAGTTTGAATAATATTTTCCAGTATAGTGAGATAAATATCCTTGTATTTACGATCAGCTCTTACATATTTCTTATATTTAACTGTTAGCTTATCCTGAACTATAAGTGCCAGGTCCAAATTGAAGCACAATCGATTGACATTGCCAAATGTAAGAGCTGCTGAAAAAATATATAATTCCTTCCAAATATAGAAAACAATCGAATGGAATGAATATTGATATTCATATAGACAATTTTGTCTTACCATGCAACTCAAAACTGCAACTTCAAGTGTGATACTTTTGCGACAGAATTAAAAAAAAATTGACTACAAAGCTGCTTGGTCGATTTTCGTTAAAATATGAGTTTCAAAGCATGACTTCAATCGCAAAATGGTACTAAAAAATTAAGCGTTGATTAGAAAGCGTTGCTTTGTGTCTTTTTTTAAATTTTTCTTGCACTATTTTGCATAGTAGTCAGTTACACAGTAAGCAGATGTCGATATTTTGTATTTATTGATGTTGTTGTGGTACGCCAATGTTCTTTTTAATTAAAACTGCATTTGTTACAGCTCGATTAAATAGTAGATTTTAGTTCGGCGCAACCAGGTATTGCTTTCGACCTTGACCATTTTATAAATATTACATTTTTTCCGCAGCCTCTCAATCAAGCGCGACTAATCCAAAGTGAAGATAAGTAGAATATGTCACTGAGAATGTATGTAAACACGCTAACTGGAAAACGGCTCATAGCCCAGTCAAATGTTACATCGGAACTTACATTAAATGGGGTATTAATAATTTTTGGAGAGGTGTTTCGGATCATTAGTGGGACTACAAATCCAGATTTGCAACCCTCAGAAACCTGTGCTCGCTGAATGGCGGTCGAAAAAGAGCGACTTTTTCGGACTTTTTTCGGTTTTTGACAAGATCTCCTAAACTATGCGTTTGCTGGAAAAAATGTTCCATTGATTTTTTTAAATAAATTAAATTTTCTACAAAATAGGATCAAAAGAGTTTTTGTAAGTTATATAGTTATCGAGATACAGCTTTTCAAAGATTGACTTTTTTTCAAAAAGTGAAAATTTTAAGTTTTCTGCATGTTTCGAGTTGGAATACCGACAAAATGACACGTCTTACAGAAAAGTCAATAGCATAAAAGTTGTAGGGAATTTAATAAGCTTTAATATGAGCTAAGGCTGATCCTTGTAGCTCAGATAGTCTCGTCAGAAATTACAAAAAACAAAAAGATGAAAAAATTTCTTTTTTGGTTGAAAGTTAAGTAACATCGTTTCCTTCACCAACACCTTAATTAATGTTTTTTTCATAACATGTCGGCGGAAAATTTCGTATGACTAAGTTGAGAAAGTTACAGTGGTTTTTATAGTCATTGACGAACTTTTGAAAAGGGCCAGCTCACCAAAAAATTCGACGCAGAGTTGAAAGTCCACCAAGTATGAATTGGCCCCTTACCCAATGTCTCTGTTCAACTAAACTGAAATGAGGAAGGGAACTAAGTCAGCTCTATATTCGTGTTTCACATCTTTCACTATCAACATCTTCCGAGACGCCTATATCCACATCGTGTTCGATGGTGGCTACTTGTTCCACAAATATGTGTGGTACTGAAACACTTCAGTGAAGACCATCATTGACGGATACATTAATTTTGTGAAAAACCATTTTGGGACAGATGTAACCATTGTCTTCGATGGATATCCGGAGGACGCCTCTCAAAAAAGTACTAAAAGCGCCGAACGTCTCAGACGATACTCCGCCCTCAACTGCAGTGACATTTTCCTATCAGCTTTAACTACTCTCAACGTCATGCAAGAGAAGTTCTTATCAAATGACACTAATAAGCGTAGGCTGATAGAGCTACTGGTGATACACACGATAAGCATGATGTTTTGCAGCATCTGTGGTTGGTGGCAAACGGGCGAGGTTGACTTTAGGCTGTAGCTCCTGACCTGACGAACTGGAGGTATCTCAGGTCATTGAGGGTGGAGTCAGTCTCCTCCATATCCTGGGACGAGGCACTTCTTCCCAGCTGCAGCTATTTCATCGTGACTCACATCTGGGCGGAGGAAGACTTCTGCTTGCCTGAATAGTGCTGAATTCTTGAGGAAGGTGTTGACAAATTTGGTTTTTCCCTGCCAGAAAGGGGCAGAGGTCGTGTCGCACCCGCTAAATGCGTGAAAAAACATAATTACCCCAGCAGAGTAATTAGAGGTTCTGGTGGTGAACGATGTAGATGAATATTGGACGTCTGGCTTCCCTCTTCTGCCTTTCTGGGGGTACTCGTAAATGGTGTATTTTTTGGAACTTAAACCAACTAACAACACAAGCAGGTCCACATCTTCCCCGATGATTACAACCTTCTCAGAAGAGTCGGTTTTGGTGATGGCAGCTCTAACAATGTTAGCATCAGCGTCCTCTTCTGAAACTGTCACCTCAACACCGTGCTGCTCAAATCCAGTAGCTCTATCAACCTGCGCTTATTAGTGTCGTTCGATAAGAACTTCTCTTGCATGACGTTGAGAGTAGTTGAAGCTGATAGGACAATGTCACTGCAGTTGAGGGCGGAGTATCGTCTGAGACGTTCGGCGCTTTTAGTACTTTTTTGAGAGGCGTCCTCCGGATATCCATCGAAGACAATGGTTACATCTGTCCCAAAATGGTTTTTCACAAAATTAATGTATCCGTCAATGATGGTCTTCACTGAAGTGTTTCAGTGCCACACACATTTGTGAAACACGAATATAAAGCTGACTTAGTTCCCTTTCTCATTCCAGCTTCGTTGAACAGACACATTGGGTAAGAGGCCAATTCATACTTGAAGTGGACTTTCAACTCTGCTTCAGATTTTTTGGTGAGCTGGCCCTTTTCAAAAGTTCTTCAATGACTATAAAAACCACTGTAAACTTTCTCAATTTAGTTATACGACATTTTCGGCCGACATGTTATGAAAAAAACATTAATTAAGGTGTTGGTGAAGGAAACGATGTTACTTAACTTTCAACCAAAAAAGAAATTTTTTCATCTTTTCGTTTTTTGTTATTTCTGACGAGACTATCTGAGCTACAAGGATCAGCCTTAACTCATATTAAAGCTTATTAAATTCCCTACAACTTTCATGCTATTGACTTTTTTGTAAGACGTGTCATTTTGTCGGTATTCCAACTCGAAACATGCAGAAAACTTAAAATTTTCACTTTTTGAAAAAAAGGTCAATCTTTGAAAAGCTGTATCTCGATAACTATATAACTTACAAAAACTATTTTGATCCTATTTTGTAGAAAATTTAATTTACTTTAAAAAACCAGTGGAATTTTTTTTTCCAGCAAACGCATAGTTTAGGAGATCTTGTCAAAAAACCTAAAAAAGTCGCTGTTTTTCGACCGCCATTCAGCGAGCACAGGTTTCTGAGGGTTGCAAATCTGGATTTGTAGTCCCAGTAATGATCCGAAACACCTCTGCAAAAATTATTAATACCCCATTTAAATTTAGTTCACACATTTTTTGTGTAACATTTAACTGGGCTATCAACCTACCAGACCGAGTTCTTTGCCAGTTTGTGTGGAATATTAGTTCAAAGAAGTAAAAGGCTTTTGGGCGGGATCAGCCGCTTTTCATTATATTACCGGAAAAAGAGGTTGTGTAAATACCCCGTCAAGGTAGCGCCAAGCCTGTTGAAACTTTTCGAAAAATGAAGGTATTAGTAAATCACTGACTCGGTTTTAAATCAGTTTCCTCGGCATAGGCTTCGCAATTATTAGTTATCGCTTTCTTTGCGATCTATTTAGCCGTCGTTGTACATATAGCGCTCTCAGGTATAATAACGGCCATACCACGTTGAAAGCATCGATTTCGAAACTGAATGTGTCGTATGGAACACGCGTAACAAGGAGCCCGTGGCAAAAACTGCTTTTTGTTACTGAAGTATCGATAATGGGTTTGCACCGTGTTTTATTTTATCTAATTGCTTGTTTTAATTTAGCTCCAGAAGGGAGAAAACATTTTACCTAAACCTGGATGGAAATAGAGAATATAAATTCGTATAGATCAACACGTTAAAAGGCAAAAACAAATAAATAGACATCTACAAGCAATGCGAAACTAAATAAGCGGTAGTAAGTAATGGCAATAAAATATGAGGATGCATATACATACATAGGCATAGAATAATTAAAATGGAAAGAAAAGAAGGGAGACAGAGAGCCCGTTAACCAGTTGGCAATAATGAGTAAATCAGAAAAAACTAATTCTAGAATTATTATTATATTAGAAATATAAAAAGTCATTAAACTTATACCAGTAGAATTAGAAAGATTTTATGAAGAGCTACATACAGCGTTTGGAGAAAAAAAAGATTTTGGCAGCCAAGAGAACTGACACCTTCTACACGTCACGTTCTTGGTTCTTGGAAAATGTGTTTTCTGCTATTGTTATTATTATCTGCTGCACTATGTGCAATACGTAATCGTGTATAGAGTACTTATCTAGAGTCGAACACTACGCGGATAGAATCATTTAACAAGACCAAGGTTCGAACCTGAGATCTGCCAAATAGGAGAACTCTTAACCACTGCGCCACTGAACGTCTGTATTTTATATAAGTGCAATTATGAAATTTAGTTGAGGGTAAAGTTCTTAAAAAAAGAATAAAAGCAATATGCTTTTTATTCATCACCAGCAAATTCTTATAATTAACAAGCAGCTCTTTATTAGACTGTTACTAACATACATTCTTGAGCCTAATTGTTAAAGTTAATCAAATCCCCATGACACTTCCAGTTACATGATACTGCCTCTTTTGAAGACTGATATTTTATTATTCGTCACATCATGTGACAAATATTGATGTGGATTTAAATATAAGGTACAGTCATGCTCATATAAATCTAGTACAAAGATATTGGTTTTGTCTAGAAGATTAAGGGCTGTAATTGATGCAAATGGTGGAGGAATAAACTATTAGTTCTTTTATTTTGTACTTAATGAAAACTCAGTTGTACAACAAACAATTTTAGCTAATTGCTTAACTAGATCTAAATTGCTTGTACTAGATTTATGTGAGAATGACTGTACATTGAATTTTGTTTATTAAAATTGTTTATTATCAAAATCGCTTCACTCACCAAAACCTATATCCTGGTGAGTATACGTGAAATTGACTTAATCTGTCGTTTCACTTATTACTAGCTCCATTAATTAAATTAGAGGCATGAAAACTCATATCCAGGTGGGATCATGCATTCAAGTATGGCTTACTAGATTAATATAATTAAATTCTATTTTTGTTCTATTTTCTTTGCCGGTAAAGTCGATTTCAGTTGTGAAATCTTATACTGAAACTAATCTCACTTATTGCCCAAATAAACAACTGAATATCTCAACTTCTCAGGTAAATATTTCTTCTTTACTTTTAGATATTTCTTGTTACCTTATTAATATTGCTTTCTGGAAGGACTTGGATCTGGTTTTGTTAACTTATATAAATGTTCTGCTGCTCTCCTACATTCAGGTGAGTGAAGAATAATACACGAACATAGTAGTATAACTTAAACTAATTTGCATTATTTATTCTCTCAACAAAAGTTGACATCATTAATAATTTTTTACATAATTGCAAATGTAAGTTCCTATTACTTAGCTTAAACCCTACTTTCCATAAAAACAACGTTATATTTATATTATGGTTTATTTACATTTCTTTTGATATGCCTTGGTCTCTGCTTATTACATTTTAACACTTTCTATAAATTAACATTAACATGATTTTATGAGTTTTAGAATTTCAAATTCCAAATGTACCAGTTCTTTATCGTCCTTAAATAGGTTCTCTCCTTACATCATACATACACACAACCTTTTTCTTTTTACCTGCAATATATCTATAAGTTAACATCATTTCTCAAGTGCTAACTTAGATATACAGTGTGTCCCCGGATGGACCTAACTATACTTGTAAACTTCCTTATTTTGCATTTTGGGAAGAACAGTCATTTTTCATAAAAAGTTTTGCTTCATCTAGCAATTCCGCAGCCACTACCAAAATTTCGAAATAACATACAGGGTGGTTAGAAAACGAGACAACGTGAAATTTGGTTAAGAATAAAGTACCTTTTATTTGAAAGGAAAGCAATAGTATTACTGAGAAAAGATGTTTGAAATTTCAACAGAAGCTTACATATCTAATCTGAACGTTGTATCTCAAAGTTGATTTTTTATTTTGTATTGAAAGAAGTATGTAATAGCGAAATTTATAGGAGTATAAATTTTGATAAAAAAATAAACTTTGATATAAAACGTTCAGATTAGATATGTGAGCCTCTATTGAAATTTCAAACATCTTTTCCCAGTGATACTTATGCTTTCTTTTCAAATAAAAGGTACTTTATTCTTAACCAAATTTCACGTTGTGTCGTTTGCTAACCACCCTGTATGTTATTTCGAAATTTTGGTAGTGGCCAGTTTACAAGTATAGTTAGGTCCATGCGGGGACACACTGTATTTTTTAATAAACGAACGCTTCAGTTTTCTTGTTCCTGGTTGCTACCCTGCACAACTGGCTGGCTCGACTTCCCCCAAATGCTTATAAAGTTATTTACATTTTATAAAATGCTATTCAGCAACTAGACATAATCTCACTTTCACATTTACTTACAGTACCTAAGCATTTGAAATATTGTGGTACAGTACTTGTTCAATACCTTGCTGGTTGGTCAGGTTATGCACCGATATTAAGAGAACGAACAGAAGATAAGGTAGCTAAAACATCACTTTCGGATTAAGGTAATTAAAACTCTATGTAAATTTTACTTTCAATTAAAATTCTCAGTGTTAGTTTTCTGTATACATCTAATGTGTAGTATTCTCTGAACTAACAGTTACAAAAAGGCAAGCTATCTCTAACTTTTAACAGCTCCTATATTTTTGTATATGTGAGAAAGACATCAAGTATAGATTCTGAAGAACAAAATCATTGCAATATATTTCAAACATCTTTAAATACTACCAGTAGATTTCGTGGTGGCTGCAGTTGTTAAAGACATATCGGCTGAATGGAGAGCTACTCCTACAGTATAGTAACTTATCCACTAGTTTGACATTGCACGATTGCCACTTCTATTTCATGATGCGATAGTTTTTATAAGCGATGAGAAACAATTTCCTCTTCTAAGGTTTTTCCTTATGCATTGAAATTCATAAAATTCCCATTTCGCATGGCGGTGATAACTGATCATTTGACCGTTCCATCCTTTTTCTAGTTGTGATAAACAGTGCGAGGCTGTCTAATTGTTAATGTCGATATATCAAGGTCAATTATGTGATATTTTAAATGCTTTCATAGTCAAACTGTTTTATGTCATAGACATATCTTCAGTTAATAAGGGATTTTCGTTGTGGTCAGGGATTCTTGTTGTTCATCCATGCTGGCTTGTTGAAGAAATTATCAAGGTCCTCTTCAGAGCGAATATTTTGAAACATTTTTATAGGTATGTTTGATAAAGCCGAACCATCCAGTTATTAACATATTTTCTTTATCTGGACTCACACACGCTATAGACTGTATTGAATTCCTATACCTCAACCTTACTAATGAAAGCTTTTTGCTCTAACTTATACGTAGAAACATTACTGAATCTAGTTCAAGCTGACGTGTTTTTGTAAAAGAGAGATTAATTTGTCATACCACATAAAAAATGTTTTACACAAATAAAACCCGTTCCTCCACGTAATAAAAAGATATATTAAGTAAACAAACGGGAAAATATAACCTTAAATTACGATTCAAGCATTTATCTATTTATCTACTGCTTTAGCTGTTCTTTAAATTCTAGAACCCCTGAATAGTACGTGATTGTATACCTTCACTGGCGAGAGAAGGTGATTTACGTCGCTGTACCTTTCCAACCTGATGAAATTAGCCAATACTACTCGTATATACCCTCACAAAGAATTTTAACCACTTTCTAAGCTCCACTCTAACCTATTCAGTCTCATTTTTTTCTATGGTATAGTATTAGCAACAGAAAATAGAAAAAGAGGCTGATAATAATGCACGAAGAAGAGATAACAAGGAGAGAAGCACAAATATTGAAAAAGATTAAATGATTGCAATTCAGAGGGAAACAACTGTAACGAGTATCGGCACTTGAATATTTAGATACGATAAAAATTCATCGGCAGATACCGAATAGAATAAAATATACGACTGTACTGAACCAAAACAAACGTATTTAATACAAAACGGTAAACATGCACCGACTAACTTCCGAGGTTGCTAAAAAAATTAAAGGGGCGCCAAGTGGTTTTATATAGCACGTTTGTCTCTGGATTCTTAAAATAGCAAACCACTAAGGGACTCAAATGAAACTGAAACTAAAATAAAACCCAAAGAGTACCGAATATCATATAATAACAGTTAATAACATTTGGGCAATAACAGTACAAAATCATATTTAATTACTGGTATTTAACAAACAACCATAGGAATTTAGGTGTAGAAGTACCAACAACTAACACGCAAATAAAAAAGTAGCACAGATTTATATCTAACTAGTAGATATTGGAAGGCTCAATTGTAATACTTGCCTTATTAAATTGTAGGAGGAGAAATTGTGCTGAAAAATCGAAAACGTTAATGTAATAATAACATTCACAAAAATAAGCGTTTTCGCGACTGAATGTGATTTACACTTCCCTAAATAACATGAAAGTTTTCTTATAAGGTACTTATGCCATACAGGCACTTTGTTACGATCCGAATGTGTCTACATAACTTTGTAGGTCTTTGCGCACAGTCTATTTTATTTCGGGGTCCGCCGTGCACATTTTGAATTTCGCGCGCGCCCTCCCCCCTTGTATTTTGTTTATCGGCACGTGACGCGATAATGGCTTGGCTTAGTTTCCGCGTTCTTTTCTTTTGTGCTATTGCGGCCAGCAGTTAGCGTCTCTAAAATTATCCAAGTTTCTGCGGGCGTTTGGTTTTGTTGAAAAATTCTTTCTCACGTCAAATTCTTGCCGAATCTTTTGGGAACACGCTGGTACTCCATCTCGCAGGTGGCTTGGTTATAGGGGTAAGTCTTCCTGCCGTGTTTAAGATTTTCTTGATTCTATTTTGGGAATTTTCTATAGCCGCAGTTAAATCTCCAATTTTAACCTCTCCCCCCCCCTGCGTTGCTTCAGAAGGTTTTTCCTAACCCACATTGCGGCCAATGACCTGCGTTGCCTCTGAAGGCACCTGCCGAATCTAGCCTTCTATGTGGTATTTGGGGCATAACCTTCAACGCTCTGTGTATTATGTATTGCTTTTCCACTTTTGTTTGAAATGCTTTCGCACGTTGTCTATAGTAATATCTGCGTTTGTTGCAGTACCTACTTGGATTTCCTCAGGATTCTGCAGATTTTACTTTGCACTTCGCTATCAATTTACTGTTCGCTTCACGAACCGAGTAAATTTAATGCACTTAACGATTTTCATCCTCGGAGCATAAAGTAGTCTCCGTTACAGCTTTTAAACTGTTGTTGTAGTATTTAATTTATAGTTGTACTTTTAAACTGTTGTATACGATAAATTATTTACAAGTGAATTTATGTACATTGAGGTGCACCTTAATTTGGCCTATATGATCACGTTATTTATGACCTGCATATATTTATTGACACTATTTCGATAATCACTTGTACCCTATTTTAATTGCTAGTAATATGTGATTATTATACTGTGATATAAGTATTCTGTCTTTTTCTTTGTTACTGCTACCTAGATTCGTATGCTGTCTTTCAGATTATGGTGCAACTTTGAGTTTACGAATTCTCTGTGACGCCTGGATAAGTTTGTCGTTAGTTAAAAAAATCTTTGGCGCCCTTTTTGGCATTTTAATTGCTCTGAGTACTAAAAAAACTGCACGCCGCGCCGTCTCCATTAAGTTAGTTCGCCCGGCAATTGTACCCATGAAGTCATTTAATTTTTGAAGTTCGAGCCGACGAATCAATTTAATCTAATAACTTGCATATATTTCCTTGCATTAAATAAAAAATTCTACCAGCAGTGTGGCTGCAATCAAGTATAAAATTATTAACTTCAAACTGCTTGGGTATCAGTGCAAAAATTATATTAGCCAAGCAGCGACATAATTTAGCTCAAACATAAGCTATGTTTAAACAGTATAAAATAAGTTCCCATCATAGAATACACTCATGGCCATTAATTTAATAAAGACATCAAACTTGATTAAATAATTAAAGTTAACAAGGTAAAGTCTAGATTCATACAAATTTAAACCGTGGATCCGACAAGTTCAAACTCTGCGTTTACACAACCAAACTAACGGACTGGATTTTCTTTACCCGGCAACGATAGCTGAATTTAACCTCCAAAAGCAGATACAAAAATCATATTAATATTAAATTGAATTATAGTATGCTACTAATATAGCTTACACGTAATTGAATACACCGTATTCTGACCTGATCCCCACAAAGGTCTAGTCAGTGGATGACCTATAAACGGGTTCCTCCCGGTCATGGTCTCCTAAGAGCTCTTCCAACAAAGCTACAAGTACTAATTTACTCCTTCCTGGATTTCACCCATCTCTGCTGATATCAGCCAGATCGCTTTCCAGAACCTCAGCAGCAAGTACCTCATCCTATGAGTAACCCCAAAAAGAATACAATTTTTGAAAAATGTTAAACTACAATTCCATAAGCAATATAACTTCGTATCAGAGATATCCCTATTTTAACACGCGAAGAGCCGCAACTAACAAAACCTGACGCCACACCTGTGGTTTAAACTTCGAACGCTACTAAATTTAATGTTCCCATCAACGCTCAATGCATTAATGTCCCAACAGGATCTGGCGATAAAAACTTGAATTGCACTTCATGGTTCGCAAAAAAAATTCAACACGAGGCGAGAATTTTAGCAGTCCGGAACATCGACAACGGAGCTGAACGGGTAGTATAACCGGCAGGCAAATATGTAACAGAAAAGAATAACTAAATGTCTCAACAATTGCAATGCCCATTTTACCGTATGGAAACAAAAACGTGTTTTTTCAAGAAAATTAAGAAAAGAAAAGCACAACCATTGAATTGTGGTTTATACGAACGATTGAACAAAAAATAATACACAAATAGTTAAACGAAGAGATATGAGTAAAGACAATTAAGTAGAATACTAGAAGAATGTGTCTTCTGAATCGGCAATGGAGTCAATAAGAGTAGAGAAAAGAGGACAAAACAAAAAAGTAGGCAATATTACAGAAGATCTACTTCTAGCATATATTCGTCTCAGAGAATATTGACATATCTGCGAATTGGAATAAACACTTTAATAGTTTTTTCTCAACGTGTCTTTCATGTCATGTATAATGATATGGGTGTGGGGAAATTGTAACCTAGGCGAATTATCTACAAATTCCTGAACTATCCCCAATTAGAGTGATAACATCCCAGCCGCATTGCAGCCGCCTTGAGGAAAATAGTTTGGATTGTAATGTAAGTTTGAGCAAAACGTCGATTTTATTTATTACGTTTCAGAAACAAGGAAACATTTAAAGATATAGATACATTGTGGTTTCTTGTTCAAAAGTCCACAAGAAATATGTTCATTTCAGAACAAGGATGGAACAATGACATATTACTTGGAGCAAGGTAAAACTGTGATAGTAATACGCTGTTCTTCATTACTAAGGTTTGTAAAAATATTACGCGTTCTTGGATGTGTTGCAAAAAATAAATTGATTACACTTGAAATTGACGAATTATCCTTTATATTCGTCAAATTACTGCACAGCAGAGTAAAAGGAAATGAAGTATGACGAAGAAGAATTAATAGCGGAATGGCTGAGTTTTATAAAGAGCCAGTAAAGGAAGTGTAATAAGAAAGAATTGATTAAGATGGTTGAACATATTATCCAATTGGGGACCAACAGAATCACAAAAATAATGCTCTCGTCTGCATCAAAGGGAACGAACTAAAAACATCATTATGACCAAGGAAAGGGCGGATCGACTGTGTAAGGCAGAACCTCCAAGAGTTGGGGCTATAAAAAACTGGGAAAATTTAGATAGAGACTGGAGCAATTGGAAGAGACGAACCCAAGCCATGGGCTACTTAGCTTGAAGTGAAGAAGTATATACCGATGGGGCCAAAATTATATATAACAGCAATGAGATAACATGAACAAGAATATAACACGTATTGCTTGAGTAAGAAAGAGATAAACATAGTAGCAAATATTCGAGAAGGCTTGACTCTTAATTTAATTATGACATTTGTCAACTAAACATGCCTACTAAAATAATTTTTTCGTATGGCCATCTCTTTCTTACTCAAGCATTCTATTTTGTTATTCATGTTATCTCATCGCTGTTATATATAATTATGGCCCCATCCATATAATGGAGAATTAATACAGCAAAACAATTGAAGAACTGAAGAATTGGCGAGAAACTTATGTAGACTAGGAGAAAGAAGACGATCTAAGCTAAGGTACAGTCGGCGCCTTAGAAATCCGGACAATACTATGATAGATTTTGGGTGTATGTATAAGTGTATAAACTGGACTTTTACAGTTGTGATGGTTTTGATTGTTATGTCAGATTTTTTATTGTTTGTCAAATAGGAAATGCCACATTAATGAAGTAACCACAGCAAACAAATAATACTAAATCAAATATTACGTGTCCCGATTTCTAAGGCGCCGACTGTACTTGGCTTTCAGATGAAGTGGTGAGAACAGAAAATAATAGTTACATTAGATGTACAAGCAGGAACAATCAAATATGAAAATCGAGCAGTCTATTTAGATCAGTCGATATCGTTCTCAAATTGCAGGGAGAAATATCCACAAAGAGAAATCGATACAAGTTAGATAATTTTTTGGATGTTGGAAAATAGTTTCAAAATTACAAGATGAAGTTTTGGGAATAAAAGCAGATATGTGAAAGGAAAAAGATGGAAAGATATAAAAATGTATGAAAACAACGACAACCAACTAATGGTGAGTTTGAAGCGTTTGTAAAAATTTAAACCTGAGATAGATTGCGGTAATTTGAAGATAAGGGCAGGCTTGATTTATCAATACTCGTAAACATGGCCGTAATAAAATTAGCTTTTGAATTTCATAAAACTGATTGAGAACCTCTGGAATACTACAAATTATTCTCAAAAATAGTTAGTGAATAGGTTTTAAAATCCGCATCACTTAGCCAGACGCGTTTACCTGCACAATGCCCATGCAGCTGGAGCTCATTGTTTCACGGTACACCTGTTATTGACTGAAAGAAAGTAAATGCACTATTTTATAACAAAATAGTATATTATTATACTAGTTTAATAAGAGGGCCTATTGTAGCACTAGTGAATTTGGGCACGACGAGCGTAGCGTGGAGTACTCCAATGGAACGAGTGCTACAGTGCCTCTTAGTAAACGAGTATAATATACTATTTTATCTGCTTTTCATAAAAAGTTACTCAAAAACTTTGAATTTTGACATTTCATAAATGTGACATCTGTCAGTTGTCTGAGACAAGGTAGGCCGTTTCATTGTTTTTCATGTGAAAATAATAATTCAAAAACAGTGCTATAATGGACTCCATTCTAGCACTGTTTTTGGTGTTATAATAAGTATATTGTGACATCAAAATAGAGAAATACATTTTAATACTGTTTGGCCTTATATTAAATAATTCGCTTTTCTTGAAGATAGGGGTTGTCAAACAATACAAGTTTTTTAAGATGGAAATTGTTTAAATTAGCGGATTTTGAAAAACCAAACCTATCATTGTTGATACCAAATATTCAGCATTGGCATTAAACTATGAACACCCAGTAACAAAAGGGGTGATGGATAAACATCAAATGTGTAAAACAGCATGGCAGCTATTTCCCAAATAACCAATGTATCCCTCAGTGAAATTTCAATGGCTTACTCAGTTTTATCGGAGAGTGGGTGGATTCAATTATTACAATTTAACAAACCACTAATATGCAAAAGGTCTTATTTTAGGCGCCAGGTTTGACAAAGCTTTAAAGAAATACAATTTACTACGATTCAGCATATCAAACCCTATGACTGGAATCGCACAGGATGCGTTGCAATATCACCTAACTGCTGCTATTTAATCTGCTGTGGCGAACTAAGATTATTACCACCTGTAACGTTGCTTCAAGAGCACAACCAATAACATAACATTAAATACAGTCAGTATATTTGGTTTATTTCGTATCAATTGATTAGAGACACAGAATTTATGATGAATCATGCCCATGACCTACATTAATTAAAATATTAAATTTTACATGCAATAATTATAGTAAATGAAAAGTATGAATTGCAGTATGAAGTAAATTATATTGAAACCTTAAAATTGCGAACAGCAATAAAGTGAAAATGACCCCAAAAACAACAATTTAAGCAAGCAACATTTCAAACATTGCGAAGCGAGTAGGTTACACAAACAGTAAATATGTATATCTAACGCCAATACACCTTAATTTTGTATAATCGAAGGATGTAATCATATTAATGACTAGCAGCTCATTCTACGTACATTCACCTTTTCACACATTTAGTCAAATAATACTCTTACCATCGAAGCTCCTTATGGCAAAACCCTGCCATCGCTTGCAAAATGAAACAGTATTTACATCTACCATTTGCGAAACGAGTACCTCATCGCTTACATTATGGAAATTGCCATTAACAAAAGTAAGCCAAGCAAATGCTAAATTCGCGTCTTCTATTCTTGAATACAATAGTTCGTAGATTCCCTAGAAGGTCAATAATGATGTAACAACGTCAATTCTCGACGGTGTGCTGCTCTATTGAGAATGTGGTCACTGCTCTGCTCACGTGGACCGGTGAAATCCAGCTAAACAGGTGTGCAACTTCAAACGGAGTGCATGTAGAATTCTCTCAAATGTGGCCCAGAATTTTGCGGCTTTACTAGGAGCGCTAATTAAGAACGAATGCCCACGCATTAGCGAGCTATTTAAACAAATCTATTGTACCTACCTTCATAATGGAAGCAGAGTAATTTTACAACTGCGTCACGTTGTTCCTCGAACCATTAAATCTCATCTTACAATGGTTTTATACGCGAGCGACAATTCGTCCCCACGAAATAAACATCAAACCAAACTGATAAATCCGTAAATTAACTTCTACGACAATTAATTCTGCCACGTGCAGAATTATAACCTGAGCATTAGCATTTGGGTCTGGAAAAACACGACCTCTTCAGGAGCGTTCTGGATGCAAAAGACCGATTTTCGTTCCCCGACACGGCCTCATGCGCAGGTAAGGTGCTTTCGCATAATGAAACCACTAACTACGAGCGTTCGGCAATCAGAAAATAATAACAATTCAACTAACGTGAAAGTAAACCGTAACATTGTCTTCTAATTACCGTAATATATCTCAGAGCTAAATTTCTACAGACCAATCAAACTCACCCTGTATAGTTAGAGTTTTTTCAAAACGAACATATGAAAAAGGTGTTTTTGGAAGAACCATCGAAGAGGGAAACCGAAAAATCTTCGTGAACAAGCACTTATTCAATATAGGAACAAAAGACATCAATGTGCAGGTTTTGTGAAGATGAGCCCGAAACTACTTTTCACTGTATTTGCCAATGTGAGGACTAGAAACCCTCAGGATTTACTACTTTGTAGAAGAGCTAAAACCCGAATTGGTCAGGAGCACCCCTATGAAGACGATTCAAACCTTCTTTGATGGAGATTTCTCTATGAGGCTTATCAACACGTAAAAGAACAATAGGTCTTCTAGACAGCAGTATGTGGGCCTCATGACCATAAGCCCAAGATTAATAATAATAACAGAACACACTCACAGCGATCAAGGGAAAAGTAAAGACGTAAGGTGGATGAATAACTAAACACCTATGTTCAAAAAATTTGGATTTTGTAAGAAATAGGTTTTACACGAAGAGGAAGAAGAAGAAGTATAAGAAAAATAGGAAAACAATAAACGTATCAACACTGCTAGACCATGTTGCTATGCGGTTTCTTCTATTGCTTATTTTTCTTTGGGATTTTTATAAGATTACCTACTTTGGTCTGCTGTTATTGCAAGTAAAATAAATGATAATTGTTTTACCTTCTTATAGCAGCGCAAAACTACTATAAGGAAACTGTTTATAACATGTTTCTAGCTGCAGAGATAAATAAAATCGACGCAAATGTTGCTTGCATTTATTTCTGCGATGAATTTTTAATAGCGTTTTCCAAAACATCGTTCCTCAGAAGATTCCACAAAGTTGCAGTTGGGTTTAGCAATTCTCCATTATGCACACGACAAACGTAGCAGCACTCGAGAGTTAAAACTGGGGAGTTATGGCGACTTCCCTCAGGAGAAAAGACGTTCCGTCCGATTGGGGAAACTCAAGTTTTACCGACATTCCCGTAGCATAAAATATTTACTCGTTTTGTTTGCCTGCAAATTCCCAGTCCTTCGCTGGAGAGAAATGAATAGCATTTTCGATAAAAATGGAATCTTTTAGCCCTGCAAATCAAAAGGGTTGGTCTTAGATTAGCTCTTAGAATTAATATTATCCTAAGAATGTACAAATTCGAAGTCGACTGTTGTTTCGAAATCTTGGGCGAACAATTTTGTATTTGCGTTATTATTTCGATTTAAGTAGAAAGTTTCTGGCAGCAGGAGAGAATTGGGTACAAAATCATAATTATACAATGAAGCCTCATTATCTTAGCAGTCAAGGTCGAATCGAGCGACATATGCGCCAGATGGCGGAAGTGGAAACCGTCCTTATCACATTATTTTCCAAAGTAATTATTACCACACACATATTTTGCAGATTAATTTAAGAATATTAGTTTATAATAGATTTCCTTATAGAACTTTCAAACGCTTTTCCTTGTATATTTACTAAATTGTACTCACATTTTAAAACTTCAAACCTGATGAAGATATGATATTGGCACGTTTGCATTAATTACTACTAGTTCTATATTTTTGAAAACAAAATACTACGAATACCTGCTTTATTGACATTTTAATTATACATATCACGACTCGCTTTCAAGCTGAGTTAGATACAGATTTTTTTAATATTGATATATTACACCTGATCGTATACGACCAAACAAGGATATCATACATTGGTGTTTCTCATATTCTAATTGTTAGATAGAGATATAAACATTTAATTAGATGGCGAAGCTGTATTACACAAAACCGTGGAAAATGAAATTAAAATAATTAGAACAGGCAGTTAGAGTCAAGCTAACAAAGCCAATACTCTACAGATTTTGTAAAATAAAAGCACAATGGGTATTCATGTTTCAGCTATTACCCGGTATGCATTTTTCTAATTTATATTTAGGACTTCTTTAATTCTATTGGGGTTAGTATAAATCCCAATTTAGTCATTGTGAAAAAGAGGTAATTACTAAATTCGTTAATCTTTGAAACTAAGTGTAATTCTTCCTCTCACAAGCAAATTTTCTGATAGACTGGTGACGTGTGGGTCTTTTCCATGTGTATGATAATAGTCATGAAATTCCAGCCGTGCTCTAAATGTTCTATTCGTGGCAATTTAACTTCCTTATAAACAGACAATTATCACCAGATATGTAGTATCGTTGGTTTCCGTTTACGTTTGCTGCAGGCATATCTCTGCCAATTGTCAAGTGTTGAGGATAAACTTGTTAATTACATCACCACGATCAGTCCCTGTTTAATTTTTCCTGGCTTAAACAGGATGCAATAACTGAGATAACAGATTGCAAAATATACCTACTTTTGAAAAATACATATCTGCATTATTCAGTGTTTTACTATGCTTATGGACACGAAATTTCAAGTAACTTCAACTGAGGTAGTATATCTGATGGAAGAACATTACATTAACGTTTCTACCTGTCCATTATGTTAGGTTAAGTGGAAGAACAACATTAGTGAAACATCGCCTTTTTTCATGTATCCGAGAAAATAAAGCCATTTATTATTATTATTATTGTTAGTATTATTATTGATATACGTGTGTGTAAGTTACAAACGAGTACGCAGCACGTGTTATGTAAGCACACGAGTATATTAATGATACATTATCACACATGTATTGTATAACATGTTATCTACGACTGCCTAAAATTGAGAAAAGTGCATTAAGAGAAATGTCAGATCTGTAATTTTCAAAAATAAATTAGTAGGCAAATGTCATTATGTCATTTGTTTGACACTATTACAGTTAGGTAATGAAGCAACTGCATAACCGAGTGATGTAATAAGCTTCATTACCTAACGGAAATAGTGACAAATGACTGACGTAATGAGTTACTTATCCCACAGGAATAGTCAAATTAAGTCATTTTTATCGCTCTAGATTCTTAGATAACAAAACTATCTTTACCGTAACTACAGATTGCTGACATAAACAGCGTACATACATTAAATACGTAGAGACACTCACTGTCGGTTCGTTCATTTGATGTCAAAATACTGATTTTAATGACATTTAACGGCTCCTGGGGGGAGGGGGGGGGTACTTTCCGATATTACCAACAGATGGCGCCACTACTGCACCATATCAAGGTTGGGATAGAGTCCCTGTGTAATATTAAAATTATTTTATTATTAATATTCAGGAACTCTAAGTTGGGATAAGGTCATTACGACTCTTTGTTTTTCCATCTAGTGGTCAATCTTAGAAATACCCCCCCTCCTCCTTTCCCCGAGTCACTGTCCATGGCACTATAGTCAGGTTTCAACATTTGGCATTTGTTTGATTTGAGATGGCAAGAAGGAAGAAAATGGATGTGGCGAGAGTGCCATATGTAATACAGTTATAATCTACAAAAGCAATTTCTGGAATTGGATGCAAAACTAGCAATTACATCATATGAATTGGATAGCAGAGAATGGTTTTCCTGGAAGTGGTTTACATCAAGTTTGTTAGCAGAGTGAGCGTCTTGTGGTGTGGATAGAAGGTTTTTCATATGCTGGAGTTTTAATTCGCCAAGCTTGTTATTGAAGTGACATCTTGTACCTTGCATCTAGTCGAGGTTCGTGATACTAGGTCGTCAATGGCTTGTAAATTTTCGAAAGAAAACGTGGAAGGCGCGTGTGCTGCTGATCAGTTTTTGGCAGTTCTATTGGACAAAATATAGAAAGAGTGAAGTGAGGTAATTTTACAGAAGGGAGTACTTACTATTTGATATTTGTTGAATGACAAGTAATGTAACGAGAAGGTATTTGTAATTGATTTTGCATTTGCATCATTTAAACTGACAGTGACAGACGTACAAGTTGTCACGAATTTAAAAAATGAATTTTCAGAAATAAAAGCAGTCTTTATTATGAGCGAATCCGACCTGTGTTTTCAGTTAAGAGTAAATGTTTTCTACCGGAGCTAAATATATTTAATAATATTGATAATTCATAATTTATAGAAGGGTAAATGAGTTACTTAAATTCATTTTAAAAGAGAATTGATTGAAAATAAACTAAAATGTAGTAAAAGTCAGACGTAATAGTTAAAGAATAATAATTATTGTTATAACATAAAACTATTTACATACATAAAGACCTTTATAACATAGTCAATTATAACAATATATTTTTTTAAAGTTAAAAACAATTGAAACATCGGTCATTTTGAGCGGGTTTTTGGCGATAACTTTTTTTCTCATAAATCGATTTTGATCATCAAAAGCTTGGTTTGTTTGTTTTTTTAAGTTACATAGGTCTATATTTTTTTCAAAATTTTTCGTGGCTTTGTTGGTTTTTTATATGCATAAAACGGATTTTCCTTACTTTGACCGTCATTTTGAATCACTTCTCCACTGATTCAGCTGTTAAATGATAGTTCGTTGAATTCTAGGGAATTTTTCCTATAAAAATATATTTTCACTTTTCAGGTAGTGTTTTTGTCAAAAAAGAGGTATTTTCAGCAATTTGACTGGACTAATTATGCAATTCATCCAGAAAATTAGCTCGTTTAAAGTTATATTGTCCAGTATCCAGTTTAAAAGGATTCACCTTGCTAGCCTGTATATAAGCTAATGTTAAAGATTAATTTAAATAAAATCGTCTGATTAATGTAATTAAATTATGAAAATTTATAACAGAATTGTTTGTTTAATTGAAAGCCATTGATGGAATTTAAGATTGGAGGTAAATTAAAATGAAAGGTATAGCATTTGAGCACTATTTGATGGTTGTAAAAAGGAGCAATAATTAATACAAGTTCATGTTGCATGTGACAAAAATAAATTCTATTGTAATAAATAATGAAGTGGGTAGCATTCAGAAAAGCTTGGGATTAAGATGGCAGAAATAATTGTAACTTAGATAGAAATAAAATTTTGTTATGTTTATTGAGAAAATAACAGATTTAAAAACAACATGTAATTTTGATACTTTAGTGAAAATAAAATAGAAATTCGGCCCTAGGTATTTATTTTTGTTGTTGTTTATTTGAGTTTGGATTAAATAAAAGGGTTGATAATAAAATTTTCCAGGTGAAATCAGGTGAAATATAAAATAATAGTTACTCAGGAGAGTTTACAATATGGTATAACTACATAATAAGAACAATAAGAAGCAGAATAATACGAATTGGATATAATTGAGTTAGTTTTAGTATTACAATTTATAAGAAGTTACATTAATTGAAGGGTCATAAATGGATGGAGTTCTTGAGGGATTGCTGAGGACGTGAGGACTGGATGACAGACATTGACGTAGGAACTACTAAAGATCTGTAATTCTGCTGGCTGCTGACGGCTTATATGAATGGAGTAGGAGCTAAGGGAGTACAAGGTTAATTTACATTTATATGTGGAAGCATACTAACTGTGAAGACGTTGGAAAGGGAGATACTGCTGGAGTAACGGAGGCCTAGGTGTGGAGAAGGGATCGTTTTTACAAGCATCCTAAGTTTTTTTTGAGTTGGTGGCTGGTTGTTAATGGACAGTGCATCTTAGCTGATCTGTGTAGGAGTCCTAGTAGGAGATGTAAGGAAGTGAGACATCTTAAGATATTTTACAGTTATTGAAAGTGAGAAGAATCCAGGTGAGTTTATTATTAATTATATTAAGGTAATCTGAAATAAAAGACAAGGAAGTATATTGAACTATAGTTAAATACTTATCATATAATATTCATTCACAAAGAATTGGAAAGAATCTATTTAGGTATGTCACATATTATTGAAGGTGCCATTGAGGGCTGTTTGAAGTAAATGTGACAGTGCATGTCATTAGTAAATTTCAAATTCAGAATTAAAAATAAAGAAGCAACTAAGAAGTAACTAGATCAATGAACTAACCCTGATAAGAGTTTCATAGCAATACCGGTTTTATTATTAAAAAAGATTTCAATTAAATAAGTTAATTTCAAATATTATTAGGGCTAATACTAAATAAAATATGCATTCCAAGAAGTGTATCAGTGCAATATATTTAATATCAGCTATCAAACAGGGTTGGTGCGCCTCCTCGGGAACCAGTGCAGAATAATAACAATGCACTGCCACCTACTGCCATGCTAAAACTAGATCAAGTAGTCGGTTACTGGAATTAACAACGTTATTAAATTGGCTCAGACCGTACCAGTTCATGAAATCCTCGTGCATTACCTGCAGCTTATACCTAACACTAAATAAATTGAAATCTGCAAAAATGTTTACATTTTGTTATCCATTCAAAAAAATGGAATGGAAGAATTCATAAAATAAATAAAAATTGATATCGCAAGCGTCAGGAGGAAAATAAACACAGTATATATAAAGGAATACATCTACGCACGTAGAATTTAACCCGAATATCTTCATTTTCGCTCTCATCTACAACCTACAACACTAAAATTTAGTTTTTTACAGCAATTAGGACTCCGCCAACCCTTGTTATAGCGAAACGGAGTTCACGGTCTCTGGAAAAAACTACTATTTGTAAATAATTCGCTAAAAGAGTTTGGGCATGGAGCTGAGTTTTCCAGAGATTACCTCGCGCATATTTTCCCATCTCTGCCTATTTTTTCTTTAACATGGTCCAGCCATCTTTTCTGTTGCCTTCTCACAGTTTGATTGTCCATTCTCCGTTTCGATTGCAAAATTCGGCCCACCTAGTTCGGTTCGGTTGCGGATTTCTTCATTGCAGATGTGATCTCTTAAATTCACCTTTGCATGATCGTTCGATAGCTCGTTTTTGGCGTGTTTTCGGACTAATGGTCTTATGATTTTTTTCTTATTGATGATATTTCATGTGTAGAAGCTGTTTCAGTTTGCGGTACTCTTCCATAAGAATTATTCCATAACTTCAGAAGGTACTAATTGTTCGAGGTATTCTTGTATTGAAACAAAAACTCGAGAACGACTTGACCGATTAGGATTTTTTTTTTTTTTGTTCGTCTTACTCCCGAGGAGGTTTAGCAAAAAAGAAAATTCG
Source organism: Agriotes lineatus (assembly GCA_940337035.1). Taxonomy (NCBI): domain Eukaryota; kingdom Metazoa; phylum Arthropoda; class Insecta; order Coleoptera; family Elateridae; genus Agriotes; species Agriotes lineatus. Next base: position 106,204,671 of record OW679201.1, read on the forward strand.
GAAAAATCCAAAAGGAAAGCCAGAAAATTGGAAAATATCGAAAGTGTGTTTTTCTGTACACTGTACGACTTTCTGTTTGCAGTCATATTTTTATGATTCTGTGCTTAATGGTTTGAAGGATTTTCCCCATCATGTCATAATCCAAAACAACGTTTGCCGGGTCAGCTAGTTAGTTTATACACTTTTTAAGCGTTTTCGCAAGTTTTTTTATATCTGTTTTATCAGGCGCATCTCTAGTTGGAAATTTGTCTAAGGTGATTCCGTTTTCAATAGACTAATTTTTGTGTTTAAATTTACATGAAATTGATGTTATTTTTGTGAATAATTAGATTTAGCATCATGTGTTTTTGAAGGTCTCTTGTCACTTGATTATTTGTGTTTGGTATGTAAACGTTACGATTTAAGCTTTTTTCTTTACATTGCTTAATCCCATGTACTCGTATCTGGTTACAGTCAATATTTTCTTCGATTGTTGCATAGTCTACTGGTTCATCTTTGTATTTTCAATTTTACTGTGCATTAATATAGCTTTCAATTTTCCCGATAAGCTGTTAGTATGTATTTTCTCTTGTTTTTTTTGTCATTGAATGGCTCTAGGTTACTGGGTTACTGTTAACCAGTACCTTGAATTGACGAAGGGGGGGGGGGGGGGGTATGTAATTTTTGGTAGGCGTTTCTAAAATTTTACTTTTCCTAGACGGTCGTTTTTGTATGCTTGATTAATGATCCCCATCTATTATTTACTGGGATGTAAGGTATATGAATGCCAATGAAGGAAGATTGAAACTTGTAATATGGTTTACCATGAGATTAATCATTGCATGTCTTGGGAATAAGAGCTTGAGCTCGAGCTCCACGTGGGCTTATTTTACGAGCTTATTTAGTGTAAAGTATATATACAGAATAGAAAATAGAGACCCCCATCCTTCGAGTATTCTAATGATATTGAGATCTTAAAAAACAGAGTTGATCAAGAGACCTGTGGTAGAAAACGAATGTGCCTCAAGACTAGTTGTTGAAGATGAAGGGCAGATCAGTTCTCATAATCACAAAATATGCTTCTTAGGTAGAATAAGAAACAACATTCGGCTAGGATATCATCTAAATCGCATATTTTGTTTATAATTTGAAGAAAGGAAATTATTTATTTATAAGATATAGATTTTCGGAGAAAATGTAGCTGCTTATTAGCTCTGTTGATCGATTTACCGTGGTGGATAAGCCCACATTTTCTGTTTGTGTTCTTTCTTTTCCTACACGTCCTGGTGTGTTTTAGCCTGATTTGCAATCTTCTTCCATTCTTTTCTATCCTTAGTCAGCCTTTCCAGTTTTGTATCTTTATTAGTCTTATATCCCTTTCAGGTTACTCTTTCCATATTGCCTTTGGTCTTCCTCTCGGTCTTACTTTTGGTGGGCTCCATTCTGTTATTATCCTTACCTCTTCTTTATTGTTCTTTCTGTATATATTGCTATGGTTTTGAGCCCTAGGAACTCAACTCTGTTAGCATTGGCAAATTAATGATTTTTTCACAAAAGCTCAGAGTGAGATATTTTATATAACTGCAAGAAGTATCATAAAAATTTTAATCAGTAATTACATTTGCAAAGCAATGCTTCTAGTAAATAAAATGATTGAGAACAGAAGGCAAAAGGCAGAGCTCAAAATTTCTAGCTTGGAATCACCTAATTTTAATTAGCTTAAAATAATAACAAATGTTGATGGAAAGTAAAAGCCAATCCAGTTAAATAAGTCTATCACAGAAAGATTTATATTACATGCGTGTCAAGTAAAGTTAGAAGTCATAATAATTATTAAAATATCTTTATGAGCTTATTACATAAAGGTAACAAAAGCAGAATGCTTGGAATAATGTGCAAAGAGCACGAGACCAGATCTAATAAGGCTATTATAACATGGAACAACAAGATTTGAAAATTTGGTGAAATTCAAACAGTGATTTGGAAAATGCAAGAAAAACAAACACCTAATTGAACACCAAGTTTGTAAAAGGAAGTGAATGAGTGAACTGCTAGTCAGTGTAACTAATAAGTGAACAGACAATTAAACAGTGCAATGTCAATGACACTAAGAGACATACATTGCAAAATTGAAAGAACAATTTTTATGAATAAGGTTTTACTGTAAATTATTTAGTTTTAAGAATATTTAATTGTAAAAGTAAGTGTTTTGAATAAGGTCAATTTCCGTTTTTATAATCCAGATGTTCATTTGTTTAAAAACGACGCTAGCGATTAACAATTGAATAAATTTTTTGAATGACAGGCGTTTTTGTATGTCAAGAAAAATTAACTTTCTATATAGTAGTCATTAGAATTTACCAATAAAAAGTGCACTGCATATGTTACGATGGATCTGATGATTGTTTTGAAGATGCTCAATTTTGTGTTTCATTGTCATTCTAACCAGTTCAATCAGTTTTTGGGGTGTTTTTAGTAGTTCTAGATCTTGCATTATTTTTGCACTTCTCATTTGGTCAAATGCCTGCTTGAAGTCTATGAATAATATATGAACGTCTATGTCATGTTCATAGCATTTCTCTGCAATTTGCTTCATAATATGCAATGCGTCAGTTGTTGATTTTTCTTTCCTAAAGCCGAACCGTTTCTGTATATTGCGTTAATCTGTCTTTTAACAGTGATGTTAAAATGTTGCATGTAATATTTAACAACGTTATCCCTCTATAATTTATACATTCATTGTCATTCCAACTGTCATCTGGCATTTTTTCCTCGTTCCAAATTTTAACTATCAAATTGTGTATTTTCGTATGCAGTTCTATTCCCCCTGATTTGATCAATTCTGCTCTTGTTCGATCTGTGTCTGTCTCTTTGGTAGTTTTAAGTTTAATTATAATTTCTATACTTCTTCATAACTCGGTAGTTGTTCCAGCTTTTCTGATCTATGTTCCGTTTCTACCTCTTGCGGGTAACCTGCTAGCGGTTCATCTTTGTATAGATCTCCAAAATACTTTATCCATTGTTCTTCCTCCATTATCAATGTAGTAGATGATTTATGTTTTGTTTTAAGTGTCTATACAGTAGCCCTGTGTTATTTCGTTTGAACTCACTTTTAATTTTCGCTAATGTGTTCTCTACCCATTCTTCTTTCTTCTTACATAGTTTGTTTACTTCCCTTCTTTTTTTCTCTATAACTATCCATATCTTCTGGTTGTCCCGTTTTTAACCATTCCAGTCTTGCTTTTTTCTTGCACTGTAACACATGTTCGCACCCTTCTATTTTATTTGTATCCTATCGAGCATTCAGCTACTTTCACCACAGTTTCTTCTATAGGTCTCCATTTCATTATTGTAAAACTTTTTACTTTCTTCATTTTCCAATCTTTCTCTATTCTGTTTTCTGTGTTTCTTTTTCTTTGTTGCTATTTTGCACTTTTTAATTTACATTTGACAATTACAAGGTGGTGATCCGTATCCACGCTGATCCATGTGTAGTGTGTGTTGTGATTCTTTTTGTGTTCATTAAGAACATATTTGTTGCTGCAGCAAAATTGTACATCATCTCTCCATTCTCGTTCATGCACTGTATAAATATCTACGACTTCTCTGTAACATGTTTCTCGCCCGACTTGAGCATTAAAATCTCCAAGTATTATCAGCGTACCTTGTCATATAGCTTTTCTAGTGCATTATAAAATCTTTGTTTGTTTTCTTGCTTTTTTGTTCCGTTGGGACGTAAACGTTTATTATTGATAGGTTGTTTTGATTCTAATGTATGATATTAGCCCATTTATTACCTTGAACTGTAATACATCCTTTTTCAGTTTATCCTGCACTAAGAACGTTGTTCCCCCATATCCCTGTTTCTTCTCTTTTGCATACCAAATAGCATATTTTCCTTTTTCAATTTTCCCTTCTCTACTCCATCTTATCTCTTGTAAACCATCTATGTCTACACGGTATGTTTTCAATTCTTTAGCAACGGCTTGCATTTTTCCAGGCATTAAAAGAGTATTAACATTCCATGTACCAATTTTTACTATTTGTTTCTGCATTTTCTGTCTCTTCTGTTTCAGCTTTTTTCTTTTCCAATAATATTTTGCTCTTGTCCTCGTCCTTTGTTTTGGTCATATCTGTGTGTGTTTGGCCGACCTCCTCCTCTGTTAGTTTTTTGGATTTTTTTTTCCAATTCTTCGGTTAGCCTATCCCATATCCATTCCGTTCCATTAATTCATACTTTCTTGAACCCCGCTTCCACTATGTTACCTTTCTTTTTCTCGTTCATTGCTCTTTCTCTGTATGTTACGTATTCTTTGCCCTTCTTTCGTCATTTCTTTGTCTATATAGATTCTGGTGCTTTTTAACTTATTCTTCTCCTTCATGACTTGTAGCTTATCCTGACATTTCTTTATTTTTACTATTATCAATTTTTTATTTTGCCTGGTTGTAAGTATTTTAGTACTTTCTATTATTACTCTAAGTCTCACTTCATCTTTCATAATCTTTTGTACCTTTTCATAAACGTTATCTACATTTACTTTTAGTCCTTTCACGATTATGTTTCTACTCATTCCTTCCTTCTCTTTTTGTTCTAAAATCTTTTCAACATAGATTAATCTTCGCTCCATTTTCTCAATTTTATTTTTATCTGTTTATTTTCGTCCTTTGTTTTATTTAATTTGAGTCTCCCTTCCATTTTGACGAAAGTTAGTCTAATCATTTTTAGTAGAATGCTAATAGCAGTTTTTCCATTTGATGCTACCTAGATAAAGATACAAAATACTTGGTCATTCTGCTCTAGTTAGAATATATATTTAATATTAGATTTTACAGTTTCAATTTGTACACTTTGCAAATTCCTCACATTTCTGAGTCGTTTAATATGATGTTCTCGACCAATAGAATATGTTTCGACGCTAGTTTTCCCAGTTCTCTTACCGATTCTTATCTACTGTGATGTTTCTTTCTATCGTCCTCTGAAGTTTCCTGTATTCCAGAGGGTTATTCGTGGGTAAACTTAATTTCTCTATTCAGTTGAAGATACTATTTTCACCAATCCCTCTCTGTATTACGAGGTTAGAGACAAGCTGCATATTCACTGCATAAACTGAGTATCTGGTACTGTTAGTAACTGGACGTTTTTCATACAAAAATAAGTTGTTCAAAAGGATCCGATCCTCTCTGATCTTGATATGGTTCAACAACTAACAAGATCTCATCAATTTCTGCTTCCAATAAGTTTTCCTTAGAATCCGTTATAGATTTGCAGTCACTATTTGCACATTCTAAATAATGGGAATCGTTATCTGTGTGCAATGAACAACTGAATTTTAAAACTATAATACACGATACGTACATGTACGAATGGTCATCTGACAATTAATACCCAATGGAAATATAAAGATAATTACGAATTATAATTAAAATTATTTCCCACAAATTGTTCATAAAATCTAGTAACACTTCAAACTTACTTAAATCACTTATAATTATTATCAAAAGCTTTCCTGCAGTGCAGAGTATCAGCCTACTTTTGCAACTTCGCCGTGAAGTAGGCAACCCTACTGCCCGACAGCTTTATTAGATGCGTAATCCTTCCAGTTCCAAATTCTGTTAACAACAGAAACGATGTAGAGCTAAACTAAATGTGCTTTTTTAATATACACAAGCTGTATTTTAGTTTTACCTATATGTGGAATGCTCATCTCATGTTAATGTTTACACACCCATTGCGCAAGGTATAATTTGTCATGCTCCTTTAATTAACCGTAAACAGTGCCATCAAGATTAGGATTAGGTCCAACTAGTTCAGCTAGTATACTAGGTTATTCCCTGATGATGCTTTAGCACCAGCTATCAAACCCCAACCCCGATTTATGAGCATTTATTCCCGAGGTGACTCTCTTCATGTGCAAATGAGGGTTCGTTATTATCATTAGTAACTACGCCGTAATATATGTTTGAAAAGTACTAATTTATTTCTTTCTGTTAGCATGCTAGGGTACTGCACTTCCACGATGAATGTAACGTTTATGATACCTTCCACGTTTAAGTTTGTTTTACATGATACTTTTTTTATAACATTTGACAAGCTTTAAGTACAAGATTTTATTCTAGTTCCAGCTTAAAAATTGCAGCATTGCCAATGTTCGAGTAATACATTTGATGCGGCTGTCTGAAAATCTAGGCTAAAAAAGGGAAGTTTTTATAAATTAAAACAGAAACACCACTAAATTCAACTCATGTTGTTTGAAAAGTCAGGGAATATTTATTACTTCATCTAGAACAATAAATGCAAGAATAAATTAATTCTTGCATCAAATAAAATCAGACAGTGGACCACCATTCTATCATTTCAAACGTTTTTGACTCGTTTTTGACAGCCAGTTTTTATTAAACGATTTTTAATGGTTGTTTCTGTATATTGGTTGGCCATTCTTTAAATACATTTATAATGTCACCTCATAGAGTAATTTGTGTTATTTGATTACATTGATGATTATCGTTTAGGACAGCTTAAGTTTTTCTCAGGAGCCTTCTTATGTAGTTTGGCTACAGATGATTGATAATTCCCTGATCCATAGATTGCAGCTTTGACGTCTTGTTTGGCGGAAGAAAGCGCAAACTGAATTAAAGGCTTCACCACGTTTTGGAATATACATTATACTTTATACCACGTTTTGGATGCGACGGCCACCTACTCACGAACAAGATTTTACCTATTTTAGAGTAGAATTTATTGCCTAAACTCAAAAGACATTCTTCATACAGTTTGCTCTTCATTCAAGCTTTCTCTTTGCGTCTGTATGTAATTGGCAAAACATTCTTTGCTGACAACATAAGAAAGAGTTTTTGACTTGCCGATTACCAAAAGTTTCAGTTTTCTAGTACCATATATATTGACGCCCACCATGTTTTTTATCGAAACACTTTTCGTGCTAAAGCTTTTAATGCATATAATATCTATAAGTTCTTCTCATTTTATATTATTCGTGATGCCTTTTTAACTAAATAACCAGAAAAAACATAATTAAGTTTTAACTTTTTAGCAATAGTAAGAAGCTACATTTGGGCTCATGATTTTTATACCAGAAATGAAAATGATTTGCCGTAAGATTTTGTAGCAACAGCTCATTTTCTGGAGAAATCTGAATTTGCCAACTTCCTATAGACAGTGTAGCGTAGCGGTGATGAATGGCCTGAAAACGCCTGTCGTACAAAAGAAAGCCATAAACTAAAATGTGACACAAAGTGTAGTGCTAAATCAGCTAAAAAGCGAAATTCGCGATGTGACAGGTCTGGTGAAAGAGTTAATAGATCTGCAATGTCAAATGTGATTTGTGTCTTCGAGTTGAACAATCAAAACTAACTCTTTAAACATTCACGATAAAATTTCCAGCACAGCCGAGGTTATGTCGTAAACGCACGAATATCGACCAACAAACCACAATAAACCAGTTGAAAAAGGAAAGTCAAGCCTGGTCGACAATACAGCCGTAAACGCTCGAAAAGGGAAAGTTCTTTTCGACCGACGATTTCAACCTCTTGTGCTACAATAGAACTGGACAAGCCTAATGCACTCAACAGAATAGGGAATGTCCCTTCCATTCAGGCGCACCATATATAAAGGCAGTAGCTTAGTTTTTGAGATCACTTATCACTTGTACTTTTACTGTGACTTAATATCACGTTTACGACTTGTACGCATTTTGCTGAGTCGCAGACTGAGGTTAGCTTCCAAAGTCTAAGTTTAATTAAGAATTAATTCGGTATCGAAAACCGTGCTACTGAAATTCGTATTTGTATTTTAAATTAATATTATCGAATTTGTATATATTGTATTTTGTCCGTGTGTTCTAAAGAAATAAAAGAAATGTTATTGTTTTCCACAAACGGTTGTATTTTACTGAACTTAATTCCACAGTAATAAACAACATAATAGTTCCAGCGGGAACCACAAAATTGGTAACCCGCTTGTTAAGTGATTTTGACGTCATTAAGCTATCCTTGTTATCAATTCCACGATTGGGTATTATTAGTGCATTTAAGCTGAAATTCTTCTATTTAAAATTTTCGGGTACGGCCCTGTATTATAATTTTAAAATGCTGCAACCAATTCATTCAGTTCAAGCTCAGATATGACCGCGGTCCTTGAAATTCTCACTAATAAGCATTTCCTCGGAGCCGTATGTAATCTATTGCAGTCACTTCCGCCTAAAGCATATTTCTTCGAATTGGGAACATAAGGCATCCTTTGTTTACGTCCCAGCTTAAATCGCTTTGAGTCCCAACCTTCAACTTATTTAAATATAGCTCGACGTAGTTAATCTTCTAAGAATATAACAGCTTAATGTCCCTCTTATATATTATCGTTTAAAGTTCGGCAGGATTGACCTTGTAACTTAATATTTTTGGGATCCGCTGTATAGCCAGAAATTCCTTCTAGAACGTTCCTTGATGACCAAGCTTTGTGTAAAGGAAATAAAAATTGATAACTCCTTAGGGAATGATGCATTTAAAATTAGTGGTTTCGGAGTTCTAAACTCTTTTCCGTCGTGTTCTTCACTCAGAGCCCAATTTGAAATTTCAATCAGTATCCGACACTTACAGAAGTCAGTGTGTAAAGTTTTGCACCTCCCGGCCTTCGGAAGCCGGGGGTTGCGCTGATTTGCGCGAGTGGGTTTTTTTTTAAGGCAGTTGAGTTCAGCTTAGACCTTTGGACGATTATCTTACCCTTGTTGGGTGTTTGAACGAACGCGCGCGGTGGGCGATTGAGTTATCGATATTTCAGTGTTGGCAAATAGCCGAGTCGTCTCCTTAAGTTGATGTACAGTCGTGTGCAAATAAATCTGGGACAGTGTTTTTTTCACATGCAGATTCAGTTAAGAATTGAAGAATATCTCCATGGATTTCCTGCTATCAGAAAGAGTTACATTAAACTTTAACAGGTACTGAAACCCGTAACTCTCTCTGATAAGAGGAAATCCATGAAAATATTCTTCAAATTCTTAACTGAATCTGCATGTGAAAAAAACACTGTCCCAGATTTATTTGCACACGACTGTACTTCCCAGGGGAAGATAGTTGCACCATTTGCAGATCCATTTAGAGACGACCTCTTTAAGCTTGTGATTAACGGTTTCCCGTACCTTTGTGGGGAAAAACCTTTTGCGTACTGCATTTTTGAATTACCGACGCTGAGTTTATTGAAATCGACGGGAGGCCCACCGCGTGTCATTGTTGTAGTGCCCCGGTTGCATTATTTGCAAAGTCCGATTGCGTCGTGCCATTCTGAAGCCTGGAATAAAACCAACTCTATCGCTCCGATTCTTCCCAAGGAGGGGCCCACATCATTTTAGGCGCCGCTCTGCGCTAAACAACTATCAGGCCCGGCTCCAGCCCTTTCTGTACCCCCGCAACGCCTTGCCAAGCTTCCCCGAGGACGAGTTTATAGCAGAAACTAGCGACGTGCTTACAGCTACCAGGTAGGAGCTATGTATTACACCAATTGTGTTCTTGTGCCTAATTAAGGTGCGACTATATTTGTTATGTGTTTTCCGGGAGTTCGTAAATATTGCGACAGTTCACTTAAAGCTTAAGCTCATGATTTGATTTGTTTGTTGTTAACCAGGGGCTTCACCCCTGTTATCTATTTCGTTTTGTCCAGTGTGTAGCAACCTATTTAGACAATAAGGTAACTTTGCGTGGGAGCCCCTTTTATATTCATGTAGGGTGTGCCTTTTCTTTTTACTAAGCTTGAATTCACCTCCGGGTGATTATTATCAATGTAAGGATTTGTGTAAACTTTAATTCTTTAAATAATAAACCCATTACAGTCAATTTGATTATTTGTTGAGTTCTGAACCCCTTCTGGGTCATTAATTAATCCAGTGTGGCAAAGGCCGAGTGTAATTTGCAATGTAAAGCTGAAAGTACGCCTTTTTGATAAGCAAGCCCCAAGCCCTGGGCCATTCAGTGTTCTTCGGTTATTCTTTAGTGACGGTGGCCTTGAAGGTAAGTGATTTAACGGCAAGGTCACCCGGCTACTCGGAGGAGGCTTGGTGAACAACAGGCTGAGGTGTTCATCAACGTACCTGGAGGACTTCTACATAGGCTACGTGTATTGTTCTTGGTTCTAGACACGTTAGCCACCCCTAATCAGAACCAAGTGGCGCTCAGGCATTTCTTTTTCTGTTAAGCAATCCATCAGGGTAAGTGCCGCCGGTTTTTCTTTGAGCTTTCGAACAACGCCTTCCCGACTGAGTTAAGTGCGAGTAACCGGAGCAACAAAATCTGCTCCAACACATTAAGATCTGTGTTTTCTGGTAAAGCCGGCGAACCCTGTAGTTTGTACCCGAGTTTGGACAATAAATACGACCTTTGTCGATCTGATGAATAAATACCGTAACACGCTACTAAGAAACCAAAACAGCATTGTATAAACCGGTTTGTAAAGTAAGTACGGATCATTCCAGCTCAATCCATAGGCAGTCGCATAGCGTTATTTTGTTTGTTTCTCTATTTCTGTACGTATATAAGTTTTATTATTATTAAATTAATGTTTTTTTATTTTACTTCGTATTGTTTTGCTTCTGTGATGGTGAAGCCGCAAACGAAAATGCAGTGACACCATTTCCCGATGAAAAAGTGATGGAATCTACAAAAAATAAATTTTTATTTCGGCATAATCTGCAGAAGTATTGCTTTCGGGTTCGACCACTTTTACTAATTTGCTTTTTTGCCGCAACCTCTCAACAATAAACCTCGAACAAACCAAAATTATCTGAAAGGTCTCATAAAATTGCGTTAAAGGAAAGTTTGAAAATTCATTTAAGCGAAAGAGCCCCGCAGGTTGGATGTAAACTTTATATTTTGAAAACGTAATTTCTGCGCCAGTTTGTGTGGAATATTAATGCAAAAAGCTGAAGAAAATTTTTCAGACGAGAGTGGTCGTTTTCCTTGGTATGTGTTTGTCGATGTATTCCGGATACCAGCAATAACCTTTAAGCGGATGCGTAACTACGCTGACACTATGGTGTAATGGTATAGAAGTGGGCTACTTAATGTATGGACACGAGTGCGGAAGTGGGTACCGAAAATATGTTTTAATTATTGGATACAAACTTTCAGCAGCTGTTACTTTTAAATGTGAAATGCCACGTAATAGACGTTTTCTGCCCCCACACTGAAAGCACCGTTCTAACAGATTACGAAGACTAAATTAATTTATGTTAAGGAACGTGTGTCTCAAAGAGCGCATAGAAAAACTCATTCCATCCCAACTCTGTGCCGAAATATCGATAAGGCACTTCTACCTTCTCATTTTGTTTACATCTAATTTTTTAAGTAATTTATATCTTAAAATGATTAAACGTTTAGAAAGTAGGCCACTTTAAATATGCAAAGGGCATATACAGGCTGTTCTACAAAAAAGGCCCCGCCTTCTAGCAACGTTATTATTTATTTTAGACCAAATAAACCTTATATTAAATCAAATGACACATAAAAACCTACATTTTAACACAATCAAAAATGTTTTATCTTCAATTGTTTCAGAGTGGTGACGTCACATGCAATTTTTTTAAATGACATTGTATATATTTTTGACATTTTCTGGTAGAGGTTTTTTTTCTCTTTTCAACAATATAAATATTTCATGCACTTGCATAAGAAAATTTTCGTGAAATATTACAAAAACTTTTTCACAGTGGGAGGCCATGATACAGAACTATAAACAAAAGCGTAACAAAACAAATAGTAGACAAACGCTTTAACTGTCAGATTTCAGAATAATCTAAAGTGTTTTCTTGTATTATACTCTTGTGCTTTAATATTCAAATCAAAATATGGTCAGGTTTACTAACAATGAAATGGTTGACATGTTGCAAGTATTCTTTGAATGCAAGAAAAATAGTGCCGAAGCTTTACGTATTTATCAAACACGGTATCCCGATAGACAGGCTCCTTCCCGGCGAAAATTTAGTAAATTAGAAGAAACGTTAAGGAATACGGGTTCTCTAAAGAAAATAAAGAGAGACCGCCAAGTAGGAGATGAAAATTTGGAGTTGGATATTTTGTTAAGTGTAGAGCAAGATGCAAATACTTCAACACGAGAAATTGCACATAATCTTCAGGTGTCATGTAATACAGTACATCACATTTAAAAAAAACATGATTTTAAACCATATAAGGTACATTTAGTGCATAATTTGACAAATGACCCTCCACGTCGAATTGAATTTTGTAATTACTTTGTAAACAGACAGCAAGAGGGTCCTAATTTTTACAGAAAAATATTATGGTCTGACGAATGCACATTTTCCCAATAACGGCTTATTTAATAGAAATCATCACTATTATTCGAGTACAGAAAATCCCAGAAATACTAGAGAAAATCGCTTTCAAAGAAGATTTAGCGTTAGTGTATGGTGTAGGATTTTAAACGGAAGGTTGTTAGGACCTTACTTTATTGACGGAACTCTAAATTCAGTTAGATACAACCAGTTTCTACGAAACCAATTACAGGAATATTTGGAACAATTGCCTCTTGCAGAATTTAATAACGTCATTTTTCAACAAGATGGTGCGTCTGTCCATAATTCCCTTATAAACACTAATTTCCTAAACGAACATTTTGGACAGAATTGGATTGGCACAAATGGACCAATTCAGTGGACAGCTAGGTCCCCAGACTTAACACCCCTTGATTTCTTTTTGTAGGGACACCTCTCATGGGCATATTGTGTCCCGATATCAAGTAAAATCAGGTTTAAACATTTAGCACTACACTTTTAACACCCTGTATGTGGACAACCAAGGGTTTTTCGGCCTATGGTTATATAAAGTTTTCCTAATATTTCTGGTTCTAGAATTCGCTATTAAAGTTTGGCATGGAAACATACTTATGCTTTGTGGACTATTTTAAGGCGTTCGACACAGTACAATGGACCGCCTTGAAAGATATACTACTGAAGATGGCAGTCCCAGAACACCTGGTCTGGCTACTCTGCAACTTGTATAAGAATAACACAACCACAGTACGAGTCGGTAACAAATACTCAAAAGACTTCAACCTTAGAGCCGGGGTACGCCAAGGGTGCATCATTTCCCCACTACTTTTTAACATATACAGTGAACATATAATGCGTGAAACCTTTGACGAATGGCAAGGCGGAGTAACGATAGGGGGCTACAGAATCAACAACCTGCGCTACGCAGACGATACAGTAGTACTAGCGACCTCAAAAGAAGAACTACAACACATTATGAGCAGGCTCAAGGAAACAAGTGAAAGATACGGCCTTAAGCTGAATCCAGATAAAACAAAAGTCATGGTCATCGACAGGGCGAGAAACAACCAACCTGAAATTGGAATGATCGCAGGATACAAACAGTTAGCCAATTCAATTATCTAGGCTCAATAATAACCAACAACGGGAGTTGCGAAGAGGAAATCCGCAGACGCCTTGTGATGGGTAGAGCAGCAACAGTTAAATTGACCAAAATATGGAAAAACACCAGTATCACAAGAAACACCAAACTGCGACTCGTTAAATCCCTCATATTCTCCATTGCCACTTATGCGTCAGAGACTTGGACCGTCAAGAAAACAGATGCCAAGTGCTTTCGAAATGTGGGTATATCGACGAATTTTACGAATACCTTGGACTGCATACCGTACGAATGCCTCAGTCCTAGAGGAACTAAAAACGACAAAAAGACCCATAACAACAATAAGCAGAAACATTCTTCGGCCATGTAGTAAGAGGTGGGGACACCATGGAACGACTAATTGTGGAAGGCAATGTCGAAGGCAAAAGAGCGAGAGGACGGTCTTCCACGCGATGGACGGACCAGATCAAATCAGCCACGGGATACACATTTGAAGAAGCAACCCACCAAGCGCAAGACAGAACAACATGGTCCGAAAAGATAGCGCAAACATCATGATGCCACCACGTCCTTACGAAGGATGATGGACAGAGGAAAAGGACCAGTGCCCTGAGTTGCACTCGCGTAATTGTGAATCTTACTGTGTTAATTCAAAAAGCATTATGGGATTTTGTCCACCCATCGCACTTGATTACGGATTTTTAACTGCTTATCGCATTGAGTTCTGTGAGCCGTCAGCTTAATGATTATGTCCACTTAATTTCTCTCGTTCATCATTGTAATTAGCCACTCGCGTTACGACTTATAGAGCCGACCCCCGAGTCGTCGAAGTCGAGCTCCATAGTTGTTAATAGTTACTTGTTTTTCCCGTGCAGTCATTCATTATTTTGGAAGTATCTAAACACAAACCGTAACCTGTGTGCATTGCTTTATCCGTAACCCTAAATTTACCAACTAAGCCTACATCTCGCCCAGATCCTGGTTCAAGTCACACTGGTTCATGCACTGAGCGAAATTTATACTTATGTTGTAGTATTTTCTAACCTCCTGCTATGTTTGGTATATAGAGTCACCGTCCGCTTATAATTTCTCGCTAATTTCACCTGCCAACCAATTATCGAAAGAACTGTTAGCAGCTTAAGAGTTAAGCTCTGTTTATGTGTTGTGCTAATGAAACGGTTTGGGCAACTTTGCTCGTTGCAATGTCTTGCAAGTTTTCTGAAAACTGTCCAACCGTCATTCAATTTGACAAAGGTTATGAGTTCGCTTTCTTTATTCAAGACGTTAAAAATCTTTAATTCTGTACCTAATTGATTTACTTACAATTCAATTTAAAAATGCAAAAATTATGTTAATTAGACTAAGGCCACTTATGAGGTGGGCTAGAAAGCCAATAGCTACTAATTTTTTAGTACATATTTTATTTTTTACCATCAAAATAAAAATTTCCCCGAAAAAATAGCTTCACATAGATAATTGTTTCCAAGATGGCGGCTACATCCCATTGCGCAAGTATTGCAACACTACTGATTCTGATTTAGTACGCCATAAACTACACTCACACCAATTTTTAGCTTTATCCTTTTTGGTTTAGCGGGTTAGATTAAATGCTCTGTACTATTTAAGATGACCATAGTTTTCTTTCATATATTTCTCTGCCCGTTTCACTACTTTGCCATTATTTGCTCCAAGATAGCCACCGCTATTTACTCAATTTCTTCTTGTATCCACTGCTTCAACTTTGCGATTGGGTGGGGATGTGTCATGTATGCAATTGTCAATGATCTCCAAAGTCTGCTTGAGATAACATTAAAATGCCTTCAAAAATCTTACTTGGAAAATTGTCACTTATAATACTATGAGTAGTCAAAGTTATGTCCAATATTTTTGCTGTGGTATCACGAATGTCCATTGCGCTTAGGTTCGATTAGGATGAGTGCGCTAGCAGGAGTCCTAATCTCAAGCGCAATGGCCATGAGTGATACCACCGCAAAAATATTCTACTTAACTTTGACTAAGAATGGCATTCGAGGGACTATTCAATGAACCAAACTACTTTTTCAAATTAGTTTTCAGTAAATCTAGAAACAAACTACACAATTTCTATAGTAACAGAACACTAATATTGACCTTTTCTAATAAAAATCATTTGTTTAAAATATTCACTATACCACTAGTGAAAATTGTCAATTATTTTCACTAGTGAAAATTGTCAATATAGTTCATTTTTATTGGCTCAAAGACGTCAAATCTTGTATTTTTATTGGACAGTTTTTATACATGACAAGTGAGTTGAATAGTCATATATAATGAAACTAGAGGGTTCTTGATTATTAAATATTCATTTCTGTTTACACGAGATATATTGTTTGGCAATTACGCGAGTTTTGAAATACTGAATGTCGAAACTGTGATTTAATTGGTTGTATGTTTCTTATTCTTCTTAATCCCAGGCCCTTCTACCTTACGGTGCAAGAATGTTTAAGTAGTGACGTAACCTAATTATCTAGTTGGTATTTTATATAATTTTCTGAAATTCTTTGGCCCAGGGCCGTTTTACACACTTTTTTGTTTCGTGCTTTGGTGTGTTCTCTTATTTCCTCTTCCAGCTTTTTTGCCTACCTTTCTTATTCTTGCCTAAAGGCATGTAATGTATGTTTCTAATTTTTTGTACTTCCTTCTATTTTGCGTAACTTCATTTTTATGGTTTCCACCACCCTGTGTTGGTACAGGTTTCACAGCCATAAGTAAGAACTTTCCAGCGTTGATTTTCAATTTTTTCTTTTACAAACCCCAAACACCGCCATGTCGTCAACAAATACTAGTTCTGTCATACATACCTTTTTCATCTTGCAATTTCCAATTTGGCAGTTCAGCATTCCCTTCTTGCATTCCGTTATTGCCTGCTCAAGAACTTAAATATACAGCAACAGTCTCAGAACACAACGTTGTCTCGATCTTATGTTTGTTTTAAATGTTTTTGATTGCTCGTGTCTCGTCTTTGCTACATTGCAGTTTTCTTTATACAATGCTTTAATTGTTGCAGTTTTGTTGTAATCTATGTCCGTTCTCTTTAGGGGCTGTCATTCTGTTTATTCTATAATTCTGTCAATTGCTTTCTTTAGGCCTGATTTAGAAATATGATAAAACTAATCTAACCAGTATGATTGATTGGTAAGTTAAGGTGCTCTATTCGAATTATATAAAAATGTACAATAAAATAATTGCACTGAGATCATCTACTGCCCAAAATATATGACGTTTACATAATTTTGTGATTTTCTTTGCCTTATTGAGATTCGAGTTCAAAATTGTCTTGTACAGAGATAGTTGTAAGTCTATCAGTGGTTGTTTTTTCTCAACAAGTACTCACATTATATCATTAACTAGATAGACCTAAGATGTATACCTTTAAAATATTTGTATGTACAACATTTTTTTGAACTTTGTGAAATTAAGTCATATTTACAAAGTAAAAATGCTGTAGAACACACTAATGCACACCTGTACCTATATGAGTAAATATTTTAACAAGATTGATGGTTCATGGTTTCTTTATGAGCCAGATTAAAATTTTTATTTTATTTTAAACAATGTTTCAACCACGCTTATGGTCTGCTTCAAGTTTATTTCTATAAGTTTTTTATTTACTAATTCATATTTATTATTAATCTTAAATTAGCATTAGATGAAATCGTTTACAAAATATATAATATAAACATAAAGTCCTCCATCTTTTGGAATCCATGATGCACTTTGATATTACGAAATACTTTTAAATTTTTAAATTTGAAACGGCATTTATTATTCCTCACAGCGGCAATCATAAAGATAGAATGTACTATTGATATTTGTAACTTGGGTTACAGATTTTACTCTTTCCCAATTCTGAATGAAGTATAGTTTATTATATTAAAATAACACTATTAGCTTAGCTTTATAAATATTACATATTTGATAAATACCTAGTTTTTAGGTATTTACCCGAGACAGGGGTAAATACCCAGGTAAATACCGATTTATAAATACCCTACCCACTGAGTGTTTACCTAACCCACATCACTCTGTCCCCCTTCCTTGTTCTAAGTAAAACTTTTGCTATAGCCTCATACTGCTTTTATGTTGTTTGATTTTCATACTGAAATTACCCTTCTGCTTCTTTGTTGAACTTTGACTACTAGGGTCATAGTTCTCCAGTTTGATTTCAGTTACTTATATTGTTATTGTTTTACTTCAACATTCGTTCATTTGTACTTGAGTAACTTTTCTGTGATATTTACATCACTTTAGTGCGATAGTTACAATCAATACTAGTATTTCTGCGATCAATAGACCTCGCCTAACTTTCGTAATTTTTGGTATATTTCGACCTTCCATACCGGACGTTGAAAAGATGATCACACTTGTTAGTCATTTTTGAGAAACAAAATGCTTTTTTGGCATTTCTTGGGGTATTTGGGTCTCCTCGCGCCGAAAGGTGCATCGCAGTGAAACCAAAGTCTGGTATCCTGGTTCTTAAGATTCATAGAAGACCTCCGCAAATTTTCATGGAATTTCGTCTGTATGAAATGTGTAGGTACCCCCACCCACAGCTAGATATCTCCTACACTGGAATTTTTGAGTAGGTAAATAATGACTATGGTGTGTCACTCATGAGTGAGAGGGAAATGTCTGTAAAAATTATTAAATTGTTTTTTTTTTGTAGTCTTTTCGCCATTTTTGGACTATTTGGACTTTGCGTCGTGCTCTTAAACTCGTCGCACGTGTTTTAAAGGCGTACTTATACATTAGTATCATATACTTATACATTAGTATCATAATATACTATTTTAGATGTTGAAACCAAAACCAGGTTAATATTGCACATATCGAGGTATTTTAAAACGAGTTTACACTGTTCTAAAAGAATTCGCTAAGCACTATATAGGGTGGCTATAAATTGGTGTACAAACTACAAGTAGCTATGGTGGTCATAAAATTCGAGTCGAAAATCTTAATACGAGCGGGAGATAAAAACAATTGTTTTTTCAGGTAGGTACCTCTTACAGGCCAAACTCCTTCATGGGGTGTTAGTGCTTCACCATTATTATTATTACTTCAAATAAAGTAAATGTTGTTTAAAATGTAAAAGTATGGTCCCATACAATATTTCAGAAATATCGACTTACGTTAATGAAACCGTGTACATTAGATGAAGTACTTTTGTGATAACATAAAAGTAAGCCGATATTTCTGCAATTTTGCATGAGACCATAATTTTACAGTTTGAACAATTTTTCTTAATAATACTGTGGCTTATTTAAAACATAAAATGTACTTTAACTGAAAAAAAAAGTTTTTATCTACCGCTCGTGAGGGGCTTATGAAGACCAATCCAACATTTCCGTATTTGCGTTGCTGTACTTTATCACCTCATTTATGTATTAAGTATTATAGGTTCTTTAAAACAATAGTCGCAAACACTTCAAAAATTGATAAGATATCCGATCTTAGTACCACAGCAACTACACTACAAAATTATCAAAAATATTCGCACGATACAGATGCTCTAGGTAAAATGTGAAATTTTTATAATTAGGACAATAATTTCGATCTATATTTACTACTTGAACTTTTATCTTATGCTTTCACAGACTCAGTCACTGTAGAAACAAACATTTCAACTTGGTTATCAAATATGTATCAGTGAAAACGCATTGTTGAAAATAGTCTAGTTAGGTTTAACAATTCAAAATATAGTGCTAAATTCATATGAGACATTTGCTTCACAAACAGTCATGTCACAATAATAAACTGCTTGTCTTTTTGTGCCAAGTTTAAATCATAACTACCTTGATCCAAAAACATGACAGTTGTACTTTGAAATGTGAAGTACCTGATAGCCAGATTTAATATCACTGTACCATATTATCCTTGAAAATATGTGGTAGGTCATATTTCAAAAGCGATCGATTTCGCGATACATAGTATGCCTTGTTACCCAGTCCTATAATAAGCGGGTGTGGAGTTTTGTTTTTCAGACACTTCCGCAACTGCAAAGTACGCTCAGTAGTACGTGCGTTGCATATAAAAAATTGCTATCTATTTGATTATATCAAAAAGAAATCTAATACTAAATCAAAAAAATTACAAATATTATAGCAAGTTCCAAGAGTCTTGCATCAAAGAAGTGTTGTTACTAGGGATGTTTTATGTACAATGAAATCAAAAATACACCACGTTTTAAACTGTCTCTAGTTTTGGAAAGAAAACCTGAACAATTAGGGAATATAACAAGCAACTAATGCTGTAATGGTTTACTGCCCACAGAAATTTTGTTTGCCCAAATAACAGAATGAATAAGGTCAACATGAGCACAAAATTGTATATTTTATTTATTGCAAGATAATCAGTATTTTACATTAACAAGTGCACTTGATGTGAGCAGCAGTAACTAATAATTTGAGGGATAAAAGTTAGCATGACATAAGGTAGGTTTCAGAAGGGTTACGTTCAGAGTTTTAGATATGACAAATGTTCGGAAGGGCCAATGCAATTTAATTTGTAACTGACGGATTTGAGCTTAGTAACGTCAAACATAATGTGAATAAAATGATATAGAATGATTTGTTAAGTACACTGCTGGACAAAATTATCGCATCACAAAGAAAATGTTCTTAAACGTCTCTAGTCTTTTCCGAACAGATGCAGTTGTTTCGATTTATTATTGCAAAGACAATTAGTGAGATGCTAAAAGAACTCAAGTGTATCAGTGCATTATACACTAAAGTGAAAATTAAAAGCAGAGCAAAGTGTGGTGACATTTATCCCAAGGAAATTACAATTTAGTGGAAAAGCAGACATAACATCAAAACTGTAGTCCATAAGTTCAAACATGTAATCAAACCTAATTTCTTTTAAACAATTGTGAATCTAGTTGCTTAGTTATGAGAAAGTCAACTGTGATAATTAATCAAACAAGCTTAAATTTTTCATGTTGGGGCAAATTGAGCTCCACATTTATTGTATTAAATTGTGAATAAAAAGTCATTCGTGAAGCCAGTTTTGTGTAAAGTTATTCACCAAGTTTCCGCGCATCTGTGCATTTAATTTTGTGTAGGAGCTGCCAAGATAGTGCAATTAGGCCACAAGTTCCCACCTGGTGCGTCGTTGAGTGCGAGCCTACGTCGATGACGATTTTGAGGTAGTTCCGGACATCGGATGGCAGATCTTTTTGTGGAGAGGGGGCCTACAGCTATCCCTGGGTAGAAGAATTAGAATCAGCAAACGATTTCCAAGCGAGTATTTGCCGTGGCGTCCTTTCAGTGTGCCAACCAACAGCGGAGCACCTCTTCAAAAAGGTAGGTCCCTAAAAAGTGCGAATTGAGGCGGCAGTTGCAGTTTTTTCCAGAAATTGAACAAAAGCGAATTACGCGTGGGTTTACGTCACACTAGAAATAAAACGAGGTTAGCCTGTGCTGCGTCACAGAATTAATCGTATTTACCTGATGCATTCTTGCCATTTTGGTGTTTAAAATTCAATTTTACACTATTTATGCACTGACGGATCATCTTGTTCAATGCACTAAATTTAGAGGGTATTTAACACTCAGTTGGGAATAGTACATTTGCCCTAATATCAGAAAGTAATTATTATACAACGAATTATTTGTCATACAAAGTATTCTACTTAATTTTATGCACCGACCCCCTGAGTTAAGAATTGTTTCATGTTCACCGGAGCTAAGCCCTAATTCATTGCAAATAAATAAAATAAGGAAAGAGCAATAACCATTTATTTGTCGTAATTACTATTGCACTCTTTTAATTTATTCTGAGTTTGACAGGCAATTCTCAGTTGAAACTTTCATATCATAAAGTGTAGTATCCCTTGCCCTAATTATAAATTTTATATTTTATTTAAAACCCCATTTTAAGCGAGGGTACTAGTACAATGCACTCCTATTGCCAAAGTTGCTAAACCTAACAAAATTTACAAATATTTAAGCTATTATTTTCGCCGGTACAAAAATTAACAGAATTAAAGATTATAGAACTTTAAGCAATGACTTTAGTGCAAGTAAAACATAACCTTCAATATGGACCTCTTTTCCAAAATCAGCGCACCAGGCTGGATGCAGATCAACAGTTGGGAACTTCACCAAACGCCAGAACTTGCAGCTGCTTCGGTGTTTAGAATGAATCTGTAAAAAAGACAAATCAAGAATTTCTGACGACTCCACCTGTTGAAAAACACACAACGCAGACGAAAAAGTATGACAACGTACAAGGACTTACAAAAATGTAGTAAAATTTAGAAAAATGTCGATAATCGACTTACCCATTGGTCGGTGTTCCGGCTTATAAGTAAAATTTGTAAAATTTCTATTCTAGGATGTGAGCGAACAGAAATCACACAAGCAGAAATCCAGCGATTTGTGAGAAAACATCAGAAAATGCTCCACCAACATCTAAACTTCTAAACAAAACAAAATCTTTAGAATTAGTGAGTGACGTTTGTGTCTTAGTTGCAACAAACGATTGTCCTTCGCCGTACGTGGTTCAAACAGGTATAAAAGTACAATACCTGGCCCGTCTAATAAACTTTTGAGTCAACTACTGAGGAGAGCTGAAGCCATGCTTCATGCAGCTAAGTGGGCCATTTAAATCTGAAGAAGCAGATGAACCCCAATAACCAAGTTTTCCATTTTTAGTTGCACGTTTGCAAGCGGGGAACGCACTTTTAAAGCTGAACTTGCATGGGGAAAAATTCCCATATCCTCAAATGTCTGCTTTTAAACACCTCGAGCGCATTACACGCCATTCTATGATTACACAATTTTAGTTACAGCAAAACAACCCGCCTGGGTAGTTTGACGATACCAACGGCAGTATCAACTGTAGCCGCGCACGCACGTGTCCGTGTTCCGTAGGTTGCATATCAAATGTCCAACACCAGGCGCTGCCGGACTTTTTACTTTGTTTGTGAAATACATTTTAAGTTTAGAATCTTCTGACATGTACTAAATTGACATAAACCAACGTATTTTAATTCTCCGTCCATTTAATCAGGTAATCTCGAACTCTGGAATCGTTAGTATTTCTTGCCGTCTAAGAAATTGTCAGCATGCTGCAGTATAGCCACACTTCAAATGGCGCCAATCGATGTATTATTGCTATTTCCAGTTTTCGACTCCATAGCGAAATATTGATAATATGTTGTGCTGTTCTTTAGGTTTGGAATTATTTAATACGCGCATCTGATTAATGATTTTGAAAAGTATCTTGACTTTCCGCTGCCGAAAAGAAGAAACTATTGGAATTACAAAAAATCAGCATTCGTTTTTGTAAAGACATACAGGAAGACCAATGTATTGTTATGAACACATTTTAAGCCTTTATGATTATAGTAGCATTATATTTCAAGCATATCAAGTAATATTTTATATAATGTTCAAGAAATATGCTAGTTTAATTTTGCAAATTGTATAAAATATCATTGGTTTTGATAATAATTTACGAAACGGTATTAAAAATAGTGTTAGCCTTGATTTTAACAAAATGTAATCGGAGTAAGCTTGGCAATAATGTAAAACAATGTAAGATCTAAGACAAGCAATTGGGGAAAGAAACCAGTCTATGCAGTAGTGTTAATTTTGGCTTCCTCAATAAATAATTGTTAATGCGTAAATAAGTACTCTTTTCTCAATTCAGTGTGTTTGAAAGTTAATTCCATATTCTTTGGGTGTGCTGTAGTAGGTTGCATTGAGTCGTAACACCTGTGCAGAAGTATAAAAAAATTTTAATTTGTGCCTAGTTTGTCAAGATTACGTGCAGAGTAATTGGAACCTTGTGAGCTAGAGGTAGGTAGCGACCTTTATGGAAAGCAGTCGGAGACCTAGGTGTAAACCAACGGTTGAATTTGAAGCGTTTTCGCAGCGTTCAGCGGCTTGTATCTGCAGGCCAACGGAGGACGAGGGGCCCAGGCATCGTAGAACTTGCTGGGGCTCGAATGAAGCCCTAGTTCCCATTGGAAAAGCTTTGGAAAGGCCAGGAATAGTTAAATCAGCGTTATACAAAGTGTTTACAATTAAATTATTACAAAAATAATACCACGATAATCAAGTTGATGGCAAATGTACTCCAATAATTTATACAAATCAAAATAAGACTTGCTAGGATGTAGCGACGCTACCCTTGTGGGATTATTAAACTCCTTTACTTCAAGTTATATAAAACCACATCCGCCTAACAACCACAGTAGTACATAAAAAGCGTCTTCACACTCGGATCAAAGCCAAGCGTGATATTGCTCAAAATGATCTGTTGTTACTTTCTATTAAGGGATGGCTAAAGCTTTGTTTCTCTTAACAAAACATCTATTCAGCAATACATTTTCTTAACCAATTAATTGTATCCAGCCAAAGTGTTTTTATGGAGGTACGAGTATTTATCGCTAATGCCGAGGCTTCTTTAACAGAGAACCGTCTTAAATCTTTAGAAATCCTAGCATGAAAGAACTTGCTATACCAACAATTTCTGATATGTCTCTAGTAGATACCCGACAACGTTCCATAATCCGACCTTTCACACATGTCATGTTGCTCTCAGCTGATGCAGTATGCGCTAGGCCGGGTTCATTCACGTACCCTGTATTCCATTTTTAAACTGTCTGCACCATTTTTTACAATAATTGAAATACACGATTCCTTGAAGAGCTTACACTCGCATACAAATCTGCAATGGTTGAAAACCTTCAACATACAAAAATTTAAATATAGTTGATCTTGTTGAGACAGGTTTTTGACTACAAACGACGTTTCTATACAAAAAAAAATACAAATATTAGAAAAAAAACAAAAAGAATACTGCATTATTTACATCGAAGGCTAATTTAACCAGGAATATGTTTCTGTTGCTAAAGCCTCGTAGCAATTATCGCTATATCTTACACTTACGTTAAAAGCAGAAACACTTCAATGCAAAGCTCATCACTAATTCTGTAACCGAGAGCCTTCACAATATCAGAAATCCCATTCTAATAAATTATTCATTAGGAGCGGAAAGCTAATTTCAGTTGTTTTCAAAAGAATTCGGGTTCAAAAATAGCTCCGTTATCACGGCTAGGCAGTAAAATCTCGCAGGATCTCGCGACACGACGGAGGAGCTTAAGGAAAGCTCGCTGGTCCGTGAATGAGATAAAGGCGCGAGCCAAAGTATCAGTTTTGGACGGATAAGGCAGAAACTTCGCCAGGCTATCTGGCTGTGTATCAGGACGCCCTTATTAAATTTTTTATATTTTAAAGTTTGTGCAGCCGCCGCCGGTAAGCCGAGCGGAATAATCAGAAAATTGTATTACCGTTCGTGCCTGGCTGAGCTACACGCTACAAACATTATTTAGCCCGAAACTTTGTTTTTAAAATAACAATGCTGTAAAGTTGTCTTTGGCAGTTTTGAACAGGTTTGACGATAATAACACGGACGTATTTGTGCCAAACTGTTCCCGTTAGTTCTGCAACTGTAGATGCATCTAACTTTGAAATTCTTGCCTGCAAGTGACACGAAAATGGCGAATTTTATGAGATTTATTCATGCAATTAAAACACTTTGCAAATTAAATGCATTTTATAGTTATTTCATTGTGTCGCCTCCTTTTTGCTTTTCATATAATAAGAGCTTTGACTTTTTCTCATTTTTCTCTGTTTTTTTGTATCAAACTCATTTTACTTTTATTAATTTCATCCGTTGGTATTGTCAAGTTACTGATGTCTTATTATTTTGCCGATGTATTTTTTTGCATTAGTATTTACATTCTAACTCCATAAATAAGCACAAACCCAGCATTGCAAAGTATCAAGTATTAAAACTGGGTTGTAAGGACGCAAACAAATGAGACCAGCTCCGACATATAACCAAAGACGTTAGGATATCTTCAAAACGCGACGAGAATGAACACGTGTTAAATGTGTGCAAGCAACTTGAAATACACGTCAACAGACACAAACCTTGCCAATTTTTTTAAAAAGTGTGATACCTATCCCGAGCATTCAGACCTCGCACCGAAATAATTAATGCTGAGCATAATTGAGAATAATTATTATAAACATCTTTTGTAGTATTACAAAACTTTGGAGAAATTAGTGTCAGAAACTATACGCAGACAATTTAAAGCTGCTCACTAAAAATAAGCAGATACCAAATGAACGCCACTACAGTCAGAAGTAGAAAACGCAGTCCATTCCAGTCATAGAAAGTTGCAAGGTCAGACGGTATGATAGCTAAGGTCTTGACAGCTATGGGTGATAAGGGTGGAGTGTGTTGCAGGGTCTATGTGATATGATTTTTGGAAAAGGATCTTCACTCGGTTACATAAACTATAGAATTGTCCTGTTGCATTACATCCACGAGCTTTTAAAATCCTTTCTACTACCTACAAGCAGGCTTTATACCAGAAAAGGGCACACAATATTCTTAATACAGACCTATTTGTCTACTAGCTTGTTTAGGAAAGCCTGTAGAACAACTAATCACAAACAGATTAAAAGAAGAAGTAGACAACAACAGCAAGCTATCAGAAAGGCAATTTAGTTTCCCAGAAGGTAACTCTAATAAGTGCAGTAAAAGAGGTCTTGAAGATCGCCGCAGCTGAAAGGGAAAACACACTGAAAGCTAGAAACCTAATATATGCCCTGGCGACCATAGATGTAGGAAATGCATTCAACTCAGCGTCATGGAGAGAAATAGTTCAAGAGCTCAGGAAGAAAGAGGTGTATATGTGCATACTGAATTAAATCAGAGTTATCTTCAGGACAGACTCATGGACAAGGCTTAGAGGCAGCACCAAATCGCGGGTAGGGCACTACAAGGATTGGTATTGGGCCTCTTCTATGGAGCATAGTGTACTATGATGTATTAAGGTAGAAGATTCCGAAGAGAGTGCCACCATTACGTACGCCGACGATCTGGCGACAGTAGCGACAGCAAAAAAAAAGAAAGAGATCACTCCTAAAACAAATTAAGACGTAGTAACACCACTTAGCTATTGCACCGGAAGGACTTCTTCATCCATCCCATAAGGGTTACATTAGATGTTGGAAGGACCTTTGGAAGACATGTGGAATAAGCAGTAGAAAAGGCCCAAAAATCCATAGCTGAGCTGACGAGACTCATACTGAAAACTAAGAGAGCGGAGGAAAGTAAATGAAGGATACTGGGGACCGTGGCCGTATCCGTAGTAGTGTATGCAGCGCCGGTGTAGGAAGAGGTAGGAAAATCTAGAAGTACCTTTCCTACCACAACTACAAAGAAGAAATGTTTTGCGAATAGCCAGAACGGACAAAACCGTGTACATGGAGATAACAAGAGTTTTGCCTCGACCGATACCACTGAAGTCATTAATCGCATTAATCGAGGAACGCAGCAGAACATACCAAAAACATCAACCAGACTATCGAAAGAGCAGGTGGCAGGGAACGTGAGCGGCAAATAACAAAAATGAACACACAGGCAAATATAGCAACATGGATGGCGAGAAAGCATGGCCAAATAGGTTACTTGCTATGATTTCAACGGTAATGGAAATTTTCAAAGTTTCAAAGAATTGAAAAAGCACCACGATCATCTGTAAGGACTGCTAAATAGAAGACAGCCTGGAGCACACAATACTTGATTGTGTAAATTGGGAAGACTACTAGAAATCGATATAGAAGAACCTATGACACTAGAAACAATACTACCAACCATGCTGAAAGGGGAAGGAAAGTGAAACGCTATGAGATATTTTATTACGATAATATTTAAAATTAAAGAAGAACAGGGAAAGAGAAACCAACAAGGCCGTAAGGATAAGGTAGACTGCATCGCGATGAAATGTGAAAGTGGTATCATGGTGTTAGGGAAGAGGGGAGGTGTTTATTGAAGCACAAATTGGGCGAGGTCTTTGCACAGGAACCTTTCTGAATGTTTGCCGTCCATTCAAACAACATTTTTTAACACTAGACATCTCATTAAGAAAATCTGTTCATCAGGAGACTGCTAGAGCATTATGGCAAAGGTACGAGTATATCAGACGTGCTTTGACAGTTTCAAGGTGTACGCGTGAGTAAGACAAGGATCCATCTTATCCTCCACATTATGCAACATTTACAGTATCATGAGGAACGTCTAGGATGTTTGACAGGAGAAATTCCAATTGAAACCGATGACACTCTTATCACTTGTACAAGTATAGAGAAATGACAGAAATCATGGACTGAAGCTGAATAGAGCTAAAACAAAAATACTGCCAAGAACAACTCTCCACGTATCAAAAGCATAGCGGAATATGAAGTTATCAACAGTTTTACCTACTTAGACGCCATCATGAACAACGGAGGATCCGAAAAAGCAATCCGCTGTCAAGAGCTGCGATTGCCAAGCTGACGAAGATATGGGCTTTTATCTTCCTCATTGTTATGACATATGTAACAGAAACGTGGAAGATCAACAAAGTAGACAGCAAGAGAATAGAGGGATTTAAATTCTAGGTAGCGGCGTGTACTAAGAGTCTCATGGGCCGAACTCCGCAGAAAAAAATCAATTTTCTCTACTTCAGCTTCTTTGTAAAACTATGATTCATTCCCGAATACAGTCCTCCCCTTCAACCTTGCACTCCTTGAGATCTCTTGAGCTGATTCTCCACCTTCTGTTAGCAGTCGTTGATGTATCTCTGGATCTCCAGTCGAGTATTTCTATTGTCCTGCTCTTATAATGTGCCCAATCCACATCCATTTCAACCTAGAGGCCTTCCCTCCTGTTACTCTCGTATTATTATATTTGTCACTCTGTCATTAAGTGCAATGCACATCATTCTCCTTTTAATCGCTTTCTATGTTACATTTAGATTTTACTAAGACTCCCAAAAAGTCTGTTACACGGAAAATCGATATAAATCGGTAAATTCAAAAGGCAATTCGGTAATACACACGCAAAATAGATATGTGCTTTAACTACGTTACAAATGTTAAGCTAGGGCGATGTTTTGATAAACTAGTTAATGATGTTAGAAAGGGCACCACAGACATTAACATTTTCTTTAGAACGTGCTTCCTTGAAGCTTGAAATGGGTAAACAGTTTTTCTGCTTACTTACAGCGGTGTGCGACGGTCCAGCTTGGTGTTTTCACGGACCTACCTGTCTACTTTTCTCCTGGAAGCAGCTGAAATCCTTCACAAAGAAAACACAAATGGGACATCGCATGTAACCGCAATAAAAGGCAACGGTTAGTTTAAGCCATTTCTATTGACTTTATTTATATGACAAACAGAATTGAATAGTCAAAGTTTGTCCCTATTCCTATATGACGTCACAGTTGGTTCACATATTGCTAAAACAAATAGCTACTGACTCTTGTCAAAACATTTACTTATATTCATCTTAATTAAAGTGGAAAGCCAAAGTTTGTGAATAAATGACGGCGCTATACAGCATTTACGAGAGTTTCACTATCTATACAATTGATGGTAAACACCATAAGCAGTAGCACCGGAATCAGCGATTAATTACTACGAATAGTGTTGATCCATCGGTCACTACTAGTTTCCCGTCGCACGTTGGCCGGCAACTGAAAAACCTCTTGAAGCTTACAGATTAGATCGGGTAGCAACGTAAAATTGAGCATCAACGATCAAGGGCATAATTTCCAATCAGGGAAGTGGTGGCAAATCCTCAAGATGAGAATAAGGGTGCTTGAAATACAACGTAAGGTGGGCAAACAATTTTTCTTTAATAAATTTGGGCACAATAGACCTTCCAGGTTAATCCGCTCACAGCGATATGAAGACGACATTTTCCGATAAGGAAATTGACGGCCACTCACACTCAGTCTAATTTTTAAAAATGGCCATCGTCCCGACACGAATTTACGCATCCTTTAACTTCGACAGGCATTCGACTAAGATGCTTCGATCACTAACTTTGAAAAATTCGCGCTCCGTATGATTTAGACTTTGGGAAGAATGTTAGGGGATGTAAGATGATTGAATCGCATTGGCGCTTTTTTAAATTAAAAACTAAACTTTGGCGCAAAGGCGGCTGGACAATTTTATTTTTGTTTATCTCTGTTGTCAAGCAATGATCTGTCAACTAGTTTTCCGTTGTAATTTTCTTATATTGCGGCAATAATGGCTCATGTTTATGAAAATAATGAATGAGTGAATATGCTTATTATTTACTGGGAGTGTCGTCAAAATGCCGCTGCCGCATCGCTCTTATACGCGGAATGTGTGTGTAGAAGCGAATGCTGATAATTTTGATCATTTAAGTTAGATTAAGTTTAGCTTAATTTTCGTTAAGTAATTTTAGTTCATACTTTGAAACTATAACACCTTGTACAGTCGTGTGCAAATAAATCTGGGACAATCGTTTTTTCAGATGTACGTTGAGTTGAGAATTGAAGAATATCTCCATAGATTTTCTGCTACCAGAAAGAGCTATATTCTCATTTACTTGTCAAAGTTTAATGTAACTCTTTCTGATAGCAGGAAATCCATGGAGATATGCTTCAAATCTTAACTCAATTTACATATGAAAAAACCATTGTCCCAGATTTATTTGCACACGACTGTACATCCGTTAGTTTTGATATTTCGCAAAAGTGGTAAATGGCTTACTTTTTTTAGCTTTATATCCTGGCAAAAGGAAAGAATCAACTTAAAAACCCCCTGCATATACAGTGTGTCCCCGGACAAGTGAAACGACTCTTGTAAAAGGTAAAAAATTCTCGATGTAAATTTTCATTTTTTGGGGTTCAGCCCTGCTTGGTTAAAGGCGAATTTCTAACAGCATTTCAGTTTTGAAAAATCAAATATGCTTTGAAAGTTTTCAAAAAAACTATTTTTTGTACTCATGACTTCAAAATTCATATTTCGCCGTCATTCCCGATATGCCGAAAGTTACTTTTCCCGCACTGCAGTGTTTTTTACTTTTCAACAGAAACTAGGGTAATTGTGTTTTTTGTAAATTTTTATAATAAACGGGGCTGCGCGCGCTATTGCGTGGTCTATTCTATTCAATTTACCACCATTTTTAGGCCTATTACGTTGGCCCATCTCCAAGAGGGCTCTTGGGGTTCCGTCCATCTTCAAAGAGGCCTCTGGGGCTCCGCCCCTCTCCAAGGGGGACCTCGGGGCTCCGCCCATCTCCAAAGGCTCCATTGGGGCTTCGCCCCCTCTCCAAGCGGCCCTGTACCTCTGTTAGTTTTGATATTTCCGAAAAGTGGGAAATAAAAAAATACTAATTTTTTAGCTTTATTTCCTGGTAAAGGGAAAGAATCAACTTAAAAATTACCCTGTATATAAATATATACAGGGTGTAGAAATACTTTACGCGCCATAGAGTTTTCAATGGTAATTTTTTCATATGACAATATTTGCTTCCCTAATTATTTTAGAGCAAACTTGTAAATAGGTTTTTTGTAGATCAAACAATTCTGCATCCACTTATGCCATCATTTTTGTCACTTTACGTCAGAAAACTTAATAATGAAAGAAACTAGAATTATTATTTTTTCAAAAATCAGTGCAAATTGCGAAGTGGTGGTATACTGGAAGCAGATCAGGTGCAATAAGTGCCATGGTTGCCACTACATTTGACAGATGCAAACAAATAAATAGCAAACTAATTTGTTGCTGCTTTGAGATGCTTCAATAATTTCAAGGCACCACTGATTTGCCTAAAAATGGTAATTTTATTTCTTTAATTTTTCGGTTTTCCGAAATGTAAAATAACAAATGCTGGCATAAATGGATACAGACTTTTTTTCTCTACAAAAAACTTCAATACAAGTTTGCTCTAAAATAATTAGGGAAGCAAATATTTTCATATGAAGAAATTACCATTGAAATCCCTATGGTGCGTAAAGCATTTCTACACCCTGTATATAAAAAAATATTGGTAATGTTTACATTTCACTTTATACAGGATGACAGCTTGTCCGAAAACCTATTTAGCCCGTATTAGATATATTAAGCGATTTTTACTTAGTTAAAAGTGGCGTTTTTCAAAGTTGTGTAAAAGCAAAAAGTACAATTTTTCGGAAATTAGGCAAGATTTCCATACGATTTTTATTATGTGTTAGTTTTAGCTAACTCAACAATGTCAAGGCCAGAAAACAACTTTGTTTCGTAAATGTTGTCAGTATCTTGGGTAGTAAATTAGTAATTATTAGTAGCTTCAGCGTACTTATGCGAACGTTTTGTCCGTCCGTCCGTCCGTCCGTCTGTCTGTCTAGATCGCCTGTAACTTTCGAACGGCTACAGATTTCGAAATTTTGAAAGGGGGCAAAGTTGTTGTTAAGGTCCCGAGCACCTTCATGCGCTATTTGGTTTTGGCGAAAGGTGGCGATTTTCCACTTTGCAAAATTTCCAAGCATTTTAGCACAGTGGCGGCTTGTCCACTTGGCGCCATCTACAGAAGTTCGGTGGTCACGTTTTGAACTACACATTCTGGGTGCACTATAATACTTAATGTTTTCGCAGTGCTGAAGCTACTCTTTAGACCTGTACTTGAGCAGTTTATTTTTAAAAGATGTTGAATTTTACTGATAACGGAAGTCACGTGACAAATTTTTGTTTGGCCCATTTGTAATTACTTTGCAATTACCTCTGGTCGTTATTGTTTGATTTTCCAAGAAATTCTTAATATTTTTTTTTCATTTGATGCCAGCTTTTTGACGATCACTTTATTTATTATTTGTTTATAATAATTTTCTTACGTAGTGCACACTGTAGTTTGCGAATTTAAATTCGGCGCCGAGATGGCCTCGCGCCGAGTTGGCTGGCGCCGAGATGGCTCCGCGCCGAGTTGTCCCGGCGCCGAGCTGGCCCCGCGCCGAGATGGCGGCGCCGAAGTGGCGGCGCCGAGATGGCGGCGCCGAGTTGTCCTAGGCTGAGGACTAATAAAGGTGAGATAGAATATAACGTGATAAAACCCTCACAGCAAATTATTCATTTCAATTAAATTTAACTAAAATCATAAAGGACCGTAGCAATATATACAGAGAGGTGCATAAAAAGCGGCCAGAGCTGTAGGGTCGTTATTTGTCATCCGATTTCCAAAATTCAATCGCTCTGACCATATTTATACACTTCACGAAGCAGAACAACTGCCTCAAAACAGACGCATGGAGAAAGATTATATGACACCAAAGGACAATTACGGACAGAGGAGGATTGGTATCCAAAATAATGGAGAAAAATTCTATTAACTACTTCCAATTATCTGGAGTTTATAACGGTTCTAAATGGCAGACAGCTATAAACATTACCCATATCTAGCTTGTCGAGAGGAACGTCGACAGATACGCCACAAGTACCCTATTGTTCTATTAAAAACCATATACTCTTCACTGTATCAGTAGTTGGAGCTAATACGCAGTGTTGATTATGTGAAAGTTTTTCTGAAGTTAATTATTTTTAAAGTTAGATTTACAAGCACCCAGTTATGATGCGTAAAGTAGTGTTGTTCCTGCCGTTTCTAGTATTTTCTTCTGTAGTATGCAAACCTCAACCATATGCCGATACATGCGGATATGACGTGAGTATTACATTGTTTTTTTATATAAACAAATTGTTAACGCTGCTGTACAAACAATTATGGCTCAAAGGATGATGCTGTATAAACGGAAATTTAATTTTAATATTCAGAATTCAAAAGCCTCAAACAATATTTTAATTCTTCTCATGCCTAAAGTACTATCTTGTACATTAATTACAGTAGTTTTTTTAAAATTTAGATACCCTTTTTAGGTTTTTATTACAGGTAGAGCTTTTATATCTTTGCTTGTTTTACTCCATAAATGCAAATATACTAAAATTATCATAGCATATGCGTGCTATTAGATACGATCAATCAAGCATAATATCTGGGTAAATGAGTGCCAAATGATGGCCTTATTGGAATAATCGATAGCAATTGATAACTGTTACTATCTCCATGAAACGATGAGCCAGCTTAAATCTTAGATGCTATGACAGGAGCTGCTTGTAAATATTTCAGTGTCAGCTAATTAACAAATGTATTTTACAGTCGTGCCATGCAATAGAGCCCGATAAGTTAAACATACATTTAGTGCCCCATTCCCACGACGACGTAGGGTGGAAAAAGACGGTCGACCAATATTACTATGGAAGTACGTTTTGCGGTATGTTTCCACATGTACAGTTACTAATGCTTATTCCACAGATAACATCCAGGAACAAAAAGGGGTCAGAGGGGTTCAATATATATTGGATTCCGTAGTGCAGTCTCTACAAGAAAACCCTGACAGAAGGTAATTAGTTCCCTTATCGTACACTACTTTGATGTACTTTAGTCAAGAGCTAAAAGATGAACGATAAGTCTTAGCAAACAAACCACTTGATATGTTTTTAAATGACACTGGTACTAAACATAGTGCAAAGATAATTTATACTGCGTTTAGTTGTACCTATTGCTATTTACCTCCAATACACAAATAAAATAAAATAAAATATAAGAACATATCATCATGACAATCAGCTAATGGTATAGCTTGTCCTCTCACAAGCACATTTGTTGAACTTTAAACTTACAAACTCTTGAATATCGATTAAACTTGCGTCATTTTATCTAACTAACTTCAATTCTAAGAGCAATTTCTCGAAGCCGTAGAACTGAAAATGTAATGTGAATATATCTTAACAAAGAGAATTAGTTTCTCTGCGAACTATTCAAAGTTGCATAGCACATTCCATACAGACGCCCTTAATTCAACATGTCGTGTATAATTCGGCAGCAAAAGGCTTTGAGCTGGCACATGTGGGTCACAACCCTTTCATGACGAAATTGCTGATTCATGCTGCAGATTATGCAACCAGATAGTCCGAGGTTTAAAATAATTCTTTATCGAAACGTCTTGTAGTTACGTTTCATTCGAATTAATTTCTGGTTAACTTGATAAGAAGACACTAATACTGGAATTAAGTCAAGTCTTCTTAGTATAGTCGACATATGGTCAGCTAAATAATAATTTCTGTAATTTTTTAGATTCATTCAAGTAGAGACCGCGTTTTTCTCTCAGTGGTGGACACACCAAGACGATGCCACTAAAGAAAAAGTCCAAAAACTTGTAGATACAGGAAGACTGGAATTCATTGGAGGAGCATGGAGCATGAACGACGAAGCTATAACGAACTACCAATCCGTCATCGATCAGTTCACATTAGGCCTAAGGTAAAGCGAACTAATTGTATTTTCCAAAATCTGCCTCAATATAACGTAACAGATTCCAAGACAAACTTTGAATAATCCATAAAGTTGGTAATGTAATTATGCTTCTCTACAGAACCTTGACCGATCTACTTGGCGACTGTGCAAGGCCCAAGATTGGTTGGCAGATCGATCCATTCGGCCACACTGGGGAAATGGCCAACATATTCGCCCAGCTGGGCTACGACGGCTTCTTCTTTACCCGTCTGGACTACCGCGATATAGAGGAAAGACACAAAACTAACAACAGCGAGTTTATTTGGAAAGGAAATGCTAATTCGGGTAGGTTTACAGAATCAAATGTCTGAGTAGGCAGAACCAATATGGTGCAACAATTGTTGCTAATTTTACTTAATTCTTTTTTCTTTAATAGTGGTAGGCCATGTTGTACACATAGTTGTATTTGCTGAAATTTTACATAATTTTATTTTGCAGATTTGGATATCTTTACAAGTATCATACACAGGTTCTACAACGCTCCTGATAATTTTTGCTGGGATGTGCAGTGTGGTGATACGCCGATCGTGGAAGACGAAGAGAGCCCTGAATACAACGTTGAAGAACGGGTAACTATTTTTGCTTTAAATCACATGATACGTAATCCGTTTTTGGATTTAATGATACCTATTAGGAATTTGACTAGATTTGTGTACTTTCCAGTTTATTCTTTTTCGAAAAGCAAAATCCATACTAGATTTATGTACTCACCTGAATATAAACTTTTTTAGAAGACGGATTAGAAATGATGGATTTATTTCTTAGCCTTTAGTTGCGCTTATTCAATCTTGCCCTTTAGTCGTCGAGACAAAATTCAAACAAAATTTAGGCTTCTGGTTTGATCTTTGCTGACTTGATAATATTTTGGATTCCTAATGATGCAATGTGTTGGTTTCTTGATGACTCCCTGAAATCTGTAGCAGCTTATGACAACCGTATTGGAAAAATGGCCGCCATACGAATCCATTTTAACTTTTTTAGCAATTATCTCTTAAACTGTTGCTCCTAGTTCCTTCCTAGTTCTAAGGTATTTTGCACATGTCTGTGTATTTGAGGTTGTTATAAATACACAAAGAGAATGGCATGATACATATTTTTGGGCAAAAACATGCCATCAATTCCAATACAGCTTCAGGAGTAGCATCGCAGTCGTTGCACTGTACTTTTAGACAAGTTCTTCGCTGTCTATTCCAGGTACCCAAAAATGCTTTCTAGGGGCCGCTAGTTCGCTCTTTTTAAATGTTGGTAGAACGTCTTCATACAGGGAGGGTGGCTATGAGATGCCACTGACTTTGCTTTCATACTAGAGGCATACAAACATCTCGAGCTCTTTCTTCATTTCCTCTGGTGCTTCAGCTTCAGCATCAAGAGTACTTAGAGCATCCCCGTATTCAAAATTATGATTCATAATTTTGTAGACTAAAAAATTTCTCTTGCCTGCAAAGTCACTGCATCGCATCCAGTAAGTAAATACATTTCGGGAAGTACCCTGTACACTTCATAACCTACAAATTTAAAGATCTAACGCATGTTGTAGTACATTACCGGTTACTAGATCAACATTTATAAAATTCCAATCCCTGGTACTTCTTCAACTGTTTTTCTATACCAAACAGTGTGATCACAAAAACATCATAAGCTTATAATTATCTTTCTGAATCCAAACACACGTCGGCATCCTCTTGAAAACGTGTCAATTCGGGAGCTTAGTGTGTAGCACTTTTCTGCGCGAGTAACATAAAACATTCGCGTATTCAACTGTTGGAGATACCCTTCATTTGTCATTCTCCGCAAATAAAATGCATCAGTTCTTTTTTGTTCCCATTACCGGAGAGAAAATGCTTACCTTGTCGAATTGGGTGGGTAGCAATTATGTTTCATTTTATCGACATCCTCTGTATGTATCAAAGACAACATATATTCTTGGATAGAATCTGGACTCTTGTATTATTCTTGAAGAGTCTCTCTATTACTCTATTCCCAGTGGCAACTTTTAAACCAAGCACATTCCGTCAACGATGCTAACTACATCACTAGAAATGGGTTTAAAAAGTGTAAAATCTTTACACATTATTTCCATTAGTTTTGACTTTGACAAGTACCATCAAAGAAGTTCTAGTGGGTCAGAATATCAGTCTATCCAGCTCTTCTCGTAAAGCAATGCTCGCCAACTGAGTAAATACGTGTTTTTGTGTCTGACAACAAACTGTGTTTTTCAGAGCTATTAGAAAATCTAATACCCGACCATTAGTTTGGTTTTAGAATACAACACAGTCCGACAGAGCAGGTTCACAAATTAGTATACATCATAAACCCCACCTTCAAAGAAAAACTTTACTGATTGTTTTACTTTATGGAGGTCAGCTAGGCAAGTGAAGCAAGTACTCGCCCATATACGCTTTTTATAGTAAGGAAATTATATTTGACAAAGAGGTACTTTCAAGTCAAATACGAGCAAATAGCGACCTCCTTGCATCTGATAATAGCAGGAGTACCCCAGGGTAGTGTTTTGGGGCCTATCCTTTACCTGCTTTATACAACTGACAACAACGGCAAATTGGTACCAAATGCAATGGAAACTCTCCTCAAGTTTTCATAAGGGGCCAACTCCTTTCACAAGTGGATAGTGTTAAGTATCTGGGAATTCATATGGACAATGCCCACATTTCTTGAATTAACTCTACCAACTTGGAGCTAAGGTTCACAAATATCATTGGCTGCTCGGCAGGAAATTATGAGCCAATTATGGGGTACATCTACAAATTCAAATCTCGACTCCCCGGAAAGATACAAGGTACTTTGCGTAATTACTGGCGCTCTATACTCTGTCACAAACAAGGAAATCCGTGATGATCTCAACATGCCCATAGTGAAAGAACAAATAGCGAAGTGTAGCTAAATACTTGCAAAGGTTAGAAGTGCAACCAAATGTGTAAACCTCCTAGACAATGAATAAAGTCTTAAAAGATACATACTCCTGGACTTACATCATAAGTTTTCTGTACAAATAGCATATTAACATGAACATGGTGAGTAAACTCAAAGAACATATGATTACAAATGTAATAGATAGCAATATCTGGGAAAAAGTAATAATACAAGGAGATATAGAGGGCTATGAGCCCAGATAGAATATTTTTGAATTAAACAGCGGTATGATTGAAATAACGAGATGTAGATGGAAGAAAATAGTGCAGAAAGGCACGTAGAACATAGAACCAAGCTTTAAATAAAAAGTTATGCAAAGAGGAGTAGTCGTTGTGTCAGAAGCTTTTATGGTTTCATCCCTGCGGAGTTTGGACTTCAGCACGATAATAACATAATATGTATTTAACCATGATACTTTCAGTTGCAGGGTAGCTAATGTTCGCCACATTGAAAAAAAACTGCCGCATATATGGCACTTTCTACGAATATTTTATATTTTCTGATTAACAGTAGCTTTAACGCAAAATTTACACTAAATAAAAATTAGAGAACATAAAATTTCCTATAAATTACGTTCAGCAACATTTTTGCATAGAAGCATAAGCCTGTTTGTGTAGAATAAATGCACTATTTTCCCTAATTTGTTCAATTTTGAGGTATTTTTTTGGCATGCTTATGCTATATAATTTTACTGTGTTTTTCTGTTTACATCATCCCCTTTTCAATTATTTAGGTCTCTGTGTATATGTTTTCAATCAGGCAAATCCTTACAAAAATATGCCTTTTACCTTGTGTTTAGTTTCGGATGCAGTCGTACTGAACAGCTTCTGATAATGGAAACTTTCTAAACATGTAATTCCATGGGAATAACTGAGAAAAGATTCTATGACGCTCGACTTCAAGACCACCTACTGTTGGTAAGAGTGGCAGCAAAAGTTGATTTCAAGCTATTCGCATGCACAATCTGGTGTACGATGACTTGTGACCTTATGAAAACGCTTTGGGAGATTCTCCCTCTATGGAGAAATAGACGAGAATAAGTCAGGACCTTCTTTAAAAATATAGTAAAAGCAAAAACAGAAGGTTATGCAAATATTCTGGCAAATTCTAAAATATATTATGGGTTTGAAAACATTTGCAACATTAGAAGAAGAACAATTGAAGTTTAACATTATTATGGCTGTCGTACATAGAGATTGTAGAAATACTTCTTTCGTTGATTAGGATAAACAAAGAAGGCAATTTGATGCTCTATCTTGCAACCGTCAGAGAAATAATACATTCATGCTTTGCGTATGATAATTTCAACTATGCACTGGAAGCTCACCATTCTTCAATTTACGCTTCCCCCCGATTGGGGAATAAAACTCTTTTGGTAAAATTCCAGCGGACTACCAAGCGATTCAAGAAACAATAAATAAAGGAAAAATAAAGTTCAACAAAAGATTAGCAGTTAAAAGATATTATCTAAACTATTTTATGAAGGCTTATTCCTTGATGTGCTTCATACGCGAGATAACAATCTGCAGTTCTTCTTCAAGGAAATCTATTCTACATCTACAAGATTTTTCTAGAATTCAAAAAGATGAACATGTTGTTTCAGCTACAAAACCTGATAGCCAATAAACACATCCGTTGCAAGAAATAGATATGATAAGTTTACCTACTGGAACTCTTCCAACTACAGAAATTATTAAATAAATTGTGCAAAGCCCAAGCGAAGAAACCTATAAAAATTTGAAGAACGAATATAGTAGAATTTTTCAAGCCCCTCAGGAAATAGAATCTGAAGACATGCTCTGATTTGAAGAAAACATTTATCCATTGTGGCTGTTTTGTAGTTTCAAGCTTCACATTTCGCCGCAGCATAATTTTTGTAAGAGTATACATTTCCAATCATATGGTCCTGGAGTTTATTCAACATGTTCATGATAATGTGCTATTTGTACAGAAAACCTATTATGCAAGTCCAGCAGTAATGGAGTATGTATCTTTTAAGTCTTTATTCATGTAAACCATAAAAACATTTGGATACAGTTTTACATTTCCAAGTATTTAGCATTACACTTCGCTATTTACTATTTCACTATCGGCATACTGAGATCATCACGGATATCCTTGCTTGTGTGTATTAGAGCGCCAGTAATTACGTAAAGTACCTTGTATCTTTCCAAGATGTCGAGCTGTACCCCACAATTGGGGTGGAAGGGGTTATCTTCTTATGAAAACTTGCGGAGAGTTTTCGTTGCATTTGGTACGTTATATGTACTCATTCGTCATCGTTGTTAGTTGTATTAAGCAGGTAAAGGATAGGCCCCAAAACACTACTTTGGGGTACCCC
The DNA here is from genome assembly GCA_940337035.1 of Agriotes lineatus. Classification (NCBI taxonomy): domain Eukaryota; kingdom Metazoa; phylum Arthropoda; class Insecta; order Coleoptera; family Elateridae; genus Agriotes; species Agriotes lineatus. Next base: position 106,244,551 of record OW679201.1, read on the forward strand.
TCCTATTATCACATGCAAGGAGGTCGCTACTTACTCGTATTTGACTTGACAGTACCTCGTTGTCAAATATATTTTCATTACTATAAAAAGCGTATATAAGCGAGTAATTGCTTCACTCGCCTAGCTGACCTCCATACCTCCAAAACAAACAGTAAAGTTTTTCTTTGAAGGTAGAGTTTATGCTGTATACTAATTTGTAAACCTGCTCTATCGTATCGGGCTGTATTCTAAGACCAAACTAATGGTCGGTATTAGATTTTCTAACAGCTCTGAAAAACACAATCTGTTGTGAAAACAGAAAGAAATGTATTTACTCAAATGGCGAACATTCTTTTACGAAGAGAGCTGGATAAAATAACTGTTTTTCTTGCCCATTAGGACCTCTTTCATGGTTCTTGGCCATTTCGGATGATTCGCTACGAAACACTGCAAAGTCAAGAAATAGTAAAGTTTTTTTAAGGTGGGGTTTACTCTGTATATTAATTTGTGAACCTGCTCTGTCGTAACGTGTTGTATTCTAGAACCAAACTAATGGTCGGTACTAAATTATCTAATAGCTTTTATAACATATAGGAAGTTTCGTCGTTTTGTGGTTTACCGAATTTTTTACTTGTGATACCTTCCACTGAACTGGAAAGTGAGTAATTGAACAACTGCGTCAAATATGTAAAAATTAGAAGTAGTCCCTTCCTTCGAAGTTCTTTGATAATGTGTCCAGTGATGAGGTCATATCTGTTTCTTTTTTAATTTAAATCCGTGTCTATTACCTTTATATTTCTTTTGCTGTAGAGTGCTTTATGGGAGAGATTATTTGGTATGAAACTTGAAGTTGTTCTTTTATTTCTTCATTCCTCTGCTTCCACCTGAAGTGACTGGAATACCTTTTTGGTTTGGTTGGTTTAAGCGCTTCATGTTCTTTCACAGAGAGCAGTCTGTAACGACAGTTGGAGCTAAATTATCAATATATTCTTGAAGCGCTTCATTTTTAAGGATGATACTAGGCCGTTTAGTTCATGTGATGCTCGATTGAACTAAAGTTCGCCACTAAGGTGCCACGTACGTTACCATACTCTTTTGATCTTTTATTTTGAGATATTTTATTTTTAACCATGGTAGGCCAGTTAGGTGCATTTTTCCAGTGCCGCTTACTGAATAGCGCATATTAGATGATCAATGGTTGATTCGTTGTTTTCAGCTAATTTTATGGGTGCACTTAGATTAAGATCTACATTGAACTCATCTCTGATCTCTATTTTGATTTATTGTGCCTAGTAGGAGATCGTTTTCTTACGATTTCAGTGTACACCCCGCAGCTCTTGTAGTTTGAGGAGTGTTCACATTGCCATGGTTTTCTTTCTGTGTACGTATTCTGTAATCGATATGGGCGTAAACATTGGTTTCTTTGTATGGCCGTATGTTGGGCACCTTTTGCATTGTATTACTGTAACTGCTTTCTTGTTTGGTGGCTTAAACTTGATTATATAATTCATTACAAAGTAATCCAATGGAAAATTTCTATTTATCATAGTCGATGTATAGATAAGCGATTATGCTCTTGGTTTTTCTGTAGTAACATTGTTGGGATTTTAGTACGGTTATAATTAGTACAAATGTTTAATTAATTTTTCATTCATCATATATTCGTAACGAATATCACTCGATGATCAAAAATAATCGATTACTTCCCTTTAACTCGACGTATTCCTTAAAAAAATCACTCCAGCTACGCTGTCGTGATTTTTCGCAAAATACGTATTGTTAATCGGGAAGTAAAATAATCACTTATAATACCATGAGTAGTCAAAGTTATGTCGACTATTTTTGCGGTGGTGTCACGAATGTCCATTGCGCTTTGGTACTATTAGGACGAGTGCGATAGCACGAGTCCTAATCCAAAGCGCAATGGACATGAGTAGTGATACCACCGCAAAAATAATCTACTTAACTTTGACTAAGAATGGTATTCGAGGGACTATTTAATGAACCAAACTACTTTTTAAAATTAGTTTTTAGTAAATCTATCAACAAACTACGCAATTTCTATAGTAACAGAACACTAATATTGACTTTTTCTAATAAAAATCGCATTTGTTAAAAATAGTCACTTGAATACCTTCTAGGAGGATATATCCACTGATATTTTTTTGGATGGTCAAGAAACGTCAGAATTCTGTATTTTCATTGGTTACTTTTTGACAGATGACAGGTGAATTGAATAGTCAATTATATTTTTGCTCTTGTGGTGTTATAACTGATTATTGCGTTTAGTAGTACTGTGGCATCGTATGTTTTTGTTATGGCTGAATACCAATGAAAATAAATTCTCGGTTTTCTAGTCTTTATTTTCTTTATTACGTTTGTTATATTTTTATCTTTGTAGGTTCCACTAGGGCCGTTTTAATCTCGTCTATATTTGAGCTATAGTGTCAATTTCTTATCACCACCCTGTATAATCGTCAGACAATGCGTACGTATGTCGTACAATTTTATTTTATTTATTTAATAGGTTTGTTGTATTGCTCAATATTGTTATTCTGTAATTTTAGGTTGGAGCCGTATAGTGGAGCTGGAAACGGTCCGTTTCTTGGTGATTACCGTTAATGTGACATTTTTTACGTTTTCTATAGACTTCTCATCGTTATACTAGCCATTTTAGATTTCCTTGTGATTTCCCATATGCCTACTTGTAAGGATATTGCTAGTTACGGTGTAGTTCAAAAGTAGACTCCAAGCTTTTAATAAATGCCAATTTGCTTACAATCACTTATAATGACGACATATTAGCTTCAAATACACACAAATAAAACAGGCAAACACATAGCATTACTAATTCTAAATAAATGACCAATGCCGATCTAAATGGTGTTAGTTAGGACAATCAAAACTGCCAGATAGTCGTTAATTGCCCTATACGCAAACTTTCAGTCGTGCTGAAGCGGCTCTGCCTGGATACGGTCCTACCGCGATATTTCACTGAGCCTCCCAATATAATTCGATACTCAAGCGATCAGCTGATGCTTGACGTCACAGATCGCCAGGTTGCCACACCCAAAAACATTACGGCTTTGGTACTTGAAGTGACACGATATTGGGCAATTCGTTAATTTCCTAAAATTCACATGTAAATACCACTAACCTTTGTTAATTGTGTGCAAGTACGCAATGCACTTATTGTCCAGCTGTAGCAGGCTTTCTTAGGTAACTTGAAGGCGAGAGCTGCTCTCTGGAAGTTTGCAGCTCCAGGATTGAGATGCTGTTTATTGGTATTCAGAACCCGCAGAATTATGCCGAGAACTGCCTCGAAACCAGTTTCTATAGGTCCAGACGTAATTTTAATGCCACTTTTTGGGGTGTTGGCTCAATTTCGCAGTGACAAAGAACAACTGTGTTCTTTTCCGCTCGCGCCACTAATGCTCACACCTTCTACACGCACTGGTCGCACTTAGTGTCTTTTTTTGCTTTCCCGGATTACTTCCGGCGACGCTTACCCATGACGAAAATTCACATATATTCGCGGTAGATCGAAAGTTAACTAAATTTGCTTACAGGTAAGCATTCAAATACACAAATTGACCAATTGTTCTTATTATTAGGATATTTAACATTGAGTGGTGATTTTCATAAGAAAATATAGTAGCAATCTTTCTTCTCGGATTTGCCTTCCTCAATAGCAAGGATTTGGTAATGTTTGACGTAAAATATGGTTACACCACCAATATTTGGTCGCCAGAGCCTCGTTGGATATATACTGATGAGTTCTGCAGTTGGGTCATACTTGTTTGTTGATCATGTTCTAAGTTTGATTATTCTCACCCTGCCACCTTAGTGTTATCCTCTTCCTTTCTAGGGTTCTAGGTCTACGATTTATTTTGTGTATTCTTCCTATGAATAATAGCAATAGATTGAACGATATTTTTGTTGACATGGAATAACTTTTGCCCACATTCATAAGGGGTTTATCAGGAGTGAAGCGTAGACGATTACCATCTTCCTTCTATATGGAAAATGTTAATTTTCAAACCCCGTCCCAGTAGCGCTTCACTCAACCGCTACGACTATTGGTTATAGATTTTGCTTTCTTCTTTCTGATTGATAGAAGATTTTCGGCTTTGGCATAGTTTACACGTTGAATTACCGTACTTTTTTGCTTCCCTCCTAATAATACATCTTGTGAGGGTGGCCGAAAGGTTGGGTTGAGTCCAACCCCGCAAGTCTTTGGTTAAGTAATGACAATGACATTGACAGCTCTTGACATCTTCTTAACTTAAAGATTAATTCTATTTTATTTTTACAACAGGTTGAAGCCTTTGCAAAATATGCTGATGAACAGGCTAAGTTCTACAAAACGAACAACATTCTTATAACAATGGGAGGAGACTTCACATACCAAGCAGCCGAAATGTACTATATCAACATAGATAGATTGATAAAGTGAGTATTGTGGATGGTTAATCATAGTTGAGAAAGTACATCACGTTTATAGTTTTAACGAAATTAAAACATACACTACTACATTATAAGAAATCTGATTTTCTTCTGTATATTGTAGCTACCTAATAAATTAGTGTGACTTTACTATTATGTTAGGCAATAGTGGATACTTAATATCAAAGCTAGTCAAGGATTTGGAAATATCATAGCAAAATTAAAGCTTTAACCAGACACTCCTTCTGAATATTTATGGCAGCCACATATCTATCTTTCACTAATTATTCATTCCAACTAGGGGATTCCAGAAATTTAGGCCCGACATAAACATAATCTACTCCACTCCATCCTGCTACGTAAAAGCAGTAAACGACATCGCAACTTCTAAAGATCTGACTTTTTCTTTGAACACTAACGACTTTTTACCGTATGCCAACGATGCTCATTCCTACTGGACTGGATACTACACCTCTAGGCCGAACTCCAAGCGATTTGAAAGACAAGGAAACAACTTGCTGCAGGTATATTTTCTATACAGAATACAGCCAGGTTAATGGGAATTGCGGATTTATTCTAGGTAGTCAAACAGCTCGTTACTTTCGGAAAGGCGCGGGGCAAGAACTTCGAGGATTCAATAAGCAAGCTGAAAGAGGTTATGGGAATTATGCAGCATCACGATGCAATTACTGGAACTGCAAAGCAACACGTGGCGAACGACTACGTTAAACTGTTGAGTGACGCCATGACGAAGGCTGAAACTGGCGTAGATGAAATAGTTGCGTAAGTATGGCATCTATTTTAAGCTATAAAAAACGAAACTGAAGCTGTTTTAGTGCAAAACGTATTTTTAAAATTATTTGTTATTAGTACCACTAAACCTTGTAACTAAATCCACACTATAATCCCTCACAAGAGCTTAACGATTTTCTAAAAGCACGTTTCCAAGCTAACAAATATGTCCTTGATTATTTATTCTCAATTCTATACAGGCAAACCATCTCTCTTGTATAGGAAAGCGTGCTTATCTGCTCTTACAGAACTATCGAATGCGTAAACGAATTTAGCCAACGTCACGATTCCACATTACCGTTGCGATTACAGATATTTGCCAAGCTTCAGATTGCATATCGTAGTAGGGAAATCTAATTCCGGAACGGATCGCTTTTTAAAGTTAAACCTACAGTCAGGGTCTGCCGATTTCAACAAATCTGTATATTGATTGACACACTCCGTTATTAGAGGCAAAACATGCTATTTCTATGCAAACAGGCGATTCGGTATGATTGACGTGGATTGTTGATAATAATTTAATTTAGCAGTAGCGCTGCCTACCTCCCGATGTTTAATTTAAAACTTATTATGTAGCAACACGCACTGATTTTAAACAGTCAAATTACCTTGTTTTGGACACAACCAGGAGGGGGAACAAAAACTCAGATTCTATATTCATTTCGTACATTAATCTGGTTACACGTCAAACCCGATAGGTGTCACTTATTAGCTAGTTTTGTATTAATGAAAGTTGCCCATAACAACATCGTAACTTTTAGTATTCTAAACAACTACATTAAACAGAATGCTGGTGGGGGGCATAGGCATAAAGAGGTAAGAGACTTCCCCCATAAGGGCTTCAAGTTCAGCAACTTACCTTAATTCGCTCCACTCAACTACACGAAGTAACTAAGTCGGAATGACGACAGAAAGAAATAACGAACACCCGAATTAAAGAAATAGCATTGCTAATATTCAACATTAATAACCCGTTTACTACTAACGACAACGAAACAACAGAAAAGTAGTAACACGGACAAATTTAAATAAGGCTGAGTTTGATGACCCAAAACGAACCCAGAAAATACTGATATTATAACTGCAGTAAATTCAACGCGCGAATAGTAAATGTGACCATCTAAGCAAAAAGGTGTGGCTTGAATTACCGTATAAGGTACCTGATCAAGCAACGTAATAAAGGCCTTCTCTAACGCAAGGCTTTCATGCAACTAATTAATAATATTATCACGAAGCAATAAAACACATTTATTTATTTTATTTAAATAAATGTACTATTGCGGAAAAAATATTTCGCACGGTTTGTTTGCCTTGTGTGTGTATGTTTTTATCAAGTGGACTAAAGTCACTGAATTGTCAATTGTACAACTGATATTCTGCCATTAAAACTTAAAATGCCGAATCTCGTTCTAAGCGAGGCCGAAAAAGGCTTTGGTATCGCAAAGCTAGAAGAGGGATGGTCACTGCAACGTGTGGCCGATAAAGTTGGTTGCGGAAGAACCATTTCTGAACATAACCTGAAAAAACTAGTAATTCGAAAATAACCCCAAAATGTATAAATGACATGTAGTCAGATACACACTAAGCCACTGTTGATAAAAACAAGTAACTAGATTAAGTATCGTGAGAAATATTTTTTCCGCAATAGTACGTGGTGAAGACTACTGTGTTTTATTGCTTCGTATCAAGCCACCTCCACTATTATCGTGATGGATCAACTTTCTATTAATAATATTATCAGTTGTTTCTAACACATAGTTTCACTTAAATCGCCGATTGACGCTGATTAGCCCGTTTACTGTTATTGTAACAATTGAATGCGTAATAAGAAATCAAAATCAAGGTTTACACAAATGTTAAATTAAATCGTAAATGGATTGACCATCGAGTTACGTTAATAATAATTCAACACAAGATATCCGCGACGAATAATTTTCGGCAATGGGCGCAACTCGGCAAACCCAGGACTATCCTTTGGAAGCGCGTAAGGCGCGTTGCTTGGCATCTACTACTAAAGAAATCTAACTTTAACGACAACGCTGTGAACTGAAGAAAAATCGAAAATTTCGAACGCCTACGGGATCTTACTTCATCTCCACAACGCGAAAAGAAGCGAAAGAGAAGCCAGACCTTAAAAACAGCAAGAAAACATACGTAGGACAGCGAAAACGGTAAAACTGGAAACGGAAAAATGAAGACCTAAAACACATTTGACCGAGTATTAGCTAACGTAAATCTAATCATGGGTAAAGTCTACCTCAAATTTTAAGCGGCTAGAGGGCATTCTGTTTCAAAAAGGAAACTGCCATATCTCGAAATATTCGACGGCTGCGGCGACCCAACAACAGGACGAAAGCTGCTCCTGTAACGACTGTCCCGACAGGAGAAATCCTCATATGATGCGACACCCAGAGGAAGTCATTACCATTTACTAATTCTCCCATTCCTTCGATTTGCCTTTGCTTGCTTTGGCATTCTGTTGACACCCGTTCTCTATACCTATCCATCTCACTTTAGATGTAGCATTTGCAACTTCTACTATATTTGCCTGTTTATGTAATCGTGCAGCTCAAGATTATATCGTATTCTTTATAATATTCATCTTCAAAGTGTTTTAGCATCCTTCATCTTCCGTAGTAATTGTGCACGGCCGCCATCCATAATGGCATTCGTCATTTCTTCATTACTCCTTCGGGATCTATTTCTTCCTGTTCTTGGGGTATATATTTTTCTTCTTCGTTCTAGCAGATTAATGTTCTAGGAAGGAAGTGCTGTTTGGTACTTCTGATAGTATTGTAAATTCTTCTTGCCTCTTTCATCTCTCGTGCTTGTTAAAGCTCTTCAATTTGTTCATTTAGGCGCTTTCTCTTTTTCTACTCGGTCTCTCATATTGTTCGCCTGCTGTTTTGTTGGTCTCAGCATCGATCGTTTATTTTCTTCGTACATTTTTCATTCTACCCCACTTTTAATACCTATACTTTAGTTACTATTCTGATATGTAGGTAATACTAGTTTCCATGTATCTTCTACCGTCTCCGTGTTTCCTTGAGCATGTGTAACTTACATATTGCTTACATATTCCTTTGACATTATCTGTTTTACGAATAAATATCACCATGTCATCATGGTTCTTGTATGTACGTATAACGCTGGATAGTTGTCTATTTGATATTAAATCGTTATCGATTTGATTGATTGTTTTTCTGTCTGGTGATATCCATATACCGTTGTGAATTAGTTTATGTGGAGAAGTTGTACTTTTGATTGTCACATCTTTAGCCCTTACAAACTCTATTAGCCTCTCCCAATTACCGCTAGATTCTTCATGCAAATTCTGCCTTCTTTTGGTTGGGAGGTATACCTCTTTCCTGTCAATCTTAGAGTTATACGTCCTATAACCATTTGAACCCCATGTTCTTTTTTTAGAGATGTTTAGAATATTTCCTTAACGCAGTCTTCCTCATCTTCAGAATTTTTGGAAATTGAAATGCTCTTCCCAAGTCAATTATCTATATGCCCTCAGTAAACGTTTTTATAAGTGCCATGGACAAATAGAAAGGTTAATTTAAGTTAAACTTGTATTTTGCTCGAATTTTTGTAAGTTTCCGAGAGTTGTAAGTAGAATTCTTTATTTTCTTATCTACTACATTATTACGTGAATTCAATTTTAGTTGTTTAGTTTAGTTTAAATATATTATTAACTCTACTTTTCGATCTGATATGTTTTATCGGCTCTGCCGTCTAACGTTATAAATAAATAAATAAAAGCACACCGATGATTAAGGAGGGAGGGGTACTTCCACAGATTTCCAGGCAAATTGTTAGGTGCCACTGATTTCCTGGGAGTATCATGAGGCACCGACTGACCTAAAATGAATAGTCTAAAATTCACTAATCTATATTCCACTTTACAATCAAGGTACAATCCTACAAAGTAAAGAATTGCTATATGGGCCAAAACGCATTTACAACATCAAAATCGGTCACTGATGGCTTGAATTACAGAAACTATAATGCGACCCATAGTCACGTATCGTTACAACAATGCAATTCTTAATTACTTCTCGCGGTGCAATCTACATCGGCAAGTTTTGGCGATATTAAGATAAGTCTAAAAGTGCGCAAAGGTCGCCTTAAATAATCACAGCATGAAAAAGCATATAACTTCTAATATTGCAGAATAAATGTTTACAACATGAAACACTTAAATAGTATAACACCAGCATATAATAACTTAGCTCGAATGCAGCAAGAGGCCGATGGCAGTAGCGTCGAGTATGCAAGCGATCGACGGATCGCTAATACGCAAAAGAATTTTTCGTCACTGAGAGTGCAAGTCAGAAGGAATGAATATATAGGGGTGGCGATAAAATGACTAATGTAAACAACCCAATTAAGCGACGGTTAATCGAAGAATAAATCTACAACAAAACAACGATATAATGTTGTGGATTCTAAGTCGTGATTACCACATCCGACGGAAGTCGCAATGCCAAAGAATCGGCTGTTATTGCTCAGGACTTCTACACACTCACACTGCCAAAAATATTCGGAACGCACACAGCTTTTACGGATATGCCTTCGAACCGGATCTAAAATTCTCGCATCTGAAAAATTCACACGACACCGACTCTCATGTCGACGAAAGTAAATACAAAGATATATAAAGAGAAAATGCTTCTAGTCCGCCTTTAAATATTCTGCATGGAATATTAAAATCCATAGTCAACATATTTTTTTAATACCTAAGTATAAGTCTCCGAGGATATTCGCGTGACACCCACAAACCCATTTTATCTACGAAACCGCATTAATGCAACCACCACACCAAATCACACCTAGTAAATTTTCTCTTGTGCTATAGCAGCTTCCACAGCCGATATATATTATAGTGTAATTGTTTACCCCATGGGTTTACGCGTTTACAATTACAACGAAGTAAAATATTTTTATTGCAGTGACCTCTTGAAGAAGACCACCAGCGCTACACCTCCCGTTGTTGAAATTCACTCCTGCCTCCTGGCGAACGCCAGTCGATGCGAACCATCGACTGCTCAACGCTTCGTCGTCTCCATCTACAACCCCCTCAGTCGGGAGGTCTCTCATTATGTTCGTCTACCTGTAACTTCTGTGCAATACAGGGTTACCGAAATCGATGGTAAGTTTTTAAACCGACAGGGCACACAACTCAGAACTTCAGCTTTTGTCGTTTTTAGGTAGTAACGTGGGATATCAAGTTACACCAAGCTTTGATAGTTTTAACAACTCTCTGTACGATTTGGTGTTCTACGCAGATGCTTTGCCACCAATGGGTTTAAAGTATTTCTACGTGATAAAGGAAGGCACTGATGTTAATACACCAGGGTTGATTACACCGGTGGAAAATCAACTCCGTTTAGGAACTGACGTAAGTAGTCATGTGTCATATCATTTGAAAGGGATTTGCAGCTGTAATAACTATTTAGATAAAATGGCTGTACGTAAAAAATATAAAATTCTCAAATATAATTATTACATCCATAATTTATTAACTAAAAACTTTAGCATCCTCGTTACATAGCTAGTTATGTATTTTTTATTGCAGTACTATGGCATTTAATGTCTCTTTTGTGTTTCCCTGAAGCAAGAATACTTTTATAACTAACATTACATGCTATTTACTCTAACCGACGAAATATCTTTAAACCCATGATCTTTAACAACATTACAACACAAAGTATAACCGTCAAGGTATAGTTATATTGTGGTAGCGTTTAAACAGTTCTCAATTGATTGATGATATCGGATTTACAAATAGCGTGAACAAAGTGCTCACCCTTGTTGAGGTTTAGAATCATTCAAGTCATATGCCTATAACAAACGGTTTCTGAGGTAGCTGGTAACCTATCGGCAAATGTATACATATATGCGACCAACCAAATTGGTTTGACATCGCTATAGGAACTCTAGTATGTAAAATAACACTGGGAATGGTTCAGAGCTAGAGCTCCACTGCGATTCCCGAATTCGACTTTGGAAATCGTGGGGTCTTAACGCCTAAACGTTCTCAAAGAGAGGCCGATGACCATGCATTGTGGATGTAATAAGATATTATGGCTCAAAATCGTTACTGAAACAACAAAACCAAAGCCCCACAGCCGGGCATCATTTTGTTACACCGAAAACGGTACTTAAAATAAGAAAAAGAAACCACCCGCAACAATTATCTTCCCCATGTAGCTTTCAGTCGAGACAAGGGAGGTTTGAGGTACCTGAACTGGGTTTGTTTGCTACTTCAAAGTAGAGGTGCGCCGATAATTAATTAGGGTGAGGGCGCCACAAGGTTAAATTTAAGTTCCAGGAAGAAATGTCAACGGAAGGCAGGAAAAATGGTGAGCTGGATCTCGGTCGCTTACCTTTGCTTTGAGCTAATAAAAACACGTTCTGCGCGTTTGCTTTACAGCAAAATTATAAAAAAAACACAACGATAACTTAACACACGGAAATAAAAGGCTTTTTCACGAATTACAACAGCGTTACCACTTTCGCAAAATATTTATTTTGACACAACTTCGCCACTTGCAGAGGGCAAAAAACCAAATTTGCAATCCACAGGATGCATTTCCTTCAAGGGGTTATAAAGACAGAAAAAGGTAACTCCCCGAGAAACTATGTAAACGGTACAGCTTCACCACACCACACCATATGGGTAGTGCTGGCTCGCCTCGAAATAAACGAAAACTAAATAATGTTGACAATAAATGAGTTCCAATTTTCAATAATAAATAAATAAAATATCTTTAAAATAATACGACTAAACTCACCTTGAAACAAAGAAGACTCAATATGGAGAACAAATATGGAAAGAAAGTGATTATGGATAGATCATATACTATTCCTTAAGCAATATGAAAACACAACAAAAAAGATACCAGGTGGAGATTAGGATAACCAAGAAATATACGAGAAGAAACAAAAGTTGAGAAATTGAAAAGGCTAAATTATAAAGACCGAATCCGTAAATAAAGCTATAGAAAAGAATCGTTCAATCTGTGTTATCCAAGTGGAGTAAAAGAAGAGAAGAAGACGAAGGACTTACCTGTAAATCTGCGCTTATGACATGCAATACACTTAGCGAAATGGGGAGGATCTTAAACTGAAACGAGAAAATGTTCTTTCGCGATATTCGAAAAAGTACGGGGATAAATTAGTATTTATTTAGGGCGCCTCCATGATGCATCTTCAGTCGGTGATATAAGAAGACTGTTCCACAATAGAAGAGCCATACTTACGGCTTCGGAAAATGTGTGCGGTGCTCAGCTCCGAAATTTGGACCTTACCTTATTTCTTTTTTTTTGTTATATGTTATTTCTGAATCGCCAAATATGTGGCCTTGCCTCAAAGTGTTTGGGGCTTTGCTGTACTACGAACGGGAACACGCCCCGAAACTTATTTCACAACGAGACTACATACGAAAACATACAACATTTGGCGGTAATTTACACTTACAAGATCTTACCGTTGGGCATTTTAAATTAGCGGTAAATTACACGTGGTATATAAAATAACAACCATAACATAGACTATTTGAAATGTAATTCAAACAGCTGCAAACCAAGGCAAGTCACAGACTCCTGGCGTCACAGAAAATCGCTCGCCGCCGAAGCAAATGTAGCGAGTTGGTAAATGATGGAGTGCCTGGCTCAAAATTTGAAACAAAATGGACAGTTCCCCCAGAGGCTTTTTGAATAAATGGACAAATGTAGTTCAAAAAGTTTTGACAAACGATAGTGGTTCCTTTATATCTGATTAGAGATTAAATTGTCCCAAACTTCTCGGCTTAGTAGCCTGTGATTAATCAAATTTAAAAAACATAAACAACATCAGCTATATTACTCTTCAGAAACCTTTTATGAGATTATCCTTCAACCAGTGATCTTCTTATTTTATGCTGCAATGGGAAATTATATAGTACAATTCCTTTTTTCTGATCGCCTTCTTCCACCGTATAGTTGCGTACTTGTAACCATTTTGCAGTTCTTCTAATACATGGGCGTAAGTGAAAATTTAAGCTCTAGCATTTATGAGCATTTCAGTTTAGTCTAGGTCCTAGTTATAAAAGGGGCTCGTAAGCCAAAAGAACAGGAGCTCAAGCGCAATAGTCAATATAATAGTAGATACGAGGACAAATGCTTCTTATTACTATGGGCCCCAGCTGCTTTCTATCAGCTGATGATGTAATGAAAGATCCCCTGAAAAAGAGTTTATTTTACTTCAATAAAAACTCGTACTGAATTTTGCGGTACACAGTATGAAATATGTTACGGCCATATTAAGCAACATTCGTGCCGGGCACATATGCAACTGCTGAAACCGCAATAAAGCAGCCTTAATCTATTTACACGCGTGACGTCACGGAGGTATAAAGCTGCGAAAGACAGTTTTGAAGGCCTTATGACAAGTCAGCCATCAATTGCAATTAGCGATCTACACACTCTAGCCAAAATGGGCCCAATATTCAGATTAGTTTAGCGGTGAATACTTAAAATATTTCCTTTATACATGCACTTAGCTTAGCATATTCAAAATTGGCGATAATTCACTACATGCATTTTTGCAACATATATTAAAGTAGGTTCACTTAACTCAATGCAGTAATTCAACGACGTTGGGACGCCAGCGAAGAAATGGATTGGCGGGATCCGAGTCAACGTTGTCGGTCAAGGTTTCGGCCGGAATTCGGGCAGGAGGATTTTCGGGCAGGGAGATAACTGTAACGCAGGGGGCGGACGGCGTCGATAGAAAGACAGGGTCGAAATGAAGACGGCGTCGAGGCGAAGACGACATCGATATAGAGCAATGCCAACAGAACCAGTGACGTGGTTAAAATATGCGGTATAATACTAAAATAAAGTTCTACGATACCCTAACGAGACGAAAACAGAACTTGCGCGAAAAGCCTTAACACGCACCTTAACTTAACACCAGTGGCGGCGTCTATCTTTAAGCATTTGCTTGACTTATTTGTACACGGTGAATAATTTTTTGAATAGAAGAGCTCCTACCTGAAAATACAAGAAGTCCATAGGATGAGTTGTATTTTCTGGCGTTGAGATTACAACGAAATGATATTCTTAACAATTATAGATTATTAGACGTACTACGAATTATATTTAGGAAGAAAATATAATTATTTAAAATATATGCCACAGTGAGAGCGTAATACTACTTTATTACATGAGTAACAATGCTAATGATTATTGTTTGTCCCAAATGCACTTTTTGTTCAATTTTATGGTTAAAATGCACGACCTAGCCTAGAAAAATGAACTGGAATTTCTAAATTAGTCCAATTGACAGGTGAAACAAAACCAAGTTAGCTTGTACCAAATCGAAAATCGCGCGTCGCTATATTATCAGTATGGTAGAAAGTTCTATTAGCCAATCTCCTAAATTTAAGAGATGATAATTGGCGGAAAATTCAACAAATTACATTCTCTTTAAAACTGTGTTTAGCGAAGCACTTTTACATGAGCTTCTATTCGAAACCCCTAATTCAGTAAACTGACATTGGCATCCCATCTCTTAATAGCTGACACCCGTCGAACTGTTGACAATTCAAAATATGATACCATTCCTCGAGAAGGAAAAGGGGAAGTGCAAATAACACCAGAATGAAATACCTGACTTTGCTGCTCGGAGTAGCATCCTCGACCTCACAAATAATATCGCTAAAATATGGCATGGAGTTCAATTTTGGTAAGCCATCAACTATCGAAGTCGATGATCCAGCGTTTGTGGATGAGGACTGAATGGTTCGGCGCAAATCAAAATGAGTCGGCCGGATCTGCAGCCATAAGGAACAGCTGCACTGCGATAGATACCCAAATGCAATAAGACGAGTCTACCAAAATAGCTAAAAGCTGCAATTTGGACATTTCACAAATCCGGAATGGAACTGCTTGTAATTATCGGATATTGCGTTGGGAATACGAAGAACTTTAAATTTTCAAATGGTTTCTACAAATATGAGGTTTCTTAGTTTTAATAGACTTAATTGGGTTAAGTTATGTTATACGGTATGTGACGGAAAGCCTAAAAAAGCATTAATGTAATTCCACTTAGATAAATACCCATCCCTTATTATACAGCGATTTGTTTGATATTCAAAAAGGCTGGGAATCATTAACAGTAAGTATGGGATGGAATCAATTTAGGATTTGCACCTAAAAACCTACTATGTTAAGGATCTATTTATATAAGCAGCAGTTTTGGGTGCCTTTGAATTCTACATCCTCTTAATGTGATACAAACCCTGCTTTTCTGTCAAAAACCAAGAATTTATGGCTTTAATGACAATACTAGTGCTAAAACCCTTTGATACTTAATGCCGATTGTAAACCAATGCAGATATAAAGCTAGTATAAAAATAAATGGGCAATTCTTCCAACAGAAAATATATAAGTTGTAATGGTACGTTAGTCCCATTGTAGTTTTGAATTCTTATACTTATTTGCTCTTTCGCTGTCAGCTAGCACGGAATTCAACTTGAGAAGTCGAACCTTTTTTGCCAGTCGAGATTACGGATACTCAAAGCTACAAAGCTTCTGTAGTTGACCCAATGCAGCTCGAAATACTGACGTGGCTTTCAAAGCACATACATAAAACAAGAAAGCACATAGGATTACATCTAAAATAAACGGCCATTGCTAAACCAAACGGTGTTAATTAATCATATAAAACTGACAGCGTTTTCTGATCTATATAAGCATTTAGCAGTGAAACGAAATTAGAATAACTATGACTACGATACATTTATAATTAAACAACATGAAAAGATACCGAATTAACTCTACCTATATGCGAAAATTAAACTGCATAAAACCGGTCCTGTACCCGACTCGCTGTATTTCACCTAATCGCGCGAAGTAATTTGATACTCGTGCAAAGAGAAATGCTTGACGTCAAAAGGCCACATGAGGTCTGCCATCCGAGCCTAAAAATGTCTTCTAATTTAGAATCCGAAGTAATGCAAAGGGCTGCAATTGGCCAATTTCGCATATTTTAGATGAGAAGACTACCAACCTTTACTAATTGCGTACAGTTACACAAATATACGTTCCTGCACCTGTAGTAGACCTCCTTAAGTTGCTTGACTGCTTGAATTCCTCTTTGTAAGCCTTGCAGCTACTGGATGTAGATGCTGTCATCTTGTATTCATAAGTTATTGTACCAGAGCCCGCAAAATTATGCAAAGATCTGACTCAAAACAACGTAGTTTCGACTAAAATGCTAATTTTGGGCGTAAGCCCAATTTTGTAGCGAAAACGAATAATCTGTTGATTTGATAGTTCGCACTTAGTAGGTTTTTCGCACTTCTTCTATTGATTCCGACGACGCTTGCAAAAACTGCAGATTAAGACCCGTAGATATTTGGCCTGTTACAGAAGAAACCCCGTTTACGACACGTAACCGGCCTAATAAATGCTCAGTAGGAAAGGACTGATTATTGTATATGTCTCTCTTGCAAAAGTCAAAATAAATTGTACCTGGAATTACACGGGGACAAATCTGTGTTAGTTTTGTGGGCGCCACTTGATATTTTGGCCAGGATGCAA
The DNA here is from genome assembly GCA_940337035.1 of Agriotes lineatus. NCBI lineage: Eukaryota > Metazoa > Arthropoda > Insecta > Coleoptera > Elateridae > Agriotes > Agriotes lineatus. The sequence goes on from OW679201.1 coordinate 106,261,365, forward strand.
TGAACACTTCCGACCAGGGAATTGTCCTTCGGCTAAGGAAGTATGCGATTATCCCCAAGATATGAGTCAGCTTACTGGATTTCTGAGAAGCTTGTACTGCAAGAACACTCATAACTATGCTCTGCTGTAGCTCAAAAATCTTTCAGCCCCGAGTCGCCGTGGATCGTTGACTTAAAAAATATATTACCAGTACTTCCAAAAAACCTATCACAAATCAAAATAAAATTCCACTGCACAATAATGAGACGGAAACATAATTTCAAATGCATAAGCCATGCCTTGGAGGCTTGTTGATCCGATGACTTCGAAATTACTTCTAAGGATCCCGATCGGCGGCCGCATTGCATAGAGAAATACATTCGAAAAACACACGCACACGCTTGCGATCGCTATCATAATGCCTTTCATTGCAAGGCCAAAGCCCAAAAAATCGCCCCTCCTCGGTGAGCGTAAATAGCAATGGCGGCGACAGTTTACAGCCTCACTTAACAAGTTTTTTCATGATTCTGAAACCAATTGCATTCTTGGTATTTTTCAGGAACTATTGCGGTGGAAAAACAAAACCGACGCTTATCCGTTCATAAAGTAGAGTATGATCAAAAATTATTTTTATCTAGTATGGTTATGGAATATGTTACTATATCAAATGATTTTAAAGACGCTCTAGGGTGTAGTAGTGCCCCTTGCTTCAACAAGTCCGCGAACTGTCATCACTTACCCTGGAAATCTCACAATCTGGCTAAAGGCTGCGGCTTGATTCGCTCAGGGAAATGGGCGTGGTCCTAGAAACAGTACACCACAGGGAAAGCGTGACGGTATGTATAGGGTATTGGAAAATAAATGGGCGCCACGAGATTGAAACTTGAGACCCACGCTTAACCGAAACTCGAAAGCCAAACGGGATAGGATTTTAGTATATAGCCAACGACACCCAACACATGTAGCGACAAGTGCACCGACCTACCTGTGATGTTTCTAAACTGCTTTCAAGCTCCACTTCACATAAAATCGGACACAGTGTGAAAATAATATAACCTGAAAATAAGCATGCACAAACACGTTGGGAAATCATAAGTCATCTTTCAATAACCGATCTATTGGTCTTCGCACATGTGAATAAAATCGTTACACACCCTATACACTATACCCAGCTGGGGACGCTTTATCTCTACTGACTAATTTTAAATTCAAATACAAGCCGGCTGCAGGCCTGCGGCAATGTATGCTTAATTATAAATTCAAATGCATGCCGCCTGCGGGCCTGCAACAATGTACGACTAATTTAAACGTGGCGGATAGCCATCTACGGGCCTGCGACAATTTATGACTAATTTAAATTCAAATACAATTCGCCTGCGGGCCTGTGACAATGTATATTAATTAGAAATTCAAATGCAAGCCGCCTGACTAATTTAAATGTGGCGGATAGCCGTCTGCTGGCCTGTAACAATGTATGACTAATATAAACTGAAATACAAGCCGCCTGCGGGCCTGTGACAACGTATGATTAATTTAAATTTAAATACAGCACTCTACCTTAATTAACGGCTTCGCTTGAATGCGGCAGGAAACTCATCGCTAGAGTCATAAGAGCCGTGGTTTAAAGTTGTGGGTGGCACGCTGTCCAGATGATCCCCCGTTACCATCAGGGAAAAAGGTGTAGGGCGCCCTTGGGCAATGACGAAATTTACTAGGCCTGAAGTTCGCACGTTAGAACAAAAAAGAATCCCAACATGCGTTGGACGAATACGCCTTCCAGGCTTACGTACAGAAAAAAGCGGCGGCGGTCATCGGCACGACATCGGCACTCACGCACCCAGAACACAACTTTTCACTCTTACGGCTCGTTCAGAACTCCCAAAAATCACACCACGCGGTCCTAGACAGACTGGCTAGCAACGTGCGAGGGCAACCGGTTAGTAGCATGATCTCTGCAGCTGTGCCCAACCACGGGGCGAGCAACAACCGTTCGACGAACTTTCCAGAACAAAGCCGTGTTCCAAATCTTTAAAATTCTAAATAGACCTGTGTTCGAAATGTTTAAAATTCCAAATAAACCAAGGCAAATAATTATGAACGAGAAGATTAAACTGGCCGTTACAGTTGCTTGAAATTGTCAACCACCAACTACCTGAACACCATTTGATGAACTAGCACACGTAGAAACATGACTGGAAAGCCTATATACAGCGGAAATTATAATTACTAGATAGAAAATACTCTAAGAAGCCGAATTTTAAAAATGGCTTGACAAATTCTTCTTAATGAATTATGCATGTAACCATAACCCACTTAAAAATCAAATGCCAAGTTTGACACTAGTATAAAGTAGTTGCAATCATAAATTAGGAACTATTTCATAGCCATATTAGATGAAAATAATTTTTGATTCTACTTTATTTTGAACAAGTCAGACATTTATTTCAATAAGACATATCCAAGACTTTATAATATTCATTACAGTTGCTATTTATAATTCTAGGAGGCTGGTTTTGAAATTGACGAAGCTACTGGGCTGTTGAAAACCATTACACTAAATGGTGCTAGTGTGGCCGTAACGCAGCAGTTCATGTATTACAGTTCGGCAACTGGCAACAATAGTGTGCCCGAAAATAGGGCATCCGGTGCGTACATATTCAGACCTGCCTCGACAGCTAGGGAAGCACAAGTCGTCGCTGACAGAGCTACAGTAGAAGTGTACACTGGTGAGCTTGTGGACGAGGTGCATCAGACGTTTAGCACCTGGATCAAGCAGGTCATTCGAATCTACAAACAGGAAAATCACATCGAATTCGACTGGGTAGTGGGGCCCATAGATTTGATGTAATATAGCAAGTAACTAAGTTTTCAATTTCTGTACCGCTTGTTTTAGCAAAGGACTTGGCGTTGAAGTCATCAGTAGGTTCATAACAGGGCTAGAAACGGATGGCGCCTTTTACACAGACGCCAATGGAAGAGGTCTTGTAAAGCGAATCCGCAACCATCGCGACACGTACACCTACACGAACGAAGAACCAGTCAGCGGAAATTACTACCCCGTCACGTCCAGAATAGTTCTCAAGGACGAAACGAAAAAACAGGAACTTGCCATTTTGAACGACAGAGCCCAAGGTGGATCCAGTTTGAAGGATGGTGAAGTGGAATTGATGGTACCATACAACAGGTAGTGAGTAATTGAGCCGATGCTAATATTTATTTGTTTTCTCAGGTTCATCGTAAACTTACCAATGACGATGACTTTGGTGTAGATGAGGTGCTTGATGAGCACGAATTTGGCAAAGGTGTCATGGTCCGAGGACAACACTATCTTGTATTAGGCACCGAAACAGGTAATGATAATAAAACACCTGAAAACTTCAAGTAAACAATCTAAGAAAAAATTGTAGTAACCATACAAGTGCCCAAAAATACATTTAAAACTGAGTAAATTCATTCCTTCACATCACCACAATGCGTCATTTTGACAAATCAACAGCCAAGAGCCTTCTTTGCTCAACATATATATTTACTTCTTTCAGGGAAATCTGCGGCAGCCCAGCAACATGATGTAGCTCAAAGGAAACTTTTAGCTCCATGGACGTTCATTGGAAATGCAACGTCTACTGAAAGTACTATTGACAATCTTGCCCGAACACTTGGACCTAAGGTAGGCTACTACAATTAACAAACAAAACCAGTTCTTAATCCATTACGAAATGTTTGCAGTTCAGCGGATTAACAAAGTCATTGCCCGAAAATGTACATATACTCACTCTGATGCCATGGGCAACCGATTCTCTACTCCTGAGGCTAGAACATACATTTGAAAGCGGCGAAGATGACGATTTGAGCAATCCTGTTACTGTGGATCTTCAGGTGCGTGTTTTGCAACTTTCTCTTTCAAATATTTGCTAACAAATCAAGTCAAATATCTCGTGACATGTTTTGTTATCTAACATTTGCTTTTAGGGGATTTTGACGCTATATAAGATAACATCTATCCAAGAAACGACATTGGGAGCGAATCAGCAAAAGACTGACAATCAAAGACTGAGTTGGAAAACGGAAGAAACCCAAAAACGGCAGCGTAGTAATACGCCCACAGCACGAGCACTCGAAGATGACCTAAAAATAGTGTTGAATAACCACGAAATTAAAACCTTTATTATAGGAGTTGAAGTAGAGGATAAAACGGGTATTGGAAGTGGTGATTCCGGACCCGATGGTGCATCTAGTATTGTTAACTCACACGCTCTTATGGCGTTGCTGTTTGCAGCAATTTATATATTGTATTAGTTTAACAATAATCTGAAAACATTAGTACTTACATGTAAATATCACGTTAGATGAGATTGTTCTATGACGACAAACCAATAAAATGTTACTTTAATTAGACCGTTTTAATAAATGGGGTGGTTTAAGTTACAATAGGATGAAATAGAACAATGGCAACGGTTCTATCTGTTTACTTATTTGTTTATTCATAAAAAGAAAAATATGTTACGTTGATGGCAGGATTATAGTAGCTGAAGACCTTAAACGAAAATATGGAAATTTACAGAAAAGCATTAGAAAGAACGATCATGAAGATAACAAGACCAGAGTTTTATAAAAAAAATACAAAACCAACCAATCTTGCGTAACAATGTTCACTGCCTCCCCCCTTATGGTGAGAAGGTCAAAAGTGGTGTTCACGAGGCGAGACACATATACCTAGAAACAGCAGTTCAATGAGAGCTTCAGCTTCAAAAAATTTTGCTAGTGGGTAGAAGGGGTCATCAGCAAACCTGAGGCCCGAGCTGTCCCACGTGAAATTCTCCTGAGTGGCAAAAAGGTTGCAATCTGACCTGGGGCACGTCTGACCCACGAAGAAGATTGCCTGTATGGCAGATATGCTGGATCCTGAAGATGAAACATTACGCACGAAGGTGGCAATTCAGCGGAATTGAGGTAACCACAAAGGCCAAGTATACAAGTTTTACCCGGATGCAAAATATGACTCGGAAAGCAATTTTTCGTTGGCGGCCGACATAATTAATTGGCGATACGGTGCTCTCCACAGAACTAAACAGTTTCAAATAAAAAAATCCGGGGAGATACTGACGATGCCTTCATGGCAAGAATTATCACTTCAATAGGATGTATTAGCAAGCCGCTACGACAAGCAGAGCGAATTTATCGTCTCTACCATGAAGTAAAGGCGCGAAAACGTTTAAACAGCCTAGCAATGAATTTGCTATTTTGTAACATAATTTTCTTAAAAGTGGACTACTCAGTCCTGGAAAACCCCAGGAAAAACCCGTTTAACACCCACAACAAGCCAATGAAGGTGCTTGAGTTAGCTTAGTGGGAAGGTGCTCAACCATGATAGTGAATACATTGAAAGTACAGAAAAATCCTTGTAATTGATGTGAACAGCACCGGATACATTTTCCGGTAATATAATAAGGATTTTCCCAGAAAGATGTCCCTCGGCGACGGCTCCAAGATATGTAATTTCTGAAATGGTTATCTGAGTTGAGCGAACATTTGGCAGACAGCGGGACGTTGGGAGGCGCTGGATTTAACAGTCTATCTTGCGCTGGTAGAGCCGCAGTTGAACAAAAAAATACAATGACAATTTTACTTCGAAGCATTGGTAAAAGACGTCGATGTAAAGGTCAGGACTGCGTCTGCCTAAGCTTCGTTATACAGAATGCTTGCAGACCGCCGACGTGAAATTCTACTGCACTACAAAGAGACGGAAATGGGGTTTCAGATAAAGAGGTTGCCGCTTGGGAGCTTTTACATGACACAATGTCCAAATTGCCTCGAAGGGCCAATGTTCCTAAATGGCTGCCGTTTAGGGCTTGTCTATGTTCCTGCCTAGTTTCATGTGCCGCACCCTCTTTTTCGTTATTGTATTTACTAATCTTTTAATTAGCTTGCTAGCAATTGAAACACTATCAGCCCTTTTCTCTACAATAATACTAACCTTGTCTCTTTTATTCACGATATTATTCCACATCAACAAATTACTGATACAATTATTTGTTTACGGTCAGGTAGGGTAAATATGCAACACATAAAAATTAGGGTAAAAGTGAAACAAATCTGTAATTAATTAACAAATGAATTAAATTAAAACTGTAAGCACTATTATTTAACTTATAGTATTATTTAAAAAATATAACAATGTGAAATTGTTGTTGGATATTTTGTACTCTTCGTGAGGTATTTTTGAAATCAGTGTAAAAATATGCAAACCCCAATTTCACATTTTTTGCATAACATTTCTTGTAACTAGAAAATAAATTGCAGTTATAGTTTTATATCGATTTTGCACAGAGCGACTAGATTACAGATCATAATGTCCTTTTTGTTTCATTTTTCGCTAATTACTTAATTCAAAATAATAACATAAAATTTTGAGAAAAGTGAAACAGCATGTGGGAATATATGAAACTATCTTATGCAGGTCAGGCCATTTTATATTTTTTCGTAATTCAGTTAACTGCATAACCATTTAGAGCAGTTTGATACATAATTGGCGAGTCCGCCTGTATTTCAGACCCGTTCCGGCATAATAGTATCTTTTATACGACAGCTTTCGGCATAACGCAAAGATTCAGACACGAGCGTGGCTTTCCACTTAATTTAACGGCCTAGCGCGCCGCGCCAATCTTTACTTCATCGCTTTATGCAGCTGCGTGTCCCTTTTATTGTAAAGCGTCTGTTTTCTAAGATATATAAAATTTATTTAATGAGAGCAAGTGAAAAAGCATCTGTCGTTCTCTATCGCACCGAGACGGCTTGTTCGTCATCGGGCCTTTCTATTGGTCGCATCTTTTAGGCAGGAATTCTAGCGTGAAGCTCGGTTAGCGTCTGTGTTGAGTCATTCAGCCTCGGGGCGCAGCATAAGACAGTCTACATCCTCATGCTTTGGCGTGGAGAAGCCCGAAATTCCGTTTGTGCTGATTCAGCAAAGTGTTTTTTAAGTTTCTCGTTTAGTGGCGGACGGTTCTTGGCAAAGGTTGTGAGGACTCGTGTTGCATGACGATGTTCGTTTGCGGGTCGTTGTGGTCATCAGTTCGTATGTAGGCTGTTGAAGCCCATTTCCTCTGTCGTCTGTGAGACGGGATTCTTTACCTGAGTAACCCATTCAACGGCCACGCTGTTATCCGTGTAATTGCCAAGGGGGCATTTGACACATTTCACCCACGCTCATTGCAAGGGGATTCTGTGAGACGTCGTAGCATTTCGTCTCTGCTACGCACACAGGAGCGTAGCGACATGCCGACGCTATTGCGAATGCCATCTCCCATCTGAAGGCCGAGCTAGCTAATAAGGTAAATCTGTGTAATAGATTATTTCGCCAGCATGTTCTTGTCAATTAACCTTTTAAGTCTGCGCTTGACGCTTAGTTAATGCAATAGTACACTCTAGTACAAATTTAACGTTTGTGTTCTAAAAAGCAGTGCTGCAAGGCAGCCTTGATCTTGTCAATTAACCTTTTAAGTCTGCGCTTGACACTTAGTAATTAATGCAATAGTCCACTCTAGTACAAATTTAACGTTTGCGTTCTAAAAAGCAGTGCTGCAAGGCAGCCTTGTTCTTGTCAATTAACCTTTTAAGTCTGCTCTTAACGCTTAATTAATGCAATAGTCCACTCTAGTACAAATTTAACGTTTGTGTTCTAAAAATCAGTGTTGCAAGGCAGCCTTGTTCTTGTCAATTAACCTTTTAAGTCTGCGCTTGACGCTTAATTAATGTATAGTACACTCTGGTACAAATTTAACAATTGATGTTTTAAATTGCTTTGCTGCAAGTCAGTGCTTTCTGGTGACTCGAACTCAAATACAAATTTCATGCTTGCGCATTATACTTGTTGAGGCCTAAGCCGATGTTCAACTAGAACCGAATTGGAGCTGTGAGTCGTAGTTTTTAAGTAAAGCGTTTCTTAGCTGGATGTTTCCCGTTAAGTCGTTATCTCAAATTGTTATACGTGCCGGCTACATCGGTACTACTGTAAGTTGTTGTATGGTCATGTGAAGTGGCCCAATAGATGTATTAACTGCACCGGTTTATAATTTTTCTCTTGTGTCTTGTGCATGTTTGTTTACAGGGTGACTATGTCACTGTGCTACGATCAATGTAAGGTGAGGCCCGAATGTGGCGAATGAGCATTGCAGGTAAGTTGTTGTGTTTGTCGCTGCGCTGTGGCTTTCAGTAGCAGCATTTGAGTATCTTTCGCCCAGTTTGACCCTCAAGGTCCGGTTGAATGTGGGTCTCTTGGACTTGGATCTTGTGTCGCCCATTTTATTTGGTAACACCCTATATGTACCTCAACACACTTGCCCTGTGGTGTCTCGTTTTAGGACCTCGCCCCCTCCCTGAGCGTATCTGAGCCGTGGCCTTTAACCTGTTGCTTACGATTTCCAAGGTGAGCGTGCACATTTTCCGGACTTGTCTAGTTATTTGGTACTCACGCAGTGGTGAGTGTCGATAAGTCAGTTTGATACCGTAACACAGTGCAAGATTCAAGAGGAGTTTGTGTTTCGTGATGGGAAAGTACAAATACGTTAGGTAGTCGGAATTGTGGTTTAGACAGAGAAACTTCTTACAGTGGAAGTTTTAGTTAAAATGCCAAGAACTTATATTAAAAATGTGTCGAATATCCTGTTTAGAAACCCTAACATGATTTTTTGATAATTACTGTTATTTCATAAACAGTATTTGCAACATAAATACGTGAAAAATGCATTGCAAGCAGTAAACTTTTCTTACCTGACCTAATGACTATATGCAATTTTGCTAAAGTTCTCAGATCCTGCTTTACAGTTTGTTATAAAATGTAACACGTTTGGTAGAATTACAGTTGAACTAGATTTTTAACCTTTAGAATTCACCTCATAAATTAAGTGTATATATAGGTTACTTCCTAGCCAATAAACAATAAAGTTTGTTATCTTTGACTGTGTTCAGAAACCTCTACCAATGGGTCCAAATCTTTACTAACCTCCTTATGCGAGACTACATAAAGCACACCATCCGTTTCCATTCCACCACCCCAAAGAATTATCCTCTAACTGTCTTAAGCCACCCAACAATAAAATATAGTCCCCTACAAACTGCACCCTGAGCATTCTTCAAATAGACCAAATGTTTTTATTCTGGAAAGGGCATAATAAAAATCAAACGTACAAGAAGAAAAACTGTCCTGATAAAAAAGTAAGAAAAACAACTTGCAGATAATTTAACTATAATGGCCAAGTGGAAATTTCTTCTAAATAAAGGAGAACTGAAGACTGTATAAGTGAATAGGTATGTTGAAATAAATAACTTAAACAATTTATGGGAAAAATTAAAAAAAAAAGATGTGGACTCAGTTCTGAGGGAACCGTCGGTTTAGAGCAGCGGCTCTTTCCTTGATACTTTACAACCCCTGAATACAGCATAATCGTGTAATAAATAGATCACTATTGATCGCTTTCATTAAAATAAACACCTACTTACATACATTTTTTATAGTGGCCGAACTTCGACATTTATTTAAATTGATATGTGGCTCTCGCTTTCTTTTTAGTGAGTACCGCTGACTTAGAGCTTAGACTTGCAGATCAAAGAGTCCAAATGAGCTAGTCGAGTATGGTTTCAAAGCCTGTTTCAATTTGTTATAGCTAACACAGATCTAAGATATGACAAGTAACTTATTTGATTTTTACAAATAAACCGCAATTTAAAAAAAATCTTAGTTCAAACCCCCGCGATATATCTTTTATATATTTGAATATATTTCCTCGAGAGCTTTAAAAGGCTACCACGCACTTGCGGTTGTCGAGATAGACTGATTCAAATGCGGAGGAAAACCCAAAAATATTGTATTATTTCTATCGTGCGTGAAGGGCAAGAGAAGCGTCTCGGAAACGTTGCATTGCTCAATATTCAAATTGAAGTCCATACTGTTTACGATAAAGTTAACACGATTAATGTTTTTCACGTATTTTGAGGCGTAATCCTACGATAAGAAACTAGAAAAGATATAACTAAGGTAGCAGAAAAAACAGTTAAATGTACGTCGGAGAGTTCGAATGGAAAAGAAGACATTGCTATAGAAATCGACGACAATAATTTAAATGATGTAGATTTGACAGCTGGAAATAGTGAAAATGGAATTGAATGATACGTTTTAAAAATATACGAACCTGAAAGTAATACTTAAAATAAGAAAAAAGGCGAAATATAAATTAGTTTAAAAAATATATTTCGATGGTTAATCGTACAGCTGTTTTAGCAATTCCTCCAATTCCACAACTAGTTCCCTAAAGCTCTCTAAAAATGAATCCTCGCTCTAGACTGGATAACTTTTGCACAATAACTTTTGCTCAATTACTTAATTTAGCCAAATGGGTAGTCAGAAAGCCAAGCTTCGATTTGTATCTAAGCATGTAGACGAAGTACATATTAAACATAAAGCATTTATTGTTCTGCAAATTACATGTCAGCTTCTCTTAACTTTAAAATTATTTATATCATGCATGTACAATATTAAATAAGAAAATAAAATGCATTTGGAGGGTACGCCGCACCGCCTAACTCTTTACAGAGCAGAAACCTACTTGGTATATCCATGGTAGCCCGTGCTGCGGTGCCGCCTAAAAATCGCCTGGCACTGCATTCTATTACTAAAAACAACGCCAAATGGCTGCTTCGTTTACATCTATTGTATCAATGTAATTTTTTGTTTCTAAACTTATATCCAATTTAAACAACATAAAACATGCATACTCGACAAGATAACGAAAAATTGCATCTACAGTAAATTCAGATATCTTACTTGCTAATTTTATGTGCCCTACAATTCGAAAATTGTACATTATGTTACATATTAACCCCCCTTTACCCTATTTCTTTTTTTTGTTCTGGAGAATGTTTTCTTTATTTTTCTTAGGTTTTAAATGTTGTTCTGAAACCTTTGGCGACTGTTTGAACGGATTGTATTTTTAATGACCATTGAGTCTTTCAATTCTTCGCAGAAAACGAAAAAATACAAATAAATATTTAACAGTAGGTAGTGTGGGTATGAAAATTCGTTATCATTTTTTGGTGATACGCTGATAGCGTGAACTCCAAACAAGTTTAAAGTTTAAAGAGTATGAACAATGTTAAAAATAAGCAAAGGCTTTCACTTCAATAGTCCCGGCTTGTACTTCTATATTGTTATGATACATGATAGCAGTATAATAAATCATAAGAAAGAAATATTAAAAACTAATAAATTGTAAGGTTACAATAATTAGATCTTGATGGGTGTACAATTTCGGATATGAATAATGAAAAGTAATTGATACAATGAAAGGAGCCATTTGATAGTGCGATATTAATTGAATTAAATAACTTAATGGTTGTAGTAAATGCCAATAAAGAACAAACCAAGGTAACGCTAGACAAATGTATTTGTTATATAATAATCAGAATGAATATGATGTAATTATATTATTTAAAATATAGAAGTGTGCACTAAGAATTGTATCTAATAGGGATAAAAATGTCTTTAAGTACTTACTAAAACAACTCATGAAAAATGCATACATGTAATTTTGAAAGAACGAATTTCGTTAAATAAAACAAGAAATTATGCCTTAATTTATGTTATTTGTGGTATATACAAGTTAAAAAAAGCTATAAACTATTCTGCGTGGTGTGATAGGCGAAAAAGTAAAATGTAATTCATGGAGACATATAATCGGTGAAGAGATTATACAAATACAGTTAATTGGAAATAAAGAAAACAGAAGGTGGATATTATTTGAAGATATTTGGATTTATACATACAAAGATATTATTGGAGGTTCTTACGAGTAATTGATTTGATTTGGATATTTTGTGAGTATAACAAGAGACATCGGACTATCTGCAAAAAGGGAACAAAGTTTGATTTGGAACATCATAATACATGCAACTTACCATGAGTTGGTTTGTGTGGCAGTAACATCTAGGAGGAACAAGGACTGGAGTTTGGGAGCTGAGGAGTTGATTTGACGGGACGAATGCAAGTTGAAAGGATTCACAGACCATCATAGGTGTTGCTGGTTGTGAAGTGGGCAGTAGGTATTGCCGGTCTATGGACGTCAGAATTAGGGTTTCCAGTCCCGGGATTCGGTCCCGGACAGTCCCCGGGATTCTACCACAAAAACCGAGTCCCGGGACCACAGCCAGCCCCGGCGAAGTCCCGGACCATGTCAACATGCTTGCGTATACTCGATATCAGAGAATTAGGACGGGTATTCTCCGGCGTTCGGCGTATTACTCATGCCTCTTGCCTTCTTCGCATTCTGCATTATTTGCGTTTTGCGTAGGCAGGAGAGGTATTGTTTTCGGTAGGTTAGAATTAAACCTGTGTGTTGTTTCAGCCACATTTGCATATCTTCTTCTATTTATGTATTTGTATGTTTTTTTGTTGGATTTAGATCATGTGCGAAGAAGCTGAATAATTTATATTTTTGGGTTTTAAGTGTGTTCGTTATTTGTCTGCTAAAGCGTTACAATTAGAATGCAATTCCCCATTCGCAACCTACCTTCATTCTGCATTTAAAAAAATAACGGTTTGAAGTCACTGTGGCAACAGTTTTATATACCTATTGAAGATAAACAATTGGCGAAATGTAAAGTTGGTTCTACAAAATTATCATAATCAGAGGCAACTTGACGAAAGGATTACACACGCACTTTGCAGTTCAAACAAAAGCAAAAGATAAAGAGCGACAGACATTTTAGTACCAGAAGAAAGCAATGAAGTTGTAGACGAACCCTAACACAAATTATCAGCACAGAAATAATTTATTGAACTTAAAACACTTGTTTTTCTTTGGAAATTTTATTCGGAAATTTCACCTGTACACTATTTCTATTTCGGCACCATTTTCGGGATCTTCGGGACTGGTCCCGGGACCTGAAATTTAGCTCGTAAATCCCGAAAATACCTTTGGTCCCGGGACTTGGAAACCCTAGTCAGGATCCGGTATTTGTTGGAAGTTGCTGTGAAAGTTAAAGCAGTTATCAAGGTTTGTGTAGATAAGTTGAGAGAAAACATTTTGAATAACTGTCAATAAAAGAAAGTGATAATATAAAGTTGATATAGTACGTGCATAGGTGAATTGAGTAATAAATGTGTTTATGTAAGATACAATTGTCAATTACCTGGTTTGATGAATCTTAAAGGTCAAGTTTGACGTTATATGTCATTGATAGTCAAATAATTTTGAAAATAAAGTTTTAAAACATCAATTAATAGAGAACTAGGTTTTGGCGAACCCACCCTGAAAATAAGAGCTCTTGATTTAAAAGCAATTATTGTTTGACATTTAAGACACTGCATTAAGTAAAGCATAGTTCAACTGGTGAGCTATAGCACAAATTTTTGGGAAGTACAACGTGGTGCATTGCAATATATTTAGCTACCATTTTTGCACCATTTCATTGTCATGGCATTGAGCTCTACAATTTTGAATATCGAGCTTGTCGTAATTTATTGAACATTTTTTGAGCTAGCATTTTCGCATTCTTTGTTTTGATTCAAAGAAATCAAGAAACCGTTCTTTAATTGAACGAATTTCATTTTCTGTAATCTTGACATAATTATCTTACAATGTAAGTCAATTGTTATTTGTGTGCTGTATCTGAAGTACAATAAAAAATCTAAATCAGTTCATTATGAATATTTTTTTTAAAACAAGGTGTTACAGCACAAAACGACTTTTTTCTACGACCACCACTACAAGTAGGCCTTTTATAATTTAGCGTGTTTAAAATGAGATCAGCTGTTAACTTTTAGCACATGTGTTATAAAGTGAAGTGAGGTTATAAAACTCGAACTAGAAGTGAGGTTGTAAAGTTATTCTAGTTACTTCTCGAGTTAGAGGTAAAGTGTTTTGTAAATAATTAAAGCGTTATGTAATGAATAAAGTCAGATGTGTACTATTAAAACTACCTTTGTTAACTGACTTTGACAGTACTGGCTCCGGAAACATTCATCTGCGCGTCAAGGCCATCTCTTTATTATGACATAAATTATAACTGTCATAAATGCAAACCTTTGTTAAATTGACATTTATGAATTAATAACAGAAAATTTAAGGTAGTGGAAAATAGGTATTTATGCAACAAGTGCTAAAAGTTGACGTTTATGCACGAGACATGAAAATTATGAAACGAAGCCGAAGGCTGAGTTTCATAACATGACGTTTATGCACGCGTTGCATACAATATTTTATCTACGACCTTAATATTACTGTTATTAATCCATAAATATCGATTTAACAAAAGTTTGCATCTACGACACTTATAATTTATGTCGTAATAAACAGTAGGCCTTGGCGCGCGGGCGAATGTTTCCGGAGCCAGTACTGTCGAGATCAGTTACGAAAGGTAGTTATTAATACTACGCATCTGATTGTATTCATTACATAACGCTTTAATTATTTCAAAAACACTTTACCTGCAACGCAAGAAGCAACTAGAATAACTTTACAACTTCACTTCCAGTTCGAAATTGTAGTTTTATAACCTCACTTCACTTTATACCACACATGCGCTTAAAGTAAAGAGCTGATTTCTTTAACCACGCTAAACTATAAAACGTCACTTTTAGTGTGGTCGTAGATAAAATATTGTATACAAACTCGTGCTAAAAGTGTAATTGCACTCGACATGTTATGAAACTCAGCCTTCGGCTTCGTTTCATAATTTTCATGTCTCGTGCATAAACATCAACTTTTAGCACTAGTTGCATAAATAGCTATTACGACCTTAAAACACTTCGGGGATAGTCTAAATAAGTCACTGGGCCACGTTAATCTTTAAAAAACAAATTTCGCTCTAATCACACCTCAACTTGCTGTAACAGGCGGTTGTCCGGCTTATTTGCTCAGGGGAAGGGTGGTTCGGATCAACACGACGTAATTTAGAGCGGGATACTGTTGCGGCAAATGTGCGACATGAACAGTTGTAAACGATGGTTAGTAACTCTAAAATATACTTAACAATAATAGGTGTAACGTAAATGTACATTGGTTACATTAAAATCACAGTGATAAACAAGCAGCACAACAATTTCGTATTTTATGACGTCCCGGGTAGTGTAGCCTGAACAAACGTCCACGTTCGATCAGGTCAGAATTTGGATGGGAGTTCCACGGCTATCTCTCTCGGCGCCTCGTGGTACGGCAGCCACGGAAATAGTTGGTCCCGGATGTCATAATAACATCATGACAGTCGTTAGTGGGGTTGGAAGTCCCCATAAATGTACAGCGACGCCTATAATTGGCCTAACGGCTGTTGGCAGAGTACGAAATAAATAAAATAAAAAAAAAACAATAATGAGAGTTTACTCCAAGTAGGTCACTCGCATCGGCTTCCAAATATGGTTGTTGCCGCGCATAAAATTATGTCACTTTCAAGACAACACAAGATCATCGCACAATCGCCCTAATCATGGAATAATGTCTGGCAAAGTTGCTGATTCCTGCAGCCGAAAGACACCTCCGTTTCGCCATCTTCTCTGCAGATGGTTAAAAGGACAGCGTAGATTGCTGGCCGTCGAAACGACGTTGCAAAATGAACAACCAAGAGGATGGGCTTGGTGCGTAGATCCTCGTAACAACAAGTATTGGAAAGAGGGTAAAACGATAACTAATTACCACAGATTCCCAGATTTGGCACGTCGGAAAACCTCTCTCGTAGAATCCGCTCAAATCGATAATCGCACAACCAGTGTTATTATACAACGGAGAAGAGTGGTTGGAACATAACACCCACATCCGCCAAGGAAAGTTCAGCTGCACATATCATGCGCTACTAGCTTTAGACGTTGAGTCACTTACATGGAAATGCACCACAAAAAGCATACGAACAACAGCTTCGTATTAATCTTTAAGACAACCCCACAACGGGCGAAGTCCCTGTGAGGTTAACACCGCACAATTACTTTGTAACTCTGCCGCTGGGTGAATGCCTCGAGACGCTGAGTGTAGGGGTATAAGGTGGTTTCGCTTGCCTTCCCTTTCCCACTCATGAAACCGATTCGCTCTAAGACAACATTGCAACCGCTTCTTTGAGCCAAAAGCAATATGTCGTGATAAACATGTGTGCCGAGTCGCACACAGACAAGCGATCAAAACTCCACTATACTAGAACGAGGGGGAAGCGTCGGCATTTGAATTTGAAAAGGGAGCGCGGAATTACCAATATTATGCAATAAAATAAGCGAGAAAAGGGCGAATATTTAGTATGCAAATGCGGAATTTTAAGCTAGGTCTTAACAAAGATATAGGTATGTCTTTCTGGATTGCTCTCTCAAATAGCCAAGTACAATGGCCGACCGTGGTTTTGTTTGTGGAAAGTGCTATCGCAAAACTGGCAGATTATGATGATGTTATTGATTGTAATGGAACGTTGTAAGTTATCATTTCATATTAAATTTGTTCAAGTAACGATTGAATCATTGAAAAACATGATTGATACTAAAACAATCAAACTGTGGAAATGTTTTAACTGAGCTGACATTCTAACCTCAAATCCATCAGAAGATATACGTACAGAAAGTGCTTGCTTATCCGCGCCTGCATTTACAGACGTCGCAGCGGGTCTCTCAAGTATGCAAGCTAATCTATCAAACATAAAAACTAACACTTCTATAATACCAATGGATCATGATACAAGGAAACAGTCTTTGTATCATGCCAATGGATCAACAGTTATTGCAAATCAGTAAGCAGCTTGGACTGCTACCTATACTTAATAAAAACATACAACAGCTTTCTGGTACTGTTACTAACTTAACTAACACATATCGGACATGCAAAATGAAATCAAGAACATGAAAGATCAACTCAATAATAATGAAATTAAAATAGTAAACCTGCAGGAAACGATCGATAAAAAGGATTCTGAAATACAGGACTTAAAGTTGCTTTGAATAATTTGGATCAGTATTCCAGAAATAAAAATATTGAAGTTCATCGTATGTCAGTATTTCCAAACGAAAATTTATTAGATAAATTAGACGCTATTGCATTGAAATTGCAAGTTCCGAACTACGACAGAATTGAGGTTGAAGCTATTCATAGACTTCCCTCTTTAAACAAGAAGACACCACCCCCTGTAATCGTTCAATTGGCAAGAAGATCGGTACGCGATTCATTTATGGAGCAAAAAAGTAAGATACATATCACCAATGACGACATTGTTGCGAATTCTGGTCGCCAAAAAATTTTTATCAATGAAAATTTAAAGCCAGCAAATAAAAAATTACTTTGGAGGGCTACACAAGCAAAGAGAGGAATGGGCTATAAGTTCCTGTGGACAAAAAAAGGTGTCACATGTATCTATGAAGAAAGATGATGAAATGCTCGAGCAGTAAAAATCTCATCTGATAAAGACCTTCGGCACAACAATAAGATTTTTCAAATGATAGTTAGTTTAGTACCATCAAGTCTAAAGAAAATAAAGTGATATCCATATGCTATCAAAACGTATTTTTTGTGGAAACATGTGTTAGTGATTATTCGATAATTGCGTGTAGGTGAAACAAATTTGGATGGAAGGATTTATGATGGCGAAATATTTAGTGACAAATACACCGTTTTTAGAAAAGACCGAAATCTAAAAGCAACTGGCTTTCACAGTGGAGGCGGAGTGTCAAATGAGTTTAAATGCGAAGATATTCCTATCTCATGTTCCGTTGCCACATGCGATTTGGTATGCGTCAAGATATCTGTTAGCTCTCACTCACATCTGTACGTTATTGTATTATACATTCGACCACAAACAAGTATACAAAACTATAATTTAATTTTTGATAGTATTACTTTATTACGATTTATGTTTTCTTCTATGCAGCTGATATATATCAGTATTACATAAATAAAAATGATTTCGTTGCACTATCCCAATCATGTAAAAATTTTATAAATTTTGCTTCATTTCTTAATTATAATCATTATAGCAATACTGCTAACTTTAACGGTCGTATTCTTGATTTCGTTTTATCGAATATTAAGATTAATGTTAATAAAGCATCGCAATGCCTAGTTCCTGAGGATTTACTCCACCCCTGCTTAAATATTCAATTTTTATTTGAAATAACTAAAGTAAAAGCTTCTAATCAAGCAAAAGAAACTTACTTTGATTTTAAGAAAGCTAACTTTTTGCTAATGTACAATTTGATAAGTGCTGTTAATTGGGACTGTCTTGATAATTTTACTGATGCCTCACAGCGGCCCTGTCTAAAGAAGAAGAAGATATATACATTGTAAACACAAATAAACAGATAACACAAGCAATAAAGGAAGCTGAAAGCAAATGTCAGTCAGTTGGGAGTGGAAATGAGGGAAAGCTGAGCGACAGCACATAGAAACTTATGGAAATCAGAAGAAAATTAAAGGGTAAACACTCAAAAAACATCACACAGTTACGAGAACTCAACAAAGAAATATCCAAAGCCATCCGAACAGACGTAAGGTCACACACTACAAGAGAAATAGCTAGGGTAATAGAGGAAAATAAGGGAATGAAGGTACTGAGGAAAAAACTGTCAGAGGGAAAGATACAAATAAGTAAGATTATAGACAGTAAGACCGAATATACTACGACAAATAAACAAGACATTTGGAAAATCGCCAGAGAATTTTACGCCGAACTCTATAAGAAACCCACAACACTGGAGACCAACATAGACTTTCCCAAAGTCAGAAACCAGAAGCCAACATAGAACCACTTTGTGGTTAAAACAGGCCACTGGCCTATAATAAGAGGAAGAAGATTTCCTTGCATATTTTCATGTAGCCCGACTTCTTTACAAATTCCCAAGGAGGCAAACCAACCAGACAAGCAGCCAGACCTTTTAGACAGAGTGTAGAATACGACAACTTGTTCGAAGATGCCCTTGTGCCCAAAGCACGAAACACTTTCTTATTGCACGTCCCTTGTTTCAAGTCAACGAGTCAAACATTAAGTAATTAACATTATGCGTTCTAACATATGAACATGTAAATTTATAGAAATTCCGGGTTACGTTGCTAATTCCACATAATTTCAACTGCAACTCTCAAGAGTTAAACAAGTGTAATATGGAATATGATTTCATTCGACATTTACTTCGTATTAATATTGGCCTACGGACAGACTAAACCAATATTCAAAAGCTGAATATTACTAATATCAGAAAGGTTGCCAATAATGTTACCCGAACTCAAATAAATAGCTGTGGTTTAAATAAATACCTGATTTGTTTATCTTTACATCTTTAGCTAATAAAATCGGATAAGGGTAAAAAAATATTATGCAAAGCAAATTTGTCTAAATTTATTTGCCAGCAGCGCTTCAAACTATTTTTATACTGGAGTTTGCCATTAGTCCGTATGCAGAGTTGTGCATCCAGGAAACTTGTCGATACTTCCTAGAACTGTTCAGGTTTACTTGAAATATTTTCCTATTTTCTGCCAGGAATTAGTTACGTCACGATGTTTCTTAGAAATAACAATTCCTGCTCCATATTACTTGAATTCATAGTTCCCACATTCTATATTTCCGTCATGCCGATGTGCTGCGTCATCCGTTCTGTTCCTCTAAAAATTTGTTGGAAATTAATGTAAAGAACTAAACGTATTGCTTATTTAAAGCTATCTAGTTGTGCAAAACAGTAAGAAGTAATGACTGTTGAATGGCAATACAATATTTAAATCAAAATAATGTCTGCCAATGATGGTCCCTGCCACTGTACATCTTTCAAGTTGTTGTGAACGACCACTATTGTGTCATAGTCATAGTGTCCCATAATGAAGCTAAAATTTTACCTGAAATTGGCAAGACTGTAAGTCTATGTCAAAGTCGACGTTAGTAGGTTAGGTTTTGCGTCAGTTTTGACACAGACTAATGCAAAACCTAACCTACTTACCTCAAATTTGACATATACTTACAGTCTTGCCAATTTCAAGTAAAATTTTAGATTGCATTATGGGAAATTCAAAGCATACTAGATGTATTTCATTTTAAGACACGCGGTACAAGTATCTGAACGTTGTTATCCTTTATCTAATAGACTTGTCTGTCCGGGACGCTGTTTTGTCTGTCCGGGACGCTGTTTCAGCAGCCAAACCGTAAGAGATAGAGCAAAAAGTTATTAAAGTTATATGTTTGGAATGGTCATGTCAGGTCAGGAACCGAATTTCAGTCACGTGACACTTCCGGTTTTCGAGAAATCACGTGATTTCCGTCCGTCCGGGACGCTGCGCCACGGCCGGGTGGATACTACATTCGCTTCTGGCTGCGTTATAAGAACGCTATGGACTTCTGTACCATTTGCGATGTTCACACGGTATCTGTTGGGTCCCATTTTTGTTAAGGCTAAAACCTGAGCTGTGCAACTTATTACTTGTATCTGTTCCTCAGTTAACTCAACAATAGACGACATTTTATTTTTTAAGGTGCTCACCCTGTATCTATTTGACCTAAAGTACATTCGATTGCGAGCTAGGTAGACATACAGAGTGCTATGGAACTTCACGTAATAATTTTTTTACGACCGACCAGAAAATATGCAGTTTCTGGAGAATTTTTTCGCCAGAAAGTAACGTTGGGCCGGTCAAGATCGAAAATCGGGGATCAGGAATGTAAATGATAGAGATAAAGTTGTAAATCTTGTTTAAGGATACGATGACAAGTACTGTAAAAAAGATCGACTTGTTGATGCAATTGTCGAACTGATGTAAAAGTAATTTATTATACAAGACGATAAAGTTACATTTTATCCACGAGTGAATCGTTTAACGTCGAGACGAAGTCGAGACGTTAATGATTCAAGAGTGGATAGAAATAACTTTATCGTCGTGTATAATACAATATTTTTTTCTATAGCAAGAACTTTAACACTTTCAAAAGAAAATAATGACAGTCAATCACATTTCAAAATGTCAGTAGCTAGATTGGGTTGCTACGATAATACGAAGCTGTCATATTTAATTTAAACAAAAGTTAGAAAATTAAATTACTTTATCTATCCTTGATGTTAAAGTGCTACTTTATCTACCCTTGCTGTTAAAGTAAAACTTGACCTTTTGTTTTGAGTTGATAAAAGCACACTTTAACATGTGCTGTAGAAAAAAATATTTTATTTACTAGCAACATGATATTGTACATTTTCGTCATACAAACAAAATATGAAAAGCTACTCATAACTCCCAAAGGACTTGTCAAATTATTTCTCCCTCAAACTAATGGTAACTATGCAACCACAAATAACGTCTTAGCAACCGTACAGTGAGGCAATCCTTGATGTTACTTACATATTCCAATTTTAAATGTCATTATGACATTTTGAAATGTCATACTATTTTTACTAATATGCTAGTAAATAAAATGTTGTATGCACCACGGGAGATATTCATATTCTTTACCTTCGATTGACTTGCAGACTTAAGGGAAAAACATATTCCCATCTCCCTTAATGCATAAATATCTATTATCTACTAGCATATTAGAAGAATAGCATGACATTTCAAAATGACATAAGTACATTTTAAATAAAAATATGAAGGTAACATCAAGGACTGAGTCAATGTATGGTTGCTGAGACGTTGCTTGTATTTACATGATTACCATGAGAATGAGGGAGAAATAATTTGAAAAATCCCTTGGGAGTTATGAGTAGCTTTTCATATTTTGTATCTATGACGAAAATGAACAATTTTATGTTACCAGTAAATAAGATAGTATTTAAAGCTGAACTGCTTAAAACATTCTAAAATAAACCAAAATAAGTTTTTAAAGAGTGTAAAACAGTATTATCCAACTAACCACTTATTCTTTTCATCATACATTCACTGCTTGCCATAAGATTCCTCAATGATGGGCTTCCAGTCAGGGCCATACTGACATCTCAAATCAGCTGTAGATAATTATTGAATATTGTATCTTTTTCCTATACACCAGTCCATATTTCACCAGTCCTAATTTCTTTCAAAATTATTAAGTGAGCTGGTTTGACTTTTTCGGTACCAAACCTATGCTTTGTTTAATAGCAATAACATAAATATATTATTATTACGAAGCATGCCTTTTCCCTTCATAGTATTTAATAAAATCCCCCGATCACAGCTTTATTTCAACATAGCTAGTATTTTGCTGTGTTGCCTTGTCAACTTAGAGGAGTTGCTGTCTTCATATACTTTCTTTAACCAACCTTCTTCATAACCGTCTGTCGTTAGCCAGTGCTACCGCCAGGTTCCATGTCAAACTGTTTATGCCATTCCATATTTCCATTCTTTCCTTAGTTAACTCTGCCTCTTTTTTCGGTTGCTCTGGCTTTTCATATTTTCTTTGTCTTCTTCCATTCCTTTGCTAGTCTATTTAAACTACCCCACTATCTCATTGGTGTCCTTTTGATATACTGTTGATTTCCAACTGTTCCTTTATATCCTTGCCCCTATTCCTATCCCACCTTGTCTATCCGAACACTCTTTTAAAGAATTTCACCTCCTTCATACTAGCTACCCGATCTATGTCATCAGCAAAGAAGCACTCACTAATAGTTTTACTCAATCTGCAGTGTCCGACCTCTATCTTGCTAGTTCTTTAGCTGCATTCTTTCACCATCTCGTTCTTGTACAGAATACATATACATAACAGTCAGTGGGAGGAGCACCCCCCGCCCCTTACCTGACTTCCATATCGGTCCGCAATATTTTCGTTTGAGAGTTTAGAATTTTTAGTATGTTTCGGAATGATTGCTTCGATAAACTTTTCTTTAACTCCCATTTTTTCTAAGTTTCTAGCACATAGTTTCTTTTGGAACATTGTCAAACGTTTTCTCTATGCCGATGAAGCATAGAGAAAAAGGTCGCATACATTACCTCAATTTATAAAAAATAAAACTGGAAGAACTGTTGGAATAATTGTGCAACTCTTTTTTTTAGATCCCGACATACTTAAAGACATGAGTTTGAAATCCTCACTCCTAGGTGCGTTTCAGTTGAGGTTTGGGAATGTTGTGGCATAATTCTGTCTGTCCTGCGCTAGAAATATGACTGCACTTCTTCTTGATTTGTTTATTCCTTGATGTTTCTCAACCACGACGTTTTCTTGATTCCCATACCCCGTTTTCCTTCTATCATTGGTACAAGAATTTCATGCTGTTACTTTGACTATAGTAAGCAAAAATTTTATGAGATTTTTTCGTTCACATGCTTATTATTACGTTTAGATTTCTCAAAACCAAAACTGCGTTAACAATTCCGCGAGACCGCAGTTCGAGTGGAGTTTGAGCAGTTTTTGTTGAGAGAAATTTGCAATAATTTTTATGTAAACGAAAAAAAATCTCTTTGAAAATGTTGCCTTGAGTGTTATTGTAACGTTAGCACCAGTAGCAAATTTATCTGAAGCATCAATAGTATGCCAGAAATTTGTACGGCGCTTATTCTGTCACAATCAGCAGTTACATCGCCCTAACCCGCGAATAGAAGATAAGAAGACGTCCACCAGCGATGCTCAGAGTCTCGTACAATCAAGCACAGCGCCGGTCTCACTTCATTGTACCTGGAGCGACTGCCCCCAAACGCGGACCAAAGAGTATAAAAGCAACTTTCGCATCTATTTCAATCACTTGAGTCTTTAGACCTGACATTTTGATCCTAACCTCCTGCTTTAGATCATAAGCTCCTGCTCTAGGTCCTCCTCTGGGGGCCTGGCCCCTTTTCCTAATGCTTTCTTAACCTAGCTCTACCCTGTGACAGAGACCTGTCTCGTAGGTCATTCCCCTGAGCCTGAACCGGACGCAGTTCTGCCTTGTAACGAGAACCCGTTTCGCAGAACTCCTTCCCTTAACTAAGCTGGAGCTGTCAAAGTTCTCCCATGTAACGGGATGCCGTCTCGTAGAACAGTCTATTAATCTAAATCCCGCACCCGACGTCCACTAGGTTGACTACAAATAACCGGCGTCACCAAGGTTATTATAACCTAAAAACTTATTAAAATACTAGCTTACCTGTAGTAACAGCATTGTTAGTTCAACGACGCCACCCTGGTAGTTCACCAAACGCAGGTCACACTTTTCGGCCGGCGGACTGAAGGGCGCAAGCGATCTCCCAACGGCTCTCGCAAAATCAAGGATTTCGCTTCAGGGGAGAGGCCCTGTTTAAATTATTCCTTAGATTCCAAACTTATATACCAAGGAAACCCCGCGGGCTATTAAGCTTAGCATCCTAATTACACACATCGCAGGCACCGAACAACCCTTTATTCAATCGAATTTGTCTGCCCGCAAAATCATAATAATCCAGCGCCATCTTATTGATGGCATAAACATAGCCTGTTTCAGGTCCGCTTAAAATCCGGCGGAGTTACCTCTTTCAAACCAACGTGCACTCACTTCTACTTTATTGGAATTTTTTTTAAGAGGGTTCAGGCGCAGCAAACGAGCCAAACCAGTTCTTCTTAATTACGAATTATTTTGTATATATCTAAACACATTATACGAGCTACTTTTATTTACATTGTGTTAGCCTTGTAATTATATATTTGAGTACAAAGAACCGATGGGCATTTCAACTTTACCCGAGGTAACCAGTTTGAAACTGAATGTAGCTCATTTTGGTCAAGTTTAAAATAAGCACTTAAAAATTAAAATTCAAAATTTCGATACTAGCCAGCTGTGGTGTCCCACAAGGCCCCATGCTATATCTACTCTACACTACATATTTACAGCATTTGAGCAAAATGACGAGACAAGGTTTACATTCTCTGACTTAAAAGACAGATTTACCTGAATAATAAACTGTCTTTAATTATTTAATTTAATTTAATCGTCACTTAATATGTAACAACATGACAATTATAAATTTTATTATTGATATTTCAAAAATAGTAAGGTTCACTGGAAGTAGTCTACACATTCCATTTTCTAAGCTTATTGCCCTTAGGCCGAGTTAAAAAAAATCTACAATATGCCATTAAGAAAACTATTTTGGCTTGTGGATTATTCGTTTTTCTGCTAAATATCGTGGCTTTTGCCTTGCAGGTATTAATGATTAAACCCCTACGATAAGACAGTGACGTTTTTGCTTTTTAGACAGTAATGTCTAAATTTACCATAATAGCGGCATTAGTATTCAACATAAATGTTCCCAACTGGATCTATAGACGGAAAGCTATAAATAAATTCGCATCGTTCGATATAAAGTAATCTAGCTGTTCTACAATGTATATCGTTTATAATTCAAGCTAGAATCTCCGTGCGTATATAATACTTCAATATTTTCTAGAACTGCGCATGTTTACCTGTAATCTATTTCCCACGAGGGATTTGTTTTCCAACAATATTTCAAGAAAACTTTTGCGCTACGTAAATCCTTTTAAAATAGGTTCATTCACCTAAAAAGCGGTTAAACATTAAATTGTACGTATCGAGATGCTTTTTTCAGTATGAACTTGTACAGGACAACTTCGCCAATTTGGCTTAGTTTTTAAAATGTGCAAAATCCGAATGATATAGATAACTTTATAAGAACAAAAACTACATCGTTTTACTTAACCACTCAAGTTGCGCTAAATTGCTGTTTCATAGAGAAACCGAGAGAATTTAGAATTGCTTAGAAGTTTTGCACTTTGCACATCTTGACAAATTGTTCATTTGCTGCTATAATATCTCTGGAGTCATGTAATTCAGATTATGACCTTCCCGCTTTATAACCACAGCGAAAAGTCACTAAGACCGAAAAGTATATATTGCAGACTGTGAAATTATAAAATGTTCAGTAAACATATCCCATTCGTAGCCAGGACTTTGAGTTCTTTGCTAATGGTTTAGTGTGATGAAAATGTGCTGAAAGAAGTATGGTTGGACATATTTTCTACATGAGAAATAATGAAATGAAATAATCATACGATCCAAAAATCGTCACAGTTTGTTGTCAAAGAAGTGTGCACCGACAAGATGTTTAGTTAGACGAATTGTCCATCGAAATTTGAATTTCATATACAACAGTAATGTATTACTTTAACACCTGTTAAAGTAGAATTTCCGAACCGGATGTTACGTTTATTTTGCTCCATTTATTAACATTGCCTTAATGATTTGTCTCACCTGAGTGTTCCTTAACTTGTGCTACTTAATTACTATGCAATTTTAAAGCATATAAGTGATTTTAACTGCCACATGTTTAAGTTTGGTTTTGGGGTTTTCTCACATTCTCTTCACGAGTAATGTCATGTCTCTTCTTCTGAAGGAGCTCGATATTTACCTGACAAATCGAGTGCTTGGTTTGACATGTTGAAGCTTGACAATTAGCATTTCAGCACACTAGGCAGTGTCTACTGTCAAAAAAACTGACACTGCTTGATAGTTCATTCCCAGCAATGCATGGTGGGACGTATCCAGTCAATTTAGAGCATGATATCTCATATTGCCTTAGATAATAAGAGGCGTTCGGTTGGATTTTAATGTATTGTCTGCTCTATTTTGTAAAGCCCTGCGTTTGGTTGCCGTGAGTTTTGGCACGGTTACGGTAACTTCCGTTGGTGTTCAGATATTCTAGTGCCATTTCGTCACACGGTGGTGGCAAAATTGTTTATTAGCCTATTTTGTTTTAGGTAAACAACTTACTGGCTTTAGCTAACTATAAACTTTTTATAAGTCTTTACATTCTCCTGATTATAGTACAAAATAGTAGAGAGGGATCGTTGAGCCAATTTACGTCTCCTGATCCCAAAAAACATATTTTTTTTCATTGGTCTGTCTGTCTGTGTGTCTGTCTGTGAACAGAATATCTCAAAAACGAAAAGAGGTATGGCGTTGAAACTTCATATATACGTTTTGTGTACTATGTAGATGAGACAGCAAGCTTTTGAAGGAAAATCGCATAACCGGAAGTAGGTGTTTACTCTTGTGATTTTTCAGTTTTTTTCGATTTTTCAAAAACGGTTACGGTAACTTCCGTTGGTGTTCAGATATTCTAGTGCCATTTCGTCACACGGTGGTGGCAAAATTGTTTATTAGCCTATTGTGTTTTAGGTAAACAACTTACTGGCTTTAGCTAACTATAAACTTTTGATAAGTCTTTACATTCTCCTGATTATAGTACAAAATAGTAGAGAGGGATCGTTGAGCCAATTTACGTTAGAAGTAAGCGATTTTTCTCAAAGGGACTTGTACTCCGATAACGTCTTTTTGGTTACAATGCTTTTTCTGGTTATTCTAGTTTCCTAGAATTTTATAGTTTTCTGTAGAAATGCCTTTTCTTAACTTTTCGATCTTATTATGAATTTGCGTAGCTGGAATTTTCAGTTTATGTGATTGGTGGCGATTATAATTCAGCTTTGACTTCCATAGCCTGCGTGATTTGTTTACGTTGATATCGTTCTATCCGCGAGGTTGAAGCCACATATTGATGATATTGAAATGTTTCTGATTATACCGATTTTACCATTTATGTATTAAATTACATGCTTAACTCTATAAACGCAGAGAGTACACGCCGCGGGGTTAGTATTGGGTTCGACGCAATTATGTACGTACTTTCTTGTCTTTAAATATCCTAGATAGAATATTTTAATTCTATACGAGGAAGTGCCTTCTTGTATTACTTATCTACACTGAAAATAAATATTGCGCCGTATTTATGCCTGGAAGCAGAAAGAGGAATAATAAAGAAAGCGATGGAGTTTAAATAAGTGATCTAGCCATCACACTATCCAGCCATTATAGTTTAGAAAAAGAAGTGGAAGAACAAGTTACAAAGCCGCATCAAACAGCAGTGTGCTTGAACGATGCACTATGGAGGAACAATAACATACCGAAGGATGCTAAAATCCCGATTTCCAAAACTGTCACAAGGTCAATTGTATATCGTGACGATCAGGGTACGGACCAACCGTTGTGCCCTCTCACTCTAAAGAACTTTAGAGTGAGAGGAACAACGCTGCCCGTGCCGATAAACAAAAGGCAAACTGGCAGGGAGCCCGCAAGATTCAAATCCTGCACCACGGACATCGGAAAACACATACGGCGCACTCAATGGGACCAAGAGACAGCTACTGCACAAACAACAGGATCTACTGCAGTCCTCCAGTTATTCCTCATAAGGTTTGCCGATGCAGGCTTTTCTACAATTTTTATTTTCTTCGGCTATTCGTAACAAATTACATTTTTGTAATTTAATTCTGTGGACTTTACAAAACGCGTGTATCTCATTCAAACTTGAAAAAACACCCCTTTTACCATAATTTTTCATAGCAACACTTATTTTTATCCTAAAATTAACATTCTAAAATTAAATTGACATTTATAAAAACCTTAAATCACATTTTACATACTTAAAACTTAAATTCCTCTTAAAAACAACTTTACACCCACAAACCACATTCCAAATAGATTCCTCCTGCCACGTACACTTTCACTCATTTTATAGATTCACACAACTTGTTTCTTCCTCTTTATACCACAACTTGCAGTTACGGCTATACTGTCAGTGTAAAGTTAAACATGTTCTTTACTACCGTTTCCATCTTCCTACTTCTGGCTGCTACTCTACAGAACTGGCTGGCTTAGCTTCCTCCAAGTGTTTATTAAATTCTATTTATTGTATACATTCTATGTGCAATTTGTTATAACCTTATATTCATATTTATCGTACGCATTGTAAATCTTCTTGTTTTTATAAGTTGTACAGCTGCTTGTTCAAGACGTTTCTGCTTCGTCAAGCCACCCACCTATATTACGAGAATGAACAGAAAATAAATCGTCACTTTCTCATGAAATAAAATATAATTCTGTGTAAATCGAGTTCTATTATAGAGTAGCGTTCGTTCCTAGTGTTAGTTTTCTGTATTATTCATTGAACAAATAACATTAGTTTACTGAAGTTTCTGTAGCAGTTGTTGTCGATTGGGTCGCTAGCCCAATGCGGAGCTGTTACGTCTTGTTTTGCTATTTGATTTCTGTTCTTATTTGGAAGTGTTTTTTTTTCATGTGCTGGGCTAGTCTTTTTATTTCATTACATGATCTTCCGGTGTATTGTATGTCCCTCTGTGTTTTCGTTATTAGTGTTTCTTGTAGTCTGCTTCTCTTCCTCGTTCCAATTGGGTTCCAGTCTACGGCTGTTTTTGCAATATCTCCTTTTTTTACTTCCTTTTACTAAAAAGGAAGTATTGGATTCACCCCAAAAATTCGAAATTGAGTTTTCAACGGATCTTCACGTTTTAGAGTCCCCTGATCCCAAAAAACATATTTTTTTTCATTGGTCTGTCTGTCTGTGTGTCTGTCTGTGAACAGAATATCTCAAAAACGAAAAGAGGTATGGCATTGAAACTTCATATATAAGTTTTGTGTACTATGTAGATGAGACAGCAAGCTTTTGAAGAAAATCGCATAACCGGAAGTAGGTGTTTACTCTTGTGATTTTTCAGTTTTTTTCGATTTTTTCAAAACGGCTCTAACGATTTTTTTTAAATTTTACATTTTTCTTACATTTTTAATGTGTATTGATGTGAGATAGCTAATTTTCCAGTTGAATACTTCTAAAGTGGGTTTCTTTTGTTTTTTTTCTATTTTTTTTATTAACTCCTATTTTAAATAAAACACCCAATATATTATTACATTTTTGAATTCACCTTAAAATTCTAGAGAAAATTTGTCTCTTCAACTAACACTCGATTTTGTACCGTTTTTGTAGAATTTGTAATTTTTGAAAATTTTTAACAAATGGTTAAAAATTAAAAATGAAATTTTTGACTAATTATAAGATCACTGTAAAAGGAAGTTGTGTGAGTGTATCACACCAGATTTTTTATTTTAGTTTGAGTTTTAATGTCAAATTCTTAATCAGCAACCGCAAAAACTCCCAGACATCTAATAAAAATAATAACAAAAGAAAATTAAAAATTAGACATACGACGCCATTTTGTAACGGCAATTTTTTTTAGACCAATTTTCAGGCCAGGTTCGTAATCTGCAAACCCAGAAACCTTATGTTATCAAATGTCAGGCAATTGTTTAAGTAAATAAGAGAGTTGTAAATTTTATTATTAAGAAATAAAATTCGAATTAAAAAAATTTACTCCTTTCGGCCATTTTGGATTCTCCATTTTTTGTTTTAGTTGAGTTTTAATGTCAAATTCGTAATCAGCGACCCCAACAACCCTCAGACATCTAATAAAAATAACAAAACTAAAATAAAAAAAATTGACCTTCGACGCCATCTTGTAGCTGTAATTTTGTTTTTAGACCGATTTTGAGGCCATATTTGTAATCTGCGACCGCAAAAACTTTATGTTACCAAATTTCAGGCAATTGTTTAAATAAATAGAAAAGTTATACAGTTTTTTGATTAAAAGTATATCAAAAAACCCTTATTTGTTAATAACAATTGAAAAAATAAAAATCACACCTTCTCACCTATGGGGAACTTTTCTATAAACTTTTTCCGAAATAATAAAAAAAAATTATTCAGAATCGGTTTTGAGTCAACGAAGTTAGAACTTTGACGAATTTTTTGCGTTTAGAAAATGGACTAGTGTTAGTTTTTCCATATTCACATTTAGTTGCTACCTCCTATAGTTTCTACTTATTATTACTACGCTTTTAGGAGGAGTTTTGCTGTAAGTTTTCCTGCAATTCTCTGCCATTGCATTCATTTGTGCTGCGTTGTTTTTTATGGCTTTGCCTTGACCGTCTGTTATTTATGCAGTTTTTATACTTTGTTTCCCAGCTACTTTTTCGTTAAGTCGTTCGGTTTCTTATGTGATTCCTTTCCACTGTCTATTATCCTATTAGGTTCTCGATGTAATTTATTTTGTTTTCCGTGGTGCTTGTTTTGATTTCTTTGCCCTACGTTTTATATTTATTTTTATCTCTTTCTCTCTCTTTCTCTGTGACCGGACTACCACCTTAAAGGTATAAATTAGCGCTACAAAATACGACATCGTAGAACTATGTGGAACGAGGCTCAAAAGAGAAATAAAGATTCCTGGCCATACCCTATACTAGAGCAACTTAAACACCGATGATAGAGGAGGGGGAGTAGAATTCATAATAAATAGAAAAGTCGAACATTTGGTAAGCAAATACTGTGCTATCTCTAAAAAAGTCATATATTTTATTATAGGACTAAATAACATAAGTCGCGCTAACATTTAGAATTTAAATAACTTTTTTGTCTGTCAATTATTTTTAATTGCGTTTCTCTTACATTAAACTAAACTGGAGAATCTTTTTTGGTCTATATGTGATAGATAACGTCCCACAGATTGCCTTCATTTTCCTCCTTGCAAGCGACCGCCCTATTCACTACATTTTGCATAGCCTTGGGAAGCGTGTTTGGACTCAGCGCACGAGTTTTGCTTCAGATATTCTTCTTTAGCTGTTGCATAGTTTGAAGACCAGTTGAAAGCGACGTTTCGTGAAATTCAAAAACTGTATAGTTGTTCTAGTCGTATGAACAGTCGCTCTATCCTGTTGCCACCATATGCCTCGAATGTCATCAACAGCTGAACGAAGAAAATCCTCGCGTCCTCGAAAATATAAGGTCCAAACACTCTTAGCGTGGTCTCTCAACTCGTGTAAAGTCACTCATTGACCCATCCTGCCGGAAACGTTCAATTAGTCGGATGATTGCATATTTAGGGGGTAGATTCCTGACTTTGAGTAGACACAAAGGATCTTGCTGAATTTTTTCCTAACTATTTTCCAAAGACCAAACTTGAAACAGTTGAAAAGTCAATACAAAACAATTGAATTTAAGTTTCCAATGGTAGCGTAACTTATGGGCCACCCAGTATAATGCACAACAAGCGTTGAATCCAGAAGTTGAAGTTGAAGGTCAGAAAATACCTTGTATACGAGAATCACCGGAGGTTTCAACGCCAGGATGATGACAACGAATACGGAAATTACGGCTCCGGAGAGAAAAATCATAAAAATGATATCTAATTTCCTCAACAACGAACAATTATCCTGTCTCAATTGTTTCTACAATAAGAAGAGCAAAAGGAAATGTGCACGTGGCGTAACCTTGTTGGAAAGGTAAATAATGAAATAGACTTTGTGTTATATAACGATAGAAGAATATGTACAGATGTCACAATTTTAAAACAATTCAATATCGGCAGCGATCATCGTATAGTTCGAGCCAGCATTGAAATAAACACAAAGTAGAGCGACAGCAAACTGTGTCTGACAAATAGATTTCCAACAAAAGATGTACTAAACTAAAACATAGAAGGATACCAAAACAAACTGACACAAATTAAAACCATTAACAGCTCTAAGCATTACAAATATCGACGAAAAATAATCACAAAAATATTATGCTCCAAAGTAAAAAAAAATACAAAGGAATCTAAACTAAAATATCAAACAATACAATTAATAAAAAAAGAAAAAAACAGACACATATCCCAGAATATAGAAATATCAAAATACAGTAAAAAACAAAATAAGAACAGACCTACAAGCCAAGAAAACAAACCAAATCATGGATACAGTAGACAATAACAAGAATATAACCTACAATTTTCAAGAATACTTAGCAGTATGGAGCAATTAATTGCGGTACGTAACTTAGAAGTCCGAAATTAAGAGTTGTTCTGATAGGCTAATTAGAAATTTTGAGATGGCCCTACCGAGTTTTCTTGATCAAATTGAACTAAGAATTTAGTAGTTAATAAATAATCTTACAAGATTTTGTTCTGTAAACGACAGAAAATAAATTCAATTATTTGTACTTAAGTGTTCTTACTAATCTCGCAACAGTAACTTTAGTCTTCGTGTACAAGTGTATTTTTGGACTGGAAAAGGATTGTCAGTCACCCTGACTTTAGATGAATTCGCGACAGCTCTAACAAGAAAAACCTCTGAACAAACTAAATGCAGCACAAAAAAAAACTATGCTGGGAGTATCCCCTGATAGAAAAAGCAAGGATATCCATGCTAGAACTAAGGTGATATATGTTATGGATCGTATAGCGAGGTTTCAGTAGCAGTGGATGAGTCACACAGCAAAACACAAGGTACAGAAAGGTGCGCGCACAGATTATTGAACTGGAGACTGCGAGGAACTAAGAGAAGTGTGGGGAGACCTCAAAAAGATGGGCCCGATGATGTAAGAGCGCAAAAAGGCAATAGATAGAAATTTCCCGAAACAGAAACACGTGGAAACGGTTGGAAGGAGAATATGTACAGCAGTGGACGAATACAGGCTGAAAGAATAAGAAGATTGTTTATCATCCGTTATTTTCTTCTTTGGCTTGAGATGTTTTCTTTGCTGTATGGTTGTATATTCCTTTTTATATTAGAACGTGCGTCTTCAATTTCCTCTTTTTGTCGCTTTTTTAATTCTTTTGCATTATTTAAAATGAAATTGTATCTCTTGGTATTTCAGTCCTGCTGTATTGTATCATTATTTCCTTTCTTATAGTCGCTATCTTAATCTTTATGATTGCTCTTACTACAAGGTGCTCTTACTATCCCCACGTTTTCGAAATTGTAATATGGCCTCTCTGATTTTTGATTTTGCCAGCTGGAGCTACCACGTTTCCTTGTGCATGCGCTTGTCATTTAAACATGCTACCACCAATAATGAGGTCTAGTTTGCCTACAGAAATCTATAAAGTATTTACCATTTTGGTTTGCTTTGTCTCCTAGTGCTTCTTTTCACATTATGTCGTTTTATCCTGTGTTGTCTCCACCAATTTTCGCCTTTAAATCCCCCATGACTATTGTAATTATATATCCTCAACTGTTTTCTGTAGGAATTTGTATTTTTTGTATATTTTTCTTTTGGTTGGAACATACACATACAGTGATAATCGTCATGTTACTGAAATTTAGAATTAAATCTTACTTTGATCTTTATCTCTGGTATTGCATCTTCCCATTGTACTAATAGTGCCGCTGGGCTTCTATTTTCCATAAGAATGACACCCCCTCTAGAGTGTTTGGCTACTGTTTCTTGATTTTCACTATATATGATGGTTTTCCCTGAAATTAATCTGATTAAACTTCTCCCAACTTTTAATAGCTCCTATATTTGATGAAAATGTGAAATATAGATGCTAAACTACAGAACCATCGCAATAGAAAGCAATGGAAACCGACTACCAGACAGGCAACATCATGATGTCACCATATACCATCAGTGTGAAGGACCGAAGAGCAAGATGATATTTAATAGGCAGACGTTTTTGCGGAAACCGTTGCGGAAAGTTCCAGAAAACCTTCAAACGGGCAGCAAGCGCCAAAGGCCGCCGTTTGTAGGGCTTAGATTCGTGTATAATCCAATTAGGCGGCATAAATTCGTTTTCGACGTATTTGCGCCGTTTCTGTAATTCCGCGAGCGGCGGCGGCCTCCGAAGCTGCCAATTTATCACATCCAGCCCGATGGGGCCGCTTTTCATTTGCCATTGTCTCCTCGGCCTATTCAGGGGTAGTTTACGGTGACGTTTCGCCCTGCCGTGACGTCACGGTGGTGAGGACGCCTGCGTCGTGGGGACGTTCACGGTCGCCGCGATCGACTCGACGCCGAGCTGCTTCAGTCCCCGGCGTTGCGTCGCCTCCTCGCGCGGTCCTCGCGTTCCTGTGTTGTGCATGCATACATGCTGCTGTTCAGGACGGAAATCCACCTCGCAGAAGCGATCGCTGCAGGTTCGTACCCCTTTTTCCTCATTTTGTAGGCGGACGCTCGCAGGCGACGCGATGTCTCCCGCTGACACGCTCCTGGTTTCTGGAACATGGATGCTAACTTTCAAAATCCCTTTGGAGGACAGCTTTTCAGGACAAGCCTTCTAGCTATTTTGTCGCATTCTGATGTCATTCGTGATGTTTAGTTCTATATTTAACCATACTAAACAACTGAAAATAGTAATAAAGCGAACGTTTCGGGGAAACAGCTAATGCTTGTTATCAACGCAAAATACAATAGCATTTCAAAATAGCACATATCTCTTTTGAAATTACAAGTTTTAAACAATCAGCTAAAAGCTTTGTGTATCCGAATTTTAAACACGAATGTTTTTGAAACATTTGCAGCCATATTCTTCTAGTAATATCCTATTTCGGTTTATCAAGTAGTAGTGATCAACGGATAACATACATATATCTGTGATGCTTTTATATATATCGACAAGGTGAGCTTGTTTTTTTTTCTATTGTGTCAATGTTGATTTTAAAACTGTACCAAATAGAAAAACGGTTAACTGTAAAAATGAGTGTAATTTGAGTAGCTTACTTGAACACTAGGGTTGTCCAAGGAGTACTTGAATTTATAACTAGATTTTTCCAAATAATGCAATTTTCTCATTTCCTTATGACTTTAACTCTGGCTATGATGCTGTTAAATGCTTTACCATTTTTTCTGTTTAGAGTTATATAAAGCCTTTTGGTGCAATTTATACAAATTGTTACATGACACTAACCACTAAACATGATAGAGTCACCAATAGATTCATTTTCACATTGTCTAACAAGCAGATTCTATATGCGAATATGTGTGTGTGTATTTAGTATTGCAATGGTTTTGTGCTTCGGCATGTGATATCAAATCAATATTTATGTAAAAAATAGGGATAAGACTTTATTTAGTATTTCTAGCTAAATAATAATATAATATATCGACGTATACCAAGTAATGGAATGCCAGCATCATAAAATGTAAGGTTGGAGTTCTCCAATTGGCTATAGTAGAAATCTGTTTAATAGCGGTGGGTTAATACCAGAGAGCTTTTTAATAAGGTTAGACTAGTATTGTGCGTCGAAGATTGAGACGAAACGTATTTAAAAAAAAGTGTATTATAAGTAAAGTAAACCGTTTAATCCGTGATCAATAATTGCCGGAAATATGCTTAAAAATGACATTCATAGGAGCTGTTCAATTAAAAGTTTACA
Organism: Agriotes lineatus; assembly: GCA_940337035.1. Lineage (NCBI taxonomy): Eukaryota > Metazoa > Arthropoda > Insecta > Coleoptera > Elateridae > Agriotes > Agriotes lineatus. The sequence continues at coordinate 106,297,249 of OW679201.1, forward strand.
TACAGTGTGGAAATAAAGTAACGGATATATTCATTAAGTTCGTTGATCGAAGGGGTGTAGCGATTTTGATCATAGGGAATATTATCAGCTCTTCAGTTCCTTTTTTTTAAATGACAACCTGTATTTTTCATTATTGAGTTTAGTAGTACTTTTTATTTTGTTTTCACCGATATAAAATTTTCAATATGTTACATTTGAAAAAAATGGAGAAAAATGGTCTTAGAATTTAAATATTAAAAACCCATGAAATGAGCAAAATAAATCTAGTTACATACATTTGATGGAAAATCATTGACGGCACATTTGTTTATATTAAAATTTAAAAAAAAACTATTTAAAAATACAATAATAAATAATAAAAAAAAATCAATTCTGTGTCTCCCGTAATAATTGTATCATTTTTACTAATAAAATAGTTTGCTAAAGGTAAATTCTAATTTAGAAAAGGCAAAGACATTTACAAATTGTTTAGTTCTGACATTTATTTTGCTCATTTCATTGCCTTTTAATATTTAAATTTTAAGACCATTTTTCTCCATTTTTTTCAAATAGAACATATGGAAATGAATTTATCCGTTACTTTATTTTCATACTGTATACATAACCGATATAGAGTTTGAACGCAACAAGATATTTTAAATTTAGAACAATTAAAAATGCATGTCCCAACTTGAGTAAAGGGGTTCATGATTAACAAAATATTAAATGAGTTACTCTTGAGAGTTAACAGAATTCAATCGGTAGACTGGGTAAATGATTAATATATCAAAGTACATAACCATAACTATCTTAGGTTAAGTCACTCTGACATTTGAAAGCATAAAAATTTGTGCAAGCTTAGGTGGAAAGTAATTTTGATAACAAATAACTGTAATTATTACAAAGTATATTTATTTCATATATCCACCAAAAAGAATATTGCAGTATGTTTTAAAGTGATTTAAAAAAAGTATTGCATTTTCCACATTAGTTTGTTAGTAGGAAAAATTAAAAAAAAACATTTAAGTATATAGTTCCAGCAAAGTTGAATGAATGTTTCTAATTAAATAATCTTAACAACATTCGACTAAACTACACTAAGCATTTTTTTAAATTTTATTTAAACTAGGTGTAAGGAAATACCATAAACTTCTTACATAAATGCTGTTTTGATAGTAAAAATAGGAACTGCACTAGTTGCATTTCCCACATGTGATTAAAAACCTGTCAGCTACGTCTCTGCAGAGTAATGGCTCAAAGGCTGAAACTTAAATTGTTTGAGGTAGGTCTGAGTGCGTTCTGATGTTTAAGAAAACGCTTGCTTGTAGCTCGGAGTACGATTGTCTCATGTTTCAAAGAAAACTAAACGTTCTAATAAAAATATGACAATTAATATGTTTTGGAAAGTTTCAATTATTTTTTTTCGAATATGGAAAAATATAAAATACGTCAACAGCAAAGCCACTTAAAAACATAAATTGGATTTTGTAGTTGTATGAAAAATAGCAACAAATATTTTATTTTTGATAGTATTCTAGTCGATACGCGCAGTAAATAAAATAACCTCTTTGAGATATGGTAATTGCACTCATTGCCAAAGCAGTGCATCTTAAACCTCAATGAGCGAGCCGCAACAAACGGGGGTTTCTCAAAAGCAGTTTTAACTACCATTTTTTACATTAGACTCTTAAGTTTTACATCATTTTACTGAAATTTAAAACACGTGCTTGCTTTATATTTTAATTCTATTTAAGGTGTGGACTAAAATAACGTCCCAACTGGCTACTTCAGCAGTGGAATATTTACCAAAAACAATAAATTAAGTGACTTATCATGATGCATGGATATCTCTCATCGAAAAATAGAAAACTCAAGATGCATAAATATTATATCCTACGATACTGAGGAACCCTAGTATTCGCGCAAAAAAAATGTATGCAAATGTGTTATTCCTAGAGATAATAAGAAATTAATGATTTTCATTGCCTCCGTGTACTTCGGCAACCAATAGTGATTTTTATATTTGTATCAAAAGTTGGGGACAACCACCCTAATTGATATTCCATAGTTCAATAATAGTGCATTTGCACGTCTACAATTTATTTTATTTGAAAGTGACAATGTAGCCACTTTGTTTTCTGTTCGTTCTCATAACACAGTGAGTAGCTCGAAAAAATCAAAATTAACAAGCAGCTGTACCACCTGAAGGAACAAGAAAACTAATAAAGCATACAGCTAATAAGGAAGTGATGTTGTGACAATTGTAAACAAAAAATACACACATAAAAAGCTTGGAATAAGCACTTGGAAGGAACCAAACCAGTTAATCGGACAGCATAACAGCTTGATCGGGAAAGATGCCAAAGGTAGTATCTGTTAACGGAACATGTTTAGGTTAACATTTCTGAAAAAACAAGAATGTCAAGTTGTGATACGTACGTTATATATTAGGTTATGGAAAGGAAGAATTTATAAGAGTGAGATGAGTACGGACATTAACCTAAGTGCGGCGTCTTTGGAATTTGGAGTTCAAACGAGAATGAATAGACATAACTGTGTAATTTGACAAACGTTGAGCTACACATAAATAAAAAGAGATTATGGTATTAATTTTAAATAAAATGTAGGTATTTTATATGTAATTAGTAAGATGAAGTTTTAGAAATGACAAATTAATATTTAGAAAACTTAAATGAAAGCATTTTCTAACAAATGATGGTAACTAGGCCGCTGTATTGCAAAATTTGTTATTCGGCAATATAAGAAGTGTATTTTCCAAAGTTATTGACGGTAAACTCATACAAGTTAAATTATATAAGAGCATACACTTCTCAAATAAATGCCAATTAAAGTAATACTACATAATTAAAGTGTTGTCATTGGGCATTAACCTGCTCGGAAGTGCCAACAACTTCGATTTAGGTGCAGATAACTAAGAGCAACATAACTAACAGTACTTGGGCCGCAAAGCTGTTTCAAGACCTTCGAAGTAGCGGTGATCTTCATAAAAAGTTTGAACAATCGAAAGCATATAAAAAGCAAGATTGATAAGAAATCAAATCTTATAATAAATACCTAAGAGGAGATAAGAATTTAATGCTCAAATTTGCTGTATTCGATCAGAGGCTAACTAAATTGTCAACCCACAATACTTATTTTCAAAATCTAATCAAAATTTATCTCAGAGAAAGAGTCTAAATTGAAGGAATATGAACAGGCGAAATAATTTATTGGAGACCAAAGAAAAGCAGGGAGATCCCCAAGAATAGTATTAAACAAACAACCGGAAAAAAATTGTACCCAATGGCACAAGACAGAAGAGAATAGATGGTATTCGAAAAGGCCTACGTTCAGGAGTCATCATCATCATCATCGCTAGCCTTCAATCGTCCACTGCAGGACGTAAGTTTCCTCCAGTCTCTTCCAATGTTCTCTATCTTTGCTTTTTCGTTGTCATTTTGCTCCTGCCGTTGTTTTGATGTCGTCCGCTAATTTTTTGCTATGGTCGACCCACCCTACTCTTCGTTGTTTTTGGTCCCCATTGCATTATTCGGGCAATCCATTCTTTATTATTATTTCTAGCCAGGTGGGCCGCCCAGCTCCATTTAAGCTTGGCGATACGTTCGTTTTAGCTGATACCTGACATCCTTGTCTTCATTGGTTTTAAGTTATATTCAGTTTTTCACAGATTTTCTTTGTTAATGTGGCAGTTTCCATACCATACGCTAACATTGGTGATACACACGAATCACACACTCTTTTTTTAGACATATTGATATCTCTCTGTTCTTAATGATGTGACTCAGTCTTCCGAAGGCAGCTCAATCTTGTTATACTTTTCTTGTTATCTCCGCTGTCTGATTTTTTTATTACTTGTTTAGGCCTGTCTTTTGTACCGATTTATTTAGTTGATCCATCTTCTCCAATTCGTTCTCATTTGGGCTGCTAAGCACTACGTCAGCGACAAATCGAAGATGGTATAAGAATTTTTCGACTATATTTATCCTTTTCTTCTGCTGATTGAGTTCTTTAAAGATGTGCTCTAGGCCAAATATAAATAATTTTGAGGACATCGTATTGCCTTGCCTTACGCCTTTTTCAGCCCTTATTTACCTGTTTCTTTATCATCCCCTACTTTGTCATGAATATGTTTCACTAACTCCATATAACGTAACTAATGTGAATCAGCTCTTGCATCTTCTAGGCCTTTTAGGTCAGCCCATGTTTCTATCGTATCGAAAGAAAATTGATAACACATAGATGTACTGGTCGTTTATATTCCTCACATTTTTCTGTTAGTATTTTCATCATTTACAAGTCTACTGTGCTAAGGCCTCTTCTCGGCTGATAGAAGTCCAATTTATTGGTTAGCCCTTTAATGATAATTTGGGCGAAAAGGTTGTGTAGGTTCCATAATAAGCTGATTGACCTGTAGTTACTTACTTCAGCTTTGTCTCTATGTTGCTTAGGAGAACGACTTCAGCATGACCCCAATTTGAATGATTTCCTTCCATATTTTATCATTTTTGTGGATATTTGGGAATTTCCTCAAAAGCTATGTTCATCACCAATATCCTCTCCTTCTTAATGTTTGGATCTGGTTCTGTTAAGAAATACACACATTTCTAGAACTCTAATGCGACTTTTATGGCTTTGTTTTCCTCTACTACAATCTGTCCGTCTCTATCTTTTAATTTCCTTCTTTGCACTTTTGCTGTATTTAGTTTCTTTCTCAGAATTTTCATGAACGTTCAAAACAGACCACCTAAAAGCTGATGGAGAAAGAGTCTAAGCTATTTATAAAAACTATAAAAAATTGTGTACACAGTTCAAAAATTGAAGACAAAAATATGCGGTACTCCCTACCCAAGAAAAGCGTCCTTCGGTGCTTCCCAAGAATACTTTGCCTTCGATCATACATCAAACGTTGATGTTGCGTTCATTTTCGGAGGACCTATCGTATGAAAACGATCCAAGATTTCAAGAAGGTATCTGGCGACCGGAATCGTGTACACATACTAACATACGTACACCGCACAGCACATTTAGACACCCCTCAATACGAAGGAGGGATCTAGTGGGCTGGGGTCTTCACCAAAAGATCTGCACAGCCGAGTCGGAGATTTGGTATAGTGGGTTTATTAGAGATATTTGACTCAGAGTGGTTTTCGATATGAGGAAATTTCAATACTTCGTACACTTCCTGTCGAAGTAATACTACAGGTGAGCCACAACCAGATGCACCTGAGAGCAGAACCATCTGCGTAGAAGGTTTCATTATTGAAGATAGTTGAGTATACACTAGAGAAATTCGTAAACGGTCCGCAAAGCATTACAGAACCTTAATTATACATCTGGTTGTAGTCGATTCTTTGAATAAAATTATTGAATTATCAATCTTTTCTTGTCCACGCCCAAACATAATAAAAACTTACATGTTTGACCGAGAAAACCAAATATGATTGTTGCTCTTTAATTTCACTACCTTTTCGCAACCTTCACCGTTTTGCATACCTTGTCAACGTTGAACCTACCACCAATTCATATAATTTAAGCAGACATATATGTAATGTAAATAGCGCAAGCTTGAGGTTCTTTATTAATGTGACCAACCATCTAGAAAAATAATAATTCTTGAGTACCCCAGGCTGCCGGTTTTGCTATCATCGCCACAACCGCCCACAGCGTCTTGAAGGACGAGCTCGGGGTAAATCAGTTCCTGATCCATACAAATTCACGGGGGAGGTTTGTTTTGAAAACATAGCAGCTCTAAGAGCCCAAGGGCACAGGCCGCGAAAGATGAGGCGAATTTATGGGTGATTTTACGAGCTCAGATAACCAGCGCTTAGTTAATATAACCACCCGGCGAGAAATATAGTTTTTTAGAGCATAGCGCCTCGATCTATACGTACGCCGCGCTTCGGATCTGACCTGGGCTGCTTTGACGAAGTTGGGGTTGCTCGTACCGCGCAATAAACGATTTTTAGTTCAGATTAGCGCTCCGTCCTCCTCGTCTGAATTTTACATAGCTCCGCTCGAGCAAAATTACTATTTTCCCGGCGCATTTGAACATTTAAATTTAATCACTTGGTTTTTATTCTTAGAATAGTTCTGTAAACCTAATTAAGAAATATTTCCTAGATTTTATACTAAAACTAGAGTTTGCTGCAATTAACATTCACTGTGCGGCAAAAGTTAATTTATTTGCCTATTTACTACTGTTTGGTCAAGTAATTAATCTACTGAATATGCTTGCTGTATTTGATAATGGACGTTGAAGTGGCGTCAAAACCACATTTTTAATCGTGTTTGGCTGCGTACACCTTGAACAACTTTTCGAAATTGTATTCGCTGCGATGGTTTCCCGTTGCCTTCTGAAAAGTTTGTAATCATGTGAAACTCCATGTATCTTGTTGCTGATCTGCAGTCAACTACTCTGCAAATATTATTTATTGCAACAATACGATTCATGGTCAGATGCTACCATCAGACAATAGATAGATTTAAAAAATTATTTCTATCACTTCGAACTCGATCCTCAACCAGAGCACGGCGCTCTTAACTGCTGTGCCAACGAGCTTCATAAGGACTAATATAAACACAACATTCAAGACGTTCAGCAAAAGAATCTAAATATGAAACTGGGTAAACAAATATCATAATATTATTAAGGAAGATGATAGCCATTCAAATTAATAACAACTAATAGAAAATGTACAAAGTTATGCATAGTTAGAATAAGGAACTGCTCTGAAAAAGAACATTTAAATTTCAGAAATATAATGAAAAGCAAAACAATCATGAATCGTGGTTTGAAAAGTAAATTTTCTAATAAACAACAAAAGTATCTTACTTGAAAACGAACATGTTTAATACATGTATTGTACCGACGGAACACTGGACGATGACATATATAAATTAAACTTCAAACAACATAAGCAGACTAAGAAGGTATAAGATGGATTCACCACATTACACGAACGGCGAATCTGAACGAAATAAGAGCAAGCAACAGGCAAATACATAGAAAACAAACATCTAAGAGGGATTGCTACGGTTCGAAAGCTCTGTAGCGCTGAGGATTTAAATTTCGCGAGTTGCAGTCTCTGCTCGGCCGAAGGTTTTTTGTTTTCGGCCTAAAGTTTGCACTCGAGCGACGCGTTAGGCTTTTTTTGTTGTGAACCAAGCAAGTCTGCGTTCATCGCTTTCCATGACCTAGTTTGGGAATTCTTTTTCGATCACCTCGTATTAGAAGTAAGGATGATTTCTGCTACCCTGCAGGGTAGACCTGTAGTTCAGGAGCGGCGGGTAGGAGTAATTTCCCCTTCGTCAAAATGACGGATTAGGCGTTCAAGTTTGCTGGAGTTCTGAGTTACATGGTTCAAATTTGGGGTAAGTCTTCTTGAAGCCTTCTATTTTTGCTTGCTTTGTTGGTTCGAGCTGCATCTTCCTAATTTGCGGCCTCTACTGCTAGAGCTTTTACCAGCGCTATTATCACCCGTCCAATGCCCTGCTTGGGTGCTTTTTTTGTCGCTAAGAGCTAGTATTATACTCAGGGAATAGTCACACCGTGGAAGCAACTGTTTAGTTTGTGCACTTTATTAACTATTTCATTATACATTTTGTGGAGTGCTTCCACGACTCGGGCCGAACCCTTTAGATTCCAACAGCTTGTTCGACTGGACCCTTTCAGAGCTTCACGAATTGCGCATTTATGTTTCGTGTAATAATTTAACTTTATCTTGTTTTGTGCATTTACGCCAACCCTCCGATGAGTTTCACCTAGAGCCTTCTCGAAATTTAAGTTGCCTTTATAATGCTATTTAATCCTTACCTTTTAACCCCCGAGTTTGTCTGTTTAACGTAAGTTCTATTATATTTATACATTTAAATGTTTACTGTATATAGAATCCCGTTGCCAGCCTCTGCTGGGGAATTTGCAATATTTAAAATAGTGCAATCATTCTAGATTAGATGTTTATGGGGTGCACTCGTCGTACGGAACGTTTATATGTAAGTACCACTTGCATTTGTTATTATCTGGTATTATATACATTTGTTACTATTACTTATCTTACTTTGTTACGGCAACCCTCTGGATTTACTCCTATGTTATTAAAGACTCGTTGGCGCCCTTAGCAATTGACTTAATATTTTGTGTCAGAACCCATCCGTCTTTACTGCAGCTAGTCGGCCTTCGAATGTGCCCATGTAGTCTTACCAACAAGAAGATCAAGCCGTTGCTATACTTCCAAAAAATGAATTCCAGTCATCGATTGGCACAGAACAGCCACCCTACAAGGATCTTGGGCTGAAATCGCTGTAGTATTTCTTATGACATACCTTTGTATAATATGACCAATTATGGAGATATCAAAGGATATTCTGACTGACACCGCAAACCGATTAGTGGATTTTCATAAAATTGGCACAGTTAATCCAAGTTCTATATAAAAATATTGGTCCACTTAGACGCATTCGAGGCACACCGACGCAATGACCAATTTTGAAATGCCATATCTTCCTATTCTGCAAATTTATGTACATATGGAATTATGCTGTGTTGTCTATATGATTTGCACCAACAGAATCTTTCATAGGAAGAGTTGAAATAGATACCGAGATTATTTTGTAGGTTCATCATGTACCAGTTGCTAAACAGTTTGGAAAACTTCTTCTTCCGAGCAGGTGGTATCACTACTTTTTTAAATCGACTTTGTTAGTTTCTCAGAATAATGATACATGTTCCGGACACAAATCGGCTGTATATTGATATATTATTCTAAACACACTCAGGTGAGCTAAGTCAAGTCCGTTACAGGTTATGTATTGATAATGACTTTGATTTTCTGTTCTATTTCTTCCAAAAGTTTATGGGGTATAGACACTTTTTCGCTGATCTACACATTTCTGTACTAACCAAACTGTGCCGCTCTCAGATTTTCTTCTTTTATCATTCTTACATTTTCTTCTTACTTCCATTAAGTTTAAAATTTTTTCGATCGTCCATTTCTTTTTCGTCCTCTGTTTAAAGAACTGTGCCTATGAGCTCGCCCCGTAAGTGGGAATGTTAAACGCCAGACCAGACCACCACGCTACGCTCCCGTTTAACATCTTGATGAGAACGGCTGTTCGGCAACCCGCTTTCGCCCTCGTCTTGGGCGCACTATTTACTTTGTTTTGATTGTTTTGGAAGACGGAGTTTGAATTTGAGCAAAAATTACAAGTTGCTGACGTAAGATCAATCGAAGATTTTACGTGAAGTTGGTGTGCTCGCCAAAATTAGTAAATTACCGGATTTAAAACATCTTCGAGCTGCATTTGGCTTTTTCAAGCGCCACACCGTCAGTTAAATTTTGCATTCACATCCGTTGCCTCAAACTGCCTGGATTTCATCATAGATCGTCCCGGTGTCCTAAAACTGCCAGGATTTTGCCATTGGCCATATCAGCACACTCTCGTTTTCCAGGTTTTGGACATCATCAGAAATCTCACTAAAGTCGAAGTCCGCTCTGAAACCGTCTTTTACAGCTGCATGTGCACACCTCGCTTCATATTCGTATTTTAAACGCTGCATGAAGTTTATTTATGTTAATTACTGTAATTTATAATAGTTCGGACAGGGCTGTAGATCTTGCACATGTTTAAGATTATCATCAACAAGGGAGCCGCTAATCTTGACAGTAATACATGTTGCATTGTGTAATAGGTTTGGTCATTAATAGCTTGTAATTCCGTGACGTTGCCGTTAGAGCTATTTTCCGTAAAATATGTTTCTCTGTTGCTTGTGAGTTCAATATACATCATTGTTATTAGTACACTCTGTGTATAAATGATTGATACGACGACATGCAGGTAATATTACGAGAGCATTAAGCGTTAATAGGTGGAAGTAAGGTAGGTACACAGCTGACCGATTATGACGTCGTCATTCAACGCGAAGGTTGTTTTTTCTAGGTTAGAAAAACTCAGTGGCGCCCGTAAACTTATTATTGGCTTTAAACGTTCCTCGCGAATTAATTTAGATAGAACCACTTACGTTCTTAAGAAAAAACTTCCATGGTTTTATTGAGTTAGCTGTGCCCCTTTTATTTGTTAACAGGTAGTAGTTATCGTTTATACTTGTAGCACTATTAAAAAAAATAGTTTACGTTCACTTTGACCACGAAATCAATTCTCAAACATGAAATTATTTCGATAGTGTTTCTTTAACTGTACCGACTTGGTTTCTGTTATATTTTTCTTGTTGTCAGTCTTGTTGTCAACATCCCCATTGCAGCGGCATTCGTCTCTCCTCTTTGAAGATGTTTAGACACCACGTTTACCAAAGCCGGATTGGGGAACCACAAAGAAGTCGACGCAAGAAGTTGCTGGAGTTTAAAATAAAATTTTCTGGCCCTGAATTAGAGACCCGGACCTCTGAGCCACCTCCACTCCTGTCTATATTACAAACACAAAAACTTATTTGGAATCTACAGAGCATCCTAGGACGTTTCCATTCTTATTGACAAATTTTATATTTGGAATGCTATGCAATAAGCCTCATTTAATTTGCATAGTGTGTAACCACTATTTGATCTTGCAAAAGAAACACAAATAATCAAAGTGTTCTAATTTAGTCAAGAATGCAGTTTTGACATTTTCTTTAGGTGAAAATTCTCATAGAACAGGAGTTTGGGAATATTTCTTTTTCTTCCATCTTTCGGAGGGTTTTCTCTTCATTTTGAATACTAGTTGTTTCTTCTAGTGGATGATGATCAGCCTCATGCCCAGCTTTTGTTTTATGTTATGATTGCGATATCGGTTAAGTTGTGGTATTAACTTGATGGGTTTTATAAACCCTATAATTTTGAGAATTGCTCAACCAAACATTTTAAAATTTAAGTACAGAAATTACGGAATCATACTCTAAAAGTCAAATTACGTTTACAACACAACTATACTACTAACTCAGGCATAAACTTCTATCACCCATGATCTTTAATAAATGTGGATTATGTGTACATAGACATTTCTTACAACCAACTTTCAATGGATTAAATATGGGAATAGGACTTTGTGAGTGGCACGCAAGTGCGACCATGCAAATTTTTCTGAAAATGCTTTTTAGCACGACAAAATTGGTCAATCACCCCAGCTGGAAACATTCTAAAGACAGCATGTTAACAGGCTAAAAACGAATTCCCTCAACCGCGAAATATGGCCTTTCCATACACTTGGCCCGCTAAAATGTCATCTATATATTCATCACGTGTGTTGACAATCGTGAAAATAGTAAATCCATCGACCTCAATATATAGAACGGCCGTAAAAGCGTTGCCCACAAGTATATATCAACAACAGCTTTATCACACCTACTGTATTCTAAAGGAGAGCAGTTTTTTCACCTTAATTAATTTTGCGGGTCCTATAAATTCACATTTTTGTGATTCCTGACATTTAATGTCATGCTACATTAGCGCAGTGATTAAGATCAGTCCCGTTCTCGCAGAAAGCATCACGAACAGTTTCTGGCGTTGAGGCCGAATTCGTTACTGTTATAAATTAACGATTATAAAGCTGTTGCCATGGTAATAAAACTAGCTTTCCTCAAGCATTTTGGATAGACCGTACTCATTGTCGTTTTTAAAGGTGTGCCTTGAGTGCAATCGCCATAATAATTTGTTATTACGATATTGAATTTCCTGTAAGGGTTACTAATAATATAATTGCCTTACTTATTCGAATGTGGTTTGCGGTTGTAGGGGCAAAAGTAATTAATTCTTGTAATTCTAATCCAGTAGCGTGCCTACAGAAACCGCTTGCCTCTTGCTGGCCAAACTTTATGGTTAACTCGCTGAAGTAGTATCTGTAATTACCTTTAACGGCGTTGTTAGGGAAACGTTTGAAAATGTCTAATCGAAAACTTAGTTTTGAATTGGGAAACTTTGGATTAACTATAGTATAGTTTTGCTAGTTTATAACGAACGAACTATGATACATAGTTGCTGTAATTTAATGTTTGATCAAAGTTACAAATGTTGCAAAGCAATTTCAACTGCGGTAAATTATGCCAACATTTTGTGTTTTATGGACTTCAATTGTTCTAAAAAGCTGATATTGATTTATTTGTTCCAATAGTTCTATACAGTAATAGTAAAAATTAGGCATTCACCTAGAGCAAACATTTCTGATTGTTGGCCCAGTCATACTCCTCTTCAGCTGTCCTATCAGTTCCTGATTTTGGTTATCATCATAGCTATGGATGCTTTGTTCGTGGCTTTTCTGAGCAGTTCTGCCGAACAAAGGCTAAACCAATCTCTCATGTTCCCCAATCACGAAATCCGTCGCCGTCCTTGGCCACTTCTCAATATCTTCCACGAGTTGGACTATCTGGTACTCCTGTTCATTCCTCATGATCTGACCAAATAATTTTAGCTTTCTCTACTTGATGATGTTTAACAGATCTTAACCTTTGCCCATTCGGTGCAATACTTCAAGGATTATCATGTGGTCGACCCATGATATTCTTAGTATCGGACAGTATATTCGCATTTCAAAATAAAACATCTTCTTCTCGGGCGTTTTGATCAATGTCCAAGTTTCGATTCCATACAATAATATCGGGTATACATAGAATTCAACGAGTTTCCGTGGATCAGAATAAAGTTACTACTGCAGATCAAATGTCGCATACTTATAAAAGTGGATCTTGTCTTCTCTGTTCGCATCCTATTTCTTCAAGATGGTCCAATTATTCCTTAAAATCCACTTCCCAAGTAAACAAATGTATCTACTCTCTCGATCACTTGGTTTCCCACTATTAGTCTACCCCGCGCAGGTGTCCGTCCAATAACTACAAATTTTATTTTCTTGATGCTTAGTTCCAAGCTGTATTCTTCGATAATAATTGAGGGTCATTGATATTCGTAGCATGGCATCATTAGCATAGCGGATGATATTTAAATATTGCTTGTTGATCCCGATGCTAAGACCATATTTCCTCCGAGCAGATGTTAAATAATGTGACAACATAGAACCCTATCAAACCCCTTTGAGAATCTGATCTTCTTCTGTTAGCTCCCCTTCCACTTTGACCTGAGAAGTTTGGTTCAAGTATCGATTACAACATTGGTGGAGCCTGTGGTTTGAATTAGACACAATTCATTGAAGACCCCTAACCACACAAAATTTTAACAACCACTAAATACTTATTTCGACCGCTGATATGTCATCTTTAGTGACCTTGGATAAGACTAACCCGACAAAGTTGGCCAAAGATATGCTCTTCGCCAAATTACAAGTGAAAGTCAATTCTAGATATATTGAGAAAACATGTCGTACTTTTGGTACTAGGTTTAAAGAACATATAGCTGACTTTAGATGCAACAGATTCGAAAAATCTAGTATTGCCCAACATATTTACGAAACGGGACATAGTATTGCGGAAACTGACCTAACAATTGTAAAGCCATTAACTTCAACAAAGCAAATAAATTCTTTTGAAAGATGGGCCATTTTTAAGAATGAAGGTAATACACTTTTGAGTAAAGATGGACGTCCATTGAAGTTGACACCTGATTGGTCGAATAGCGCACGCCCTCCGATTTAGACAGTATAACTAGGGTTAGAATGTGCGGAAGTATTGACTTTCACAGGTGATTTGGTGAAGAGCATATCTTCGTCCAACTTTGTCAGGTTAATCTCTCTCCAAGACTACTGAAATTGTGCCCAGTATAGGTTGTTGATTATTCCTATATTTCATATTTGCATATGTCAAATGCCTTTGCTTGGTACACAAAAACTGTATCAACTTTAGACGATTTCATTTAATGTAAAATAGAGTATTAGTTAATGAACTTCTCGTGTTTTTTGACGCTATCACACTTCAACGTTGCAACTGAAATGTGCCATTATTATTAATATTATCACTCACACTACAAATTTGTATTACATCACAATGTCAAGACGAGTGCTAAATTGTATGGATTATTATACATATAAGTATTTGCATTTCGTTTATACGTGAAATTCAAATATTTCGTTCTGTAGGCTTAATATTTCACATCATAACTGTAACAAAAGTTAAAAACTAAACTCATATATTATCTTCTTGGAGGATGTATTTCAGCCAATTCTGAAACTGAAACAGTAGGCAGAATTCGGCTGAATCTAACAGTTTAGCTGTTAAAACTTGTTTTTATCGTTGTTTTATGTGTATGTAGTTAATTGTCATTTGTGTAAACAAATTGACTTTTCTTGTGCATATTCTTTGAAGTTGTTTTCAACATCGAGTTGCAAACAAACTTTCTGTTTTTGGCAAATATTGATACTTCCTATTCATAAACTAAGACAACTTAGAAGTTTCATGTATACTAACCTAGCTAGGTGAACAACAGGACAATTATCTTATTAAAAAACGCACAAAACGTGTGATTTCAATTTAACGTCTCAATAGAAAGGATACGAAACGACTTGTTTCACGTAGTTGTTGAAATGAAAGTTGTGATAAAAACTTTTATTTTTCATGATAGAATAAAGCATTTTCATGTCCTCCTCATTGTTTCCATTTACTCTTCTCTTCAGTCACTGTTCCAATATTTGAAGTATTACTGGTTTAGGTGAAGTCCAATATCAAAAATAAATTAAATTTTATAACCTATTAAATTGAATAGTGTTGAAGTTTTAATTCCTGAAAGCATTTAAAATTAAATGCATTAATTAATCAAATACAGTGAATAGAGATAATTTTCTAATATTCTGGATCTATAAAATTATAAGACACTTTTACTATCACAAAAACATAAATCCAAAATAAATTACAGTTATAACGTATATCGAATATTAATAGAGATGTTATTGGATTCTGCAAAAACATATTTAGAATTTTTAATTATTCTAATTGATATGCTTTCTTCAAACTAGTATTCTACTTATCTTGTTAACTTCAACGTCTTGTCCCCCATGAGCATTCCATCTTCACTTCTACAATACTGATGTGCTTGTGGGTAGATCTGCTTACTTGATACGTTTACAAATTGCATTAATCTCTCCCATCAGGGGAACCTGTAACCCCTAGAGGACGCGTCCCTAGGTGGCGGATAAGAGAATGATTTTCAGATATTAAGAGTAGGAGAGAAACAAAATACCTCCAGTGAATCAACAGACATGTTGGAGGTCAGCATTTCCAGCAATACGGCTAGGGCGTGAGGAAGAGGTAAATATAACGAAAGCGGTCTTATAGATTATTATCTTGAGGAGTAGAAGAATCGATCTTCTTCCAGCTTAAAATGCGGACAGATAAGCAATAATAAGCTATTTATTTTTCCAGCATAACCAATTATTCGCCCTGGGCGGTTCAATGAATAACGGCTTCGAATATCTGCGTCCATTAAGTGATATAGCAAGTACATCATTCAAACAGCCTCATAGAAGACTATACAAATGGGTTTCACTACAATACGATGATAATGATATTGCAAAAAATCAAATTGATTATGTATTAGGAAATTGGCCATTCAAAACTAGGATAACAATGCAAGAACATGCCACTTGAACCATAACGCAGTAATTGTGGAGAAGAGAGATGGGTTTCATACATACAAACACCTTTCGCTGACAATAGGCCAACTTTAGAAGTAGATGAGAATATTAGATCACCGTATAGTCTAAAACCACTAAAATCGGAAGTGGAAGATATAGTAAAGCAATTAAGAAATAAATAAATAAATAAAAGCTGTTGGCTCCGATGAAATATAAATATATATAGAAAACATAGAAGTAAGTGGAATAGGGATACTGATAAGATTTTGTATTTATATTTATATACATATATACGACAGTTGATTTACATGAATATGTTAACCCAAAAACTCCTTAATCAACAGAATGACAATTGAATGTTTACGACAGCTAATAAAAAATCAAAATAATATAAATGTAATTATTAAATTATCCTGGAAGAATAACACAGATTAACAAACGAAATTAAAATCGAAAAAGGGGTTTATCAAGGGTGTGCACTATGTCCTAGAGATTTCAATATATTGTAATGGTTACCATAAGAAGGTGGTAGGAGTACCATAATTTGGTAATAAGATTACAAGAGTTTGATATTAGGTTAAAAAATTGCTTAAAAATATTTCATTATTAAATTACAAAGATGAATTTAAGTATTAAGAAGAATATTAAAATTATTAACATGTGTATATGGTAAAACAATTAGAATTTAAATTCAGTCAAACAATGCAAAATAAGAAACAGAAAGGGTCTAATATATTATGTAAATATTACCTGAATTAAAGTGGAGGATTAGTATCAAATACTTATTGGAAAGAAGTCATTCAGTACGTCAGATGTTAATATAAATGTAATAACATTTTGTATAGTGTTAAAATTTTAAAATATACATAAAGGATATCGCTATGAAAAATGTTGTTATTTTGAGAAACGAATAAAACTTTGATAAGAAAACATATAATAATTTTGTAAACGGCTAAAAATTTGAAAATAAACCCTTTATAATATGATTTTTTAATCTATTTCGTATAAAAAGGGGTATACGTTATGTAAAAATACTGAGAAGAGAAAAAATAAATTTTAAATAAGAAGATATGGTGATAATTGGTGATATTATGGAGAAGAATGGATATGGTAGGAGTACCATAATTTAAACAATTACTACAATCTACAAAAGCAATTTCTGGAGTTGGATATGCAACCGAGTTTATTATTAATTAATTACATCATGTGAATTGGATAACGGGGGCTGCATGTACTGGAAGTGGGCCACATCGAGACTCTTAGTAGAGTGAACTGGATAAGGGGTTTTCCATTTACTAGTGTTCTACTTCGCCAAGCTTCTTAGTGAAATGACGTCTTGTGACTTGGACCTGGGCGAGATTTGTATTAATGGGTTGTCAACAGCTGATATTTGGAAAAAATACATTAAAGCTACTACTGGCAAGTCTTGTCGAGTTTGTTGGTGGAGGTGGCGAGTGTCCTGTCACATTTGGTTGAGGGATTTTGGCTGTTGCTGGTATCTGATTACATCTATACTGGTATGTGTGTGGAGATTCGGATCCTTCTGTGAGCAGACAGGATACACTTGAGTTAGTCATGGGATAGATTGAGTTCCGTAGACAGGTGACAGCTGCAGGTATTTATTGAAAGAACTATAAAAAATTAAAGCATATTAAAGAGTGAAGTAAAGTAATAAAAAAGGAACTACTTACTTTTTCATGTTTATTGAATAACAAATTATAACAAACGTGTATTTTGAATTAATTTTCCACTTTCATAATTTTGAGTGACATTGACAGTTGTCGAAAGTGTCATATAACTTTAAAGTAAAATTTCATTAAATAATATCACTTTTCAGGAATAACAACAGTCTTTATAAAGTGTGAACCCGACCTGTTTTAAGAGAATTGTGTTCTGCTAGAGCTAGAAATTTAATAACAATAATTCATCATTTATAAAAAGGCAAATGAAATACATAAATTCATCTTAAAAGAGAATTTGTCTGAAACTAAATAGAATTAGTACAGTCAAACATAACAGCTAAAGAATACAAATATTTTGTTCTTGCCGCACCATTAAATTATGTAGAGAAAGCAGTGAAGATAAACGTATACAGCTAAATAACAAATGAAGCATACCTTCAATTCTAACTGAAACGAGCAAACGAGGAATGTACTTATAAGACTGGGATTAAGAATTGACTTTCCTGAAACTAAAGTAATATGTATTGGCAAAAGTACTGCAGTATATGTATCTCGACTAAGAAACTACGTGCAATATCGAAATCCGTAGAGGCACTTATATGTATTATTAATTGTCTACAAGCTTTCGAAATGTGGCTACAACTTGATGTTAAAAATTCGATGGAGTGATAAGAAATAAAACACAAAGTTCTGTGGCTGACACATAGAGATGTCTCCTATTTTTTTCGGAAACAGAAGCCGATTTAAACGAAGTAAATTTGCGGGTGTGAGACAGATGGCAGCACCCTTGTAGCGGTAATTGAAATTAGAAACGCTAAAGATACTTAAAATGGCGGCGTTCACATTTAAAGGACAGCATATAATCATCCCTTTTTGCATTTTAGTGAGATATGCTGTAATGGATCCATGAAAATGAAAAATGTATATCTGCAGGTGCGACAGTTCAGAAAATGCCGAACTGAAGAAACCGCGGCCACGCACCAATCGGTTCCACAACATGATTGCGCGAGTGGAGCAAGTGACTACGGAGGACCGTCGATTGACTATAGAAGGGATCTTCTGCCATTTCCTCCAGGTCGGTTCCACGAATGCTCACCGACAAGCACAAGGCTGCGTGAGTGGAAATTAGTCAGGCGATCTTGACACTGATTACATAAAGGTGCTTCTATTGCATCAATTATCACAATAGATATCGTTTTTCAATCCTGAAACTAAATGGCAGTCAATTCAGTGGAAGCACACCGACTCACCGTCATCGAAGACATTTCGGTGAATGCTGAGGAAAAGATGGTAACCATGTTTTGGGCCAGCGAAAGCGTAATGCTCACTCATTACGTTCCAAAGGACACTACAGGGACGGCTAAATCTTACGAAGATGCTTTTAAGACAAAACTTCTTCCAGCATTGCAAAAAGAAAAAGTCGAGGAAAGGAGGCAGGTGTGCTTTCCCATCGAGACAAGGCTCCTGCTCATCGGAATGCCAGTTTCGAAGTGATTCATCATGCTCCCTACTCATCTTACTTTGCACTCAGCGATTTTTGGCTTTTTCCAACACTGATGGACACTCTCCGCGGTTGGTCATTTTCAACTCGAGTCTCTCTTGCATCAGCGATTTTCCAGTGGGAAGAACAGACCCCTAAAAAGCTTTCGCAGCGGCGATGTTATGAAAAACGTGTAGGTGTATAGGCCGTGACCCTAGTTTTTAACAAGAACCAAATGCAAATAACTGTGTCTATAAAATCGGAAATAAACAGATAAAAATATTTGCTTAAAGCTACGTAAACTAGTGAAATTAAATAAATAATCTTGCGAAAGAGTAAAAAGTAAGACTTCCTATAGGTAAACGTCATTATATGTTCATACATACACACCTCTTAGCCAATAGTAAGTAAATACGGCACCAGATCACATTCGGTAAATATTCTATACTATAATCTTGCAAAGTTTTTGTGTAACATTCCCTCGAAGGCTGATCCACGTCGATTACGTAGAATCCGACCAGAAGTGGCATTCTAAGATCGATAATTGATTGGTGCATTCAAATCCGATTTAAGCAACAGTTACAACGGACGGGCATATCGACAGCATAAGAAACTTGTATTTATAGGAATATAGAAATACGCAAAGTAAAACGTTTGCATAATGAAATAAGAACTATAATCGAGCATTTATGCGTTACGCCTTGATATTTCTTTGAGAAAACGAAGACTCTTGTTCAAAAAAATCTTACATCTACTATTTGACATTGCAAATATAATGATAATCATATTATTTCCATGGAAGCTTTATTGTCAATTCACATAGAGTTACATTTTCTCTCGCAGTCAATGTGGGAACAACGCTTACAGGAAACGGATGTGCAGACAAAGATAACACTAGCGACGCGCAACGGGAATAAAATTTAACTGCCTGAAAAACTACAATGACGTGAATAACCCCTCTTTAAACAATAGGATTCCCGTTCACAGAGTGCGCTACTGCTACTTCAAAAACGAACCGTAACAGAGGTGATTGTGTTGAGAAATGGCGGTAGTATCAACTTTCTGGTGTAAGTAGTTGTTTGGAAAGAAATTGGTAAACCTTAGAACTTACATGCATCTCGTGTAAATAAAGAACTATTTAGTAAAATTAAAATTAGCAAATTGAGCAATAAAAAATATAGACTATTTCAGCTATGACATTTACGATAGAAAATACGAGTGAAGTGGAACGAAGAGTAATGTCATTTCGAATAGTACGAGACAGATAAATATGAAGTGGAAGTGGTCACAAATCCCCGGTGGGGGGGTGCATCAGGGGAAGTAGCTAGTATAAAAAACATGAAATGAAGTAAGCATTCAACTATACTCGTAGTTATTGAATCACAAGACTAGATTATATAATTCATTTTTTGTATTTTAATTCTATTATTTTATTTATGTTAACGTTTCTGAACTAATTTATTCGATTTTGCTCATTCACACCAATCTACATTTGTTATTCGCAACCTCTGAAATTTCTTTGATGCCTCTTAAAAATCCTACGTGTTTGTTTTGGGCATTCCGCCACAAAATAAAGTATAAGAAGTTATCCAGAAAAGCTATATGTTTTATGCTGTGATGCTTGTTTTAACGAGTGGGAGAGGTGTTTTGTGCAAAAAAATTACAACTAGCATTAAATAAATTGTAATGTGAGAACTGTACTTTTCGGCGCTGTTGATTTGTAGGTTTTGATAATAATAATAATAATAATAATAATAATAATAATAATACCTACTACCTTTATTAATTTCAAAATAAATATAATAATGACAAATACACTAAGAAACTGACCGAAGCCTAGTTCGATAATAATAATAATTCAATTCATTCTCAGAAGTCTCTTGTTAAACAATAGCAATCGCTGTAAAAGTCTTCGAAATCATCTCTAATAATTTTACCCAGCTTTATATAATTTTGCAAAGGCCTAGGCAAGTCTAGCTTTTAGTTCTGAATGAATATATTTTTATGCCAGTTGCTTGTTTGCCAAAACGAAATTAGTTCAACTTTGTAATTTAGATTTCTGGTGCTATTTTGCAACTATTGTTCTACATTTGATCTAGCCTTTGTTGAGAAGAGATATAGCACTGTATCGTGTTCAGTGGTACTGTTATCGTGTCTTATGCTTTTCACCTTCGTGTTGTTTGTGGGTGTGATTGCTAGTTTATTTATATCCGCGGAGGATATATCATTTCGCTTTCGGTTTCTCTCTCGGCGATAATTTTTGGTTGTGACAAACGCTGGCGTATGTTTTCTAAATTGATGGTTAATACCTTGTAAATCATTTAGTCCAAAGTACCTACGGCTGTGCCGGCTTTGTAATATTTAGCATGCTCGAATAGATCAATAAATTGTCATTAGCGTTCTAGATAGCCCCAACGATTTAAATACTAAAGTAAAGCATAACACTTTCAGAAATTTATTAGCAAATCAACAATCTGCAGTCCTTCACTGACCTATATGTACAACGTAATAAATTATTATTTTCGTTAGCCCCGGAACGAGTTTTTACATTACATAAAAATCTCGTAGCGAATGTCTTCCATATTTTCTACAATCCGAACTTGACTTCTGACCCTATTCGATTCAAACATTGGAAACGAAAAAAATTCACAAGTGCACATTGTGGAGAGTAAGGCGCTTTGGGGATCACACTCGACGATGCGCAGGTGAATTCTCACTGTGCAGCAGTTAGATCTGGATATATAAACTAAAGAAATGAGATATAAGATGTAATTTTCATTTTCATTTTGGAACCATAACCTTATTTACTGTCCCTTTATAGCGAGCATAATATAGTTTTCATTTCCTGCAATATAACATATGTAATGATGCAGTTGAAAAATTTTACGAACCCATGTACAGCGCTCTAGATGGCACAATTCCAAAAACAAATACTACGAAAAATAAATTTCCCGTGTGGTTCACTAGGTCGATAATAAAAGATATCCGGAAAAAAAGTAGAATAAGCAAAAAGCTAAAGTCGTCGCCTAACAACGAATTACTTTTGAAATTTAAAAACTTAAGAAAACGGATAAAATTAGAAATTAGAGTTGCTTACAAAAACTGCCGTGTCGTGCTTGAGAAAAATATACAGCATGATTCTAATCAATTTTGGTCTTTTATTAAAGCCAAAGGAAAATCTAAATTTGAAAGTGGTTACATGCAGTTTAATGAGGACCGGCTGGAAACTAATACTGTAATTGTGCATGCGTTTGCAAAAAACTATGTAAACCTAAGAAATCACTCGGCTTTGATGAGATACCCATGAATATCTACAAGGCGTACTCAGAGTTTTTTGCCGAACCTTTGGCTGTAATCTTCAATATTTGTTTAAAACAGGGTGAGTATCCTAAAAAATGGAAAATTTCCAAAGTTTGTCCAGTGTTTAAAAATGGCGACAAACATAACGTTGCTAATTACAGACCTGTCTCTCGGCTACAGGCTGTTTCTAAGATTTTTGAAACAGTATTATATATTAAAATGTTTTCGTATGTAAAGCCTTTGATTGTCGATGAACAACATAATTTTATGCCGAAAAGATCAAATTTGACAAATTTGGTTACTTTTACTCAGGAACTGTGTGAGGCCTTAGACAAGTGCATGCAGGTTGATGTGATATACACCGACGTCGCGAAGGCCTTTGATCGAGTCAACCACGAAACAGTATTAAAAAAGTTGTCTAATTTTGGTTGCCTGAGTACCTAGGTTGAATTTTTCAAGTCATATATAACTGAAAAATATCTAATAGTTGTTTACGGTGGCAGCCTATCGGAGAGGTACAGTGCAAATTTCTGGAGTGCCTCAAGAGTCTATTCTGGGCCCATTCTTGTTTTTGTTATTTATTAATGATCTTCTCCAGGTAATAGAGAATGCGAAGTACGCATTATTTGCCGATAATTTTAAAATATGGATGAATATTGAAGCAGATATTGCTTGCGAAACAATGCAACGAAATATTAAAAACATTCTTAATTGGAGTTCAAAAAATGTATTATTTTTTAACGTTAGCAAGTGCTCTGTTGTTACTTATACATAATTCAACCTATATTGTTTAATTATACAATGGACGAACGTTCACTTCTTCGAAAGGATAAGATTATTGATTTGGGTATACTATATGATAACAAATTAACATTTAATTACCATATTGGCAAAATAGTAAGTGAATCTATGAAGAACTTAGGCTTTATCATTAGGAATTCTCATTCATTTAATCAAAAACAAACACTAATTTCACTATACCGGGTGACAATGAGACCAGGGCCATGCTTATATCTTATTTATTTATGAATCGATTTGGATAAAATTTTATACTAAGATACTAAACATAATTTCTGATTGGCCGATAAATATAGTGAAAATGGCCGACTTCCGGTTTTACCGGAAATGATACCAACTTTGATTTTTTAAATAGATAACCCTATATATTTTATGTTTTTCGGAATCTGTGATTCAAATTACATATAATAGTGTTGCCAAATTTTAATTTGTTTTTACAAAAAAATATTATTTTCAGTTGACTTGGAAAAAAAAATTCCAATTAACTCTAGCAACTTTTAATAATAGTTATTTTATCAATAAAATCAATAACCTACCTTTAATAAAAGAATATAATTTGCTAAACTCGTTTTTTAAGAAAAAAAAAATTTTTTTAATGTTACCTACTAAGGGCCATCTTGCCATTAGAAAATTTAATTACAAATATAACGATATGCATCATGCACTACTTTATCTTTATCTGAAACTGAAAATTAATTAATTAAGGAATTTTTTTAATATTTTTATGTAATAACTAATAATACCTAAGCAAATTTGGCTAAAAAACATAAAACATATACAGTGATCTATTTAAAAAACCAAAGTTAGTGTCACTTCCGGTGAAACCGGAAGTCGGTTATTTTAATTACATTTGTGTCTCAATCGGAAATTATGTCGAGTATGCTTGTAACACATTTTATCCTAATTCATTCATAAGTAAAGGAGATAGATGCATGGCCCTGACTGATCTCATTGTCACACGCTATAATGCATATGTACGTCCTAAACTGGAATATTTATCATTAATATGGTCTCTTTACTACCAAGGCCATAATAAACAAATTGAAACTATACAAAGTAAAGTAATTTTGGTTTACGACTGGATTATTTACAAATAAACTTTTGTTGGGTAATTTCAGCAGTCATTCACGTTGCAGGAAAAAATGTCACACATTTCATAAACAATATATATTCGGCTATCATTGTAAGCCTTCTTTAGAAGTGGTGTGTAAATTCCACCACCATGAAACACTTTCGAACATAAAATAAAATATTAATTTTTCTTAAACAATATATTGTAATTTCTAAGATGCAATCGTTAAGCATTAAACTATCTACACAAATAAAAAAATTAATTAATTCATTAAAATGTAACATTTCAATATGTTAAACAAATGTAAAACTTAAACTTAAACACTAAAGAAGGCTTACAATGAAAGCAGAATATATATTGTTTATGAAATTTCTGAAATTTTTTTCTGCAACGTGAATGACTCCTGAAATTACCCAACAAAAGTTTATATACAAAGTAAATTCGTCAGATATTTAGAATTTAAACTTTGGGATGGCTATCCAGCGTTGATACCTTATAGAGAATTAATCTATCATTTCGGTATCCTCACCTTGGAAAAATGGGTTTAAGTTTGAGTTTAGGTTTAGGTTTATGTTTAACTTTGCGTCTAGGTTGCATCTAATTCTGAGCTCAGTTGTTCTATTATTATTAGATTATTACTCATACAACACCTGTGCATCTGGGTTTTTCTTACACTGTCTTATTAGTTTATTAGTCTACTATTAGTAGTATGACTACTAGTATTACTCAGATTATTGGTATCATTCATAGAATAATTGATTACGATCATTATTGATACTGTCGCATTATTTTCTTTTAACTGTAGGTATATTTTACTATATTAGAAGTACTTGAAGATAATTAAGTTTGCACTTTCACGAATTTGTAATTTTGTGTTGTTATATGTATCCTGTAACCTGTAAATTGCCAGTAGTTGGTTGTTGGTTGCAGTTAAAATAATAATTAATAAATAAATAAACAGACATCAACAATGTAGTACACCAAGACCAACATTTTTCATAGATACTATAAAACATCAAAATTTCAAAGCGCCAGCACAACGATAACGTAGTAGTCTGTAGCCAAAATACTGAATCCTTAAATTTTGTCCATTTTAAGAACCAAAATAACATAAAACATTCCCTCGTGCTGTATTCTATTTATTATGCGCTTAATACATAAATAACTATTGTGCATCCAAAATCGTTTAGTCGAGACTATTATAATAAATTTTCGTTAACTAGTTGGTTTAACAAGGGTCATATTTAAAGCTGTCGTGAATTAAGTTGAGTATGTTTGCATCTGTTCACTTGCAGAAGCTATAGTTTCATGTCCACGAAAAGCGATAACATATCACTTCAATCGTAGGTATTGATGTAGGAATTAGCATTAAAGTTGCATAAATCTAAACTGCAAGGCATATAATACACATCACGACATTTCAGCGTGTGACACAATGCAATTACTCATGATGTATACATTTGTTATCGACAATATTTCTTTGATTCATTTGCAGTTAGCAGAACTAACAAAATATTTTATATTTCAATTACTACCCGCAAACTAAGGAAATGTAACATGAAAAAATTTAACAGAACTAATTTATAATATTAATTCGTTACGTTAATTTACTTAAGTCGTATCAAGCTGAATATCTTTTCAATAAATATAGTTAAAAATCCAAATTTCAAATAATTTTCTACATTAATAGTTATTTACGAGTGCGGTAGGTTGCTTTTTACAGCGAGAAGTTTTACGTTTAAAACCGAGCGTTGTAAAATGCATCCAAACATCAAAACCACCAAGCAAATTTTATAGTTTACACTATGAAACATCAAAAATCAAAGTCGCAAATACCAATTTTCTTTATTTCTCCAAAACTGAACTGAACGAGAAGTTGTGTAACTAGCGTTTCTGCAAATACATGAATGTGTTTTTTACATATCATTTACATATTGGGTTCTCAAGAGAATGTTGTTTTTTCAAGTCCCTTTATGGTTAAATCGATATGTTGCGGAGACGAATTAAATGATGATACATAATCATAAATTCACTAATTTCTAAAAAGTATTAAACGTTCTCGAGAAAAGAAAAATTTGCAATAGCAACAAAAACAAACCAGCATTTGCTGCTGATGTGTTTCCCTACGTAGTACTAGGTACTTCAGTGATTTTAAAATGTACTCTATGGCTTCTGAAAAAGAATAATACTCAGTTGTGGGTTTAATGGTATTGTCTATAGGTAGTACTTGAATCTTGAGACGGGACTTGACCTCGCCCGGTCGGAGATTATTTACAGTAATTAATTACTTTTCGATATGCAGCCAATTTGTACGCTTATGTATTGTACTAATTTAATTCTTTGTAAAGAGCTTTATTAAGTTTTAATGTGCGGAAGTTTGCGTCCTCTGTAAACCACCATCTCATTCAATACTTGAGAAGCACAAACTGTGGGATATCAGGAAAAATACTGCAAACGTAACTTTCGCTATTTTTCGTCATCGTCATCCTTAGAAATCTACATATGAGATGTCAGACAGGCGTAAGCTCCGTAAAGTGGTATATAAGTTTCATCATTAGTCACAATTTTTGAAATAATACAATGACCGTCATTTTCTAACATTTGAAATGTTTTCCAAATGATTCTTAGACGCTCTGACTTTTGGAAATTCTTTAACTGATGCGGCACCCAACGACAAACATGGGTAGAACCGAGTTTTTGCTTTCGACCTCGGCCATTTTATACGAATAAATTTTTTGTTGCAACCTCTCAAACAATCGCGAACAAAGCTACATGAAAGGTCTCATGAAACTAAATAACTTTTAAAAGTACAACAACTGCTTTAGCTGAAAACTGAAAAGCTTTCGAGCGGAATCGGTTGTTTGGGTACCGCACCTGTACTTGAACGATGTTACAAAAATAAAATTTTTTGCCATAACTGTTCATGAGTCTTATTTATTTCGTTCACTAGATTAGGCGTATTGCGATTGCATACATCTATCAACATACTAAATAAAATTATTGTGTAAGGATCGATAAGAAGTTTGCGCTGTCTCATTTTGTTTCACTTTACGTTCATCAAACAGAATTTTTGCTACAGATTCCTGAACCATTACAGAAATAGATCTTGGTTCTTCTTTAACCGTACGTTTTACAATTTCAATATTTTTCTGAGCGAAACTGCTTTGGGACTTCTATATGTTTAAATTGCCAACGTAAATGTATTATGAACTGGATACATTTAACCCCTAATTAGAATAAGTTATCGGAATGTAATGTTATTAGTTAGTAATACTTCAAATAATGCAAATACTTTACAACTTCCACTCCTCTGTTTAATAAAGTTTCGAGTAAGTTCACATTTCTGCATAAAATGAAACATAAATAATCCCTTTACTTTTTAATACCTGCATGAGTCTGCTATTGTTTAAATAGAATCAAAGTTCTGCTCTGACTTTTGATTTATCTTTGACCGTTTACTGCTTTTTCGCAGCTGTACAACCTTAGGTGGCTTTTATTTAGGAGGAGAGTTTCCGCTAATGCTGAGTCTGATTTCCTACGTCTCATTTTTCAACTTACTGAACTTTAATTAAGTACCGATCTGCCCAGTATATCGATGTTATCAGCGATAGCAAGCATTGTTTTTAGCTCATCGCTTTTTCTATTGCAATCTCATCTCATCTCACTCAGTCTTCTTCTCTTTTCCATTGCTGGATATACGCCTTCTGAGTAGTTGTTACAAAATTTGAGGAGATCAATCCAACATTAGGATAATATGTTTGAGCGATGTAGACAGTGCATCTTTAGGTTTCAGTCCAATATTTTTTAATGTGCTTCTGAATCCCCATTTGCTTTTCTCGCTGAGCTTCGCTTTCTTCCTTCTTCAACTTGTTGCAATGGGATTACTGATGTGCCCATCACATTGATGATATCAGCGACAATAAGCAGTGATTTCGGCTTTCCAGTGTAACACCCCGTTGTATTTTTTTGCATTCCTAAAAGGGGTTGCCCTCTTAGAATTTTGGCATTCGCATCTCTAATATATTGGTATGCCGCTCACATCTTCATCCGAGAGCTGCAGTCAGGGAATTTCAAATTTCGAATACGCGCACCTCAAGATAACGCAGGTCGTCAAATTTTTTGAACACGGGTGCTCTTCTTCGCCAACGATTGAAGCCAGAACGCGTATTCGGGAAATGGGGTCTGTTTCCACGTGAACGCCTACCTCAACTATGCCTTGAATTTGGCGATGAAAGGTTGTTTTAGCTAAACAACCACTTGTGCGAGCAGAAGATTTAGGCTGTACACATAAACTTCGGCCCTTTATCGATCGCTCGGTCAGCACATGTTGACTTGTTATGTTTCTGTTCTAATCAATTAGGGAATTAAGCCTTTACGCTCCATCTTTATGCTGCATTTTTTTTGCTGCATATTTATCTCTGCAACATCATTGCTGCATTTGCATCTTGCACGCTCCTTGGTCACATTGCCCTAGATGACCGCACGAAATACTTTCCGCTCTCTAAACTTCCTACGTTGCAGATGGAAAACTGTTTCAAGCGTTCCAGATAGCCTCGCAGTAAGTACACGCTGTTTTCCTAACTTCAGTGGACTTGTTGTTGACTGTAAAGGCTGTTTCGCCCAGAACTAGATACTCACTTAGACACTTTTTATCACCTGCAGAGGGGTTAGGAATAAATTTGTCTCACCAACTTTTGTTATGACTCCGCTGATGTTACATTGTTTCTTCCTGCTTTTAAGTTAAGGCGAATGCTAATCTATTACAGTTGTCAAATTCAAATTATGACATTTATATGGAATATTTTAATATTTTATTTTCAATGCTTCAATTAGTTTAATTCCTAACATTACTGTATTAGTAGCTTAAATTGCGTTCATTGCAATATATATGAAACTCTATTTGTTATTGAGTTCCATTTTTTGTCTCGTTTTTAACTTGGTAAACCTTAATTATCGATCTGCCCACTATATCTATGTTATCAGCAAAAGCAAGCGGCGATTTTGGCCCATTGTCATCGATATTGTATATTTCCTTGGCGATGCTTGCTGATATCACTATTTTTTCTATTGCAGTTTTAATTCATTTCATTGGGCTCTCTTTTCCTGTCCAGTCATGGACATATGCCTTCTCCAGATGTTTCCAGTTGCCCTTCTCCCGAGCAGTTGCTATCCAATCTGAGGAGACTTTTTTGAGGTCGTTGGTTCAACGCGTAGTGCAATATTTAAGAGGATATTGTACCATTGCATTTTAGCCCATTTTAAAATCTGGATCGTAGAATACAGAATAAGGCTATTCGGACAGCCACTGATAGTGGAGCTGCCTTGTTAGCCTTGAACAATCACAAAATTGTTTCAGAAGTAGTATTCCAGTATCACTGAACTCTGAAGCTATCGGCGAGGAATAATATTCCAGAACTCAGTCGAAGAAAAGAACATGCAAGAAATGATGGCAGCGAATAGAAGCTGATGGCCTAGCGAAACAATGGTCGGAATAATCTTCTTCAGGTTTGAAGTAGCAATTGCATATTCGTCGACCCTGCTCTGTACTAAGGGTGCGCAAATTTTTCATATCACGCCCCAATTTTTGTTAAAACTTGAGCCCCCTTTTCCGGCTGACATGTTTGTATCAATATTTGGTATTTGAGGGAGATTTATGTCGATGATAATTATGAGAAACAGTATGTTACAAAAAGCCTTAGATTTTATGAAAACTGAAAATAACCAAATCATTCAAGCTAAATACAAAAAATTATTTTTTTTAATTGGAACAAAATCAAGCATCAATAAAATAATGAAAGTCACGGTCACGCTGAATAGAATGAGGAGATTCCCAACATGTTACTCTCGTAAATACAAAAGATTACAGATATATAACATTGTAGTTGTTAACGAGTATGCAATTCTTTATCAGTTAAAATTAAAGTATGACTATAATTGCGCCCCCCCCCCCCCCCTATTATCTTTTGCGCCACCATATGAGGGCCATTACGATAAGTGGGCCAATGGACAAATCGCTCCAAACAAGGATGACTATCACAACCCACTCGCGAAGGATGGCAAATTTTTGTGCAATGTTGCCATGAAGTATAACTTTTTGGGCTCTACCTACTGAACAAACGCATGCAACAGATAGGTCTACCTGACAATCCAACCTCTCGTTGCAATATTCGATAAGAGGATCCATGATAAGGGATTTCGGGTCTGACATGACCAGAATCTGCATCATCTCTTTGGCTAGTACCCGCAAGTTCGCCAAAAGAGTATGTGTAGAGGTAACATAATAAGCCCACTTCGAGGGCTAAGTGTGTGTGAAGGTGGTTCACCCTCCCTTTCAAATGTAGTATCTAAAAAATGTTAGCGCAATGCTTATTCCAATTTTAGACATAAAATCACTTTTTATCTTCACTAGGACTTTTCTGTGTTCATCTAGATCTAGACCATGCTCTTCTACCAAAATATTTGTCGTATGCTTTATTAGTGTGTTCGAGTGTTTCTTTCTCTGGTCGTTGATGATTTTCTTTCTATGTCGATATCATAATTATATGTATTTATTATATTTTCTTGGTGTTAGTTTTTGTAATTATACTTTGATTAACTTAAATCACATACATTCACATTTTCTTACAACGTTAGTCAGCAAGCATTTTGGTTTAGCACAAGTATGGAAACCATTCAGTTCCTATTTTTATTTTCCACACTTGTGATACCACATCCTATCAATGTTACATATTTACAATATTTCGTTTACACACTTGACCGCAAATGATAACGTTTTTATCAAACTAAATTTTGTATACCTTTTATTTAACTAGCAATTCAGTCAAATTCCTAAATTTAAAAAAATCCATAACATTATTTACCTCTGTAAGTGTACATAAATAATAGTTATTTATGGTATAAGTTTGTTATATTACAAATAACCTACGAGAGAAAAGTTGAGCCCTCGAGGCCGCTAGGCCGAGAGGGGTCTTTTATCAAATGAATTATTTCTAATAACACAAGCGTGCCACACAAAATTTTATCCAACAACTCAATAAATATCTAAAAAACATAAATTTTGTTCTGACTGCCATGAAAAGTCATAATGACAAATTGGGAAGTACAGAGAGCTCAAATAAATGTTTAGAGTCGCCTATGATTCGTGTTTTACGTTTGGCAGTACTGGAGTGTCTTATCAGTCTACGTCAAATTTGAGGTTAGTAATTAGGTTTTGTTTGTTATTTGACACAGACTGACGCAAAACTTAACCTGCAAATTTCAAATTTGACATAGCAACTATAACTAGGAGTTGTTGGATAAAGTAGTTTTTTCTTGTTCTGTTTTCCTATCATCACGTTTTGATTTGGCATTTTTTAAAAAAATTAGAGTATGTCAACTTTAGCACCAATATTTTGCAGAAATAAACGCCTCAACATTCCCAAACCTACAACACGAAGAAATTATCCGTTCAGTGACCGGAGTACACGAAACGCTTATTCAGCTAAAAGCAGATTTTATTTTACATACCGGCAGACCTGAATCGATACTTACGACGGGCAATGTTGTAAGTTTTTATTTTCGGTTTATGTGCGCTTTCTACTCCCGCAGTATTTGTACGCCCTACAGATTCGCAGGGGAAAAGTAATTTTTAAAGTGTGTTAGCTCGCAATTAAAACGACACTGTAAGTTTGAATATCGAAGGTCTACGGAAGCTTTTAATCAAGAAAAAAAGTCTTAAATACCTACCTTCACTATATATAATTTTATACTTATGTACCTACCCGCACAGTATCAAATAATTTTATATAGCGTCGTTGTTCCTGCACGTTCATAAAGCAGCGATGGGTAAGTAAGTTATGTACTGGAAAGCTTTGCCATATTTAAGCCAGCATTCGCCAGGATTATCCATCTTACTGTAATTACATCCTTTTGATGTCGGCCGCTGCGATAACCACCCTGCTGTACGCTGACGAATGTCCGCCTTTGTACTTGTCTTCTCATTTATCAATTTCTGTATTGTTTTATTGTTCTTTAATATAATTCATGCAAGCCATGTTCAAATAAATTAGGACGCAAAATGTAAGATGCGCACATCTGATTGATCAATAGCACTGTAGCAGTACTGAATAATAAGTTACATTTTAAATTTTTGGTAGATCATGAATATCGCTTACGACTTTGGAGGAGTTACTTGGAAGAGGACTGCACGTAGATCATTGAAATTCTTGAATTTCT
This sequence comes from Agriotes lineatus, assembly GCA_940337035.1. Classification (NCBI taxonomy): domain Eukaryota; kingdom Metazoa; phylum Arthropoda; class Insecta; order Coleoptera; family Elateridae; genus Agriotes; species Agriotes lineatus. Next base: position 106,329,296 of record OW679201.1, read on the forward strand.
ATAGGAACACTGAAGTAACAGAAGAGAATTGGGGTTTCAAACATTATAGAACTGGACAAGACGAAGCGATCTTCCAATTAAGATTTAAAGCAAACAGTTCGTTGTTCTTTCGTATAAAACAGCTAGTTCTCTCCTCTACTTATTTATATTGTTTACTGTAGATCTAATCGAAAGTTAATAAGGGGCATTGTTAGTGAAGGTATTGGTCATTTGTTTTCACTTTTCCTACATTGCTGTACTATTTTCCTACAGCTTCTTGTTCAATTCAACACCAGATTCGCCATACTCAAGACAAGTCGTGAATTCAGATTGACGATTTAGGCCCAAAATATTAAAACAAAGATATTCTAAAAGAGTTATAGAACGAATAGGATATGGTACTTTATTTCAAGCACAAATGGAATTAGCTAATTAAGGGCGCTCGGTGCCGATTAGGCGAAACATACTTGATACGAGCACTATCTAGTATTTAAAAACTATTAAATAAATAGAACGAACAGCGAATTGCGTAACACGATAAGGCCTCGTCGAATAAACACAATCATCCTGGTACTGTTTATCGCCTTCAAAAGCAAGTTCTTCGCTCTAACCACCAAATATGTACGTATCAGTGAAATTTGTAAAGAATATGGGATTACTACAAGTTACTAGTCACAATAACTTCAAATACATAACGCAGGAGCAGTGAATTGGTGCACGAAGTGCAGCAATAGATCTTTGATCTGCATTAATCTCTACCACAGGTGTCGAAAACCTCTAAGGGTGACATACGCCAGATCGGCAGGATCTTTCACCAGCGTGCAACGTCAATCAAAGAGATGGAAATTGTTAAGGATTATTCTATCAACATTTGAAGATTACTTAGAGCTTATGGAAGTAACGTGAGAATTATGAAAAAATATTTAAGAGGTCTAAATTGCATCTGATTTCTGATGTTAGTTTCTGGTATGCTTTTAGATACGTCGATTTATTTATGTAAAGAGTTGGGGGAACAGTATTGTTGAGTAGGTATATGTAAGAATACATATGTATAGTGAATCTATGTCAAATCTCAATAAGCATGATTGTCACAATTATAGCCTTTAAAAGTGTGTATTCCATTTTGAAAAAACTGAAAAAAGTATATCAGCTTCCTTTAAAAATTTAAGTCGCCTTTATGCCGTACGGCTAAAAAGATACTTCTTATGCAAAAAGCACAACCCTCATATCTCTAAAAAGTGCTGAATATGTATTCCTGTTTCTGCAAATGTTTACATCGTTATGTGAAACCAGATGTACTTTGCTATTTTTCTGTTTGGTGGAGCTGCCATTCTGACTTTGCATCACCGTGTTTTGGTATAATATCGTTTTAATTAGTCTCTTGGAGCCCCTTTGTTGTGGGCCAAATAATAATGGGGTTGCCCTGGTCTCTACACCTTTATAAACTGCTCTTGTTATTTCTTCCTGCCAGCTAGCCCACTGGCAATGAGATCTATTTCATTCTATTTACCTTGTAATGGGTCGCTTCGTAGTGCTGTTTTTATGTTTAATTTTTATAACTTATTTGCCTTTTTGTTTTCCAGCTAGCTCAGTTTACAATAAAAGATCTCGTGCATTTATCACAGTCCTGGTTGCGGACAATCATCGCAGCAAAACTCCTGCAGTTAACTCAATCTGGCTAGTAACACTGAAAATATATGCTCCAAACTTTTACTCAACTAAAAGCTAATGTGCTCACAGTAAATGTAATATAAACGTATATTAGATTCAAATACACACACAAAACAATAAAGAAAATACAATTAAACCCTAAAATAAATGGCCATTCATACGCACAACAGCAAATAAAATAATAATTGAATTATTGCATCTGACATATTTTTATATTTAATCAGCATTAAAAGATACCAAAATAATTGTTCTTTATACGCAAACGTGCAACTACATGGAAGTCCGTCTTCGAGAGCGATATTTCGCCACATTTCGCGATGTAATATGATACGCCTAATTGCAGCTCCAAACCTGCCTCATAGGTTTGAGGTGCAATATGATACAAATTGCTATCTTCTCTATTTTTAAACAATAAAAAAACCGACCTTTCATAATTGCGTGTAAACAAATCCACGGTCCTGCACCTGGTGTCCACTTGTATGAGAACTTCTATTTTCAGGATCAGAGAAAAGACACTGAAACGTGGCTCGAACAAAAAGTTCTTCAAGCTAGTGCGTTATTGCGGAGACTTGTACTGATGCACTCTTTTAAGCGTTGGCCCAATTCGACAGCACAAATGACCGAATTATCGACTGCACAGTGTCGTACAACAAATGGCGCTCCTTATGGACGAGTGTGTTGCACCCAATGTTTTTTGTGTGAATTAACACACTTCAGAGAAATTGTTAAAACCAATGCACAAGCGAAACTGCGGAATGATTCGACCTGATGCATACGCATTGGCAACGAAATTAAACTTATTCAAGTTCAAATAAACTAACCAAATAGACTCATATCTAAATATGACAAGATACACAAACGTACCAACTGGCTGCATACCGAAAGATTATTAATTACTATCGCTAAGCTCTGGTCAGATGGGGGCAAATACCGTTTTAACCTCAATTCGAGGTTAAGGAAATCTCACGTTGAAATTGACCAGAAGTCGACCTGTACTCGTGCTAAGCTGAAAATGCTACCTAAAAAAAACCTTTCAGACGATGAGCAAATTTGTGTATACAAATTAGCAATAAATATATATTTCTTATTAAACAAACAATGCTGAATAATATTAGCATTAGCTACTAGACATACAATTTATTATTCAGCAATACAATCGCGCTGGTGCCCTATCTTGCGGTACTACGGCTAGATATTTCTACCTTGCATTTATTTGTACAATAATATCAAATCAATAACACTGATTAACTTGTACAGGCGGCAAATGTTGCTATTGCGCAGATGCTAAAGCGCAGTGCACACGTAACCATGACATTATATTACTCTTAGACAGCTGATTCAAAGGACCTCTTTGTGTTGACAGAAAACTGCGCATATGTTCAGGCGCAATGCGCATCGAATACAGGAAAGCGCGCGCGTCTCTCGGCGCGCTATGGCCCAATCAATGTCAGCCTCAATGGCAACTCTTCAGTAGTTAATTACAGTATGAATCACCCTCTTCGAGTGATGAATGATGACCAACCAACTTAAGCCTCTACGGCGATGCCTCTGCTATTGCGCCACTTGATGACGCGGCCGCTTCCGTTATTGGCTTCCTGGCAATTTAATCGCCTGCAATCTTTGCTAGACTTTGTTATTTCTGCGGCTAAATAGATGCTATTAGCCTGCTCCTCTGCTCTCGGATTTTCCAGGAAACGTAAGAACTGCGCTGTTGCCAGTTCAAAACTCTCTTGCTTCCTCGAATAAAACACTTTTATTCGTTCAGCGCAATCTAGCTTCTGCCGCTCTCTCGGCAAAGCCTGACTGCTTCCGGAACTTTTACATATTGAAGCACGTTTAAAACTTATCGCGCTGCACTTAAAAGTAATGATAAATCCATAGCAGCAAACAGCAATGCTACTCTAAACTCACCCAGGCGAGCCAGGTCAAGCCCGTTATATGGTCTACTTTGTTGTACTAAGCAGTGAAATGTGTTTTATCCATTCAAACTTTAATTTTTGGTGAAAAATCTATAGCTTCAGCTACAAACAATGTTATTTATGGTTTGTAAATTAGGAACAATCTACTTTCCTTGCACAAAGTAGTGGGAATGTTTTCTAAATGTACTGTTAGTTATAAATCAGAATTTATAACAGTATTTCGAAGATAAAATATAACTCCTAAAAGCACGTAAGTATTATTAATTCTCGTTCGACTATACTAAACCTATTACACTTTCTATCGCACGAAATTTACCTCTACAAACCGAACTACACGTCGTCGTAATAAAGTTAGTATGCAATCGATCTCGTCAACTTTAATTATTAATAAATTGCCCTACCCGCATGTCACAATCGTTAAACGCTTCCATTGTAATAACACATCTTGAACTTGGAAAACACAGGCCACGCTGGGATTCCAATTACAGGAGTCATTTCCTTCCGAAGGTACTGTTTACAACAAGCGACGTACAATTTGAATATAACATTCCACTTTATTATTTAGAGGAATCGATACCGCTGATTGTAACCTCCACGCCATTACACAAAAGGTGAATGTATTCGTGCAGGCTTCTAAATATACCACAAGTCCCTTACTTTTATGTTGCTGCGTTGGAACGATCTACCTCAACAACAATACGCACTTTTGGTAGAAGCCAAGCAAGCGAAGTGTCTCTAAATTTAGTCGTTTGCTTTCTCTTCGCATTTCCTTACTGCGCTTATCGTGCACGTTAATGGGCCGCTGCTGCGGTTATTATTTTAGTTTTTCCAAGTCCCAGCTATATTTGGAAGGACATTTCTCGATGTTATCGGGACGAAATAAGTGGTGCTATTACACAGGGTTCACCGAGTTCACATTCACTGGTCATCAATTTGTAATGTTTTTGTAGTAGATAATTTAGATATTAAGTCTTTGGTTGTTTGGGAAAGATTTTTTGAGATGTTAAAATAAAAAAAGAGGCGCGGGAAAAAAGGAAATCTGTTAACTAAGAGTCTGTGTTTTGTATCTACTAAGTAATTGTATTTAAGAACCTTTAGAAGTCAGTTACTTCCATAAAGCAATATTTATATAGCACACAAAAGATCTTGTTTGGCAAAACCTGAAAGTGAAGAAAAAAGGTGCCCCTCACGAAGACGAAATTATATTTTTTTCCTATGCAATCGCTATATACTTAGCTAAAATTGTTTTTCCAAAAGTCAGTCTCGCCTCATAAACACCTTTCATTTGTTTTACATATTGAAACTTGTCGTTATATAAATACTTTGTTACAGGTAAACCCCCGTTTACTACCTGCAACAAGCCTTGAAGATTGCCGAACTGGCTAGTGGAAGGGGCGGGCCTTACTCTGTAAGAGCAGGTGTTCATCGCGATAGTCAGTTCAGTAGGTAGAGAGTAAAATTTTTGCATGTTGATTATGTAACGAGAAGATTCCACCAGGAAAACCTTCTAAACGGCGTCGGAATACGTGCGGGGTTAACATGTGAAGTGAATTTACCTTGCCTCCCGTACTGAATTTTGCTTCACAAGAAATAAAACAGTATCAAATCTACTACCACTATATTTAACACGCCAATATAAATACAATTCTCGTCGGGAACAGCTTCAAAATCTGGTACCTGTAATAAATGAGTCTAAAATTACTTAATACCTGACGCTACGTCGGGATACAAATTAATCAGCCACCAATTTCAAATGGTGCTTTGAACGCCCACTAGGGGGGGGGGACGCTTCCCGTAAAATTTTTGATTTCGGACTGGACAGAAAGAAGATTTCGGCTTAGTTTGCGGACACGGTAATCGGTAAAAATAACTGTAGCGGGAAATCACAAACAGCCGATGATGTACTCGAGATGATGCAATGGAGAGCAGACTACAGTGTGTTGCTATCGGTATCCGATACAAAACCGAAGTTGAAGTTCTTCGATACACCAACTGCAAGTGTATGCACAGAGCTCCTAAATAATGTTATGCCTGGGAAGCTTACATATTCTGCAAAAAAGACGAAAGGTGTCGCAAAAGTCATAAGATGGTCCACACAGCATCCCCAATTGCATACTAACTTGACGGTACTTATTTGCCTTCTGATCCGCGCTCGCGTTAGTTCGCATAAAAAAGTTCAACGCACATACCTCTTTCGCTGTCATAAAATCAGTGGCAGTGTCGATCTTCCAAATCGACATAATAATTTTACTTCTTCTAATTTATTGTTTTCGATACATTCTGTACTCATACGCTCTCAGCGTTCTCTGTTGTGCACTATATTGCACAGAATCACCAATATTATTTAAATTATATGTCTATTATTGTAAAGCTTCCACACTCCTTCTCTTTTTGTACAAATCCTCCAATTTGTTCCTTCTCTCTTTTCCCAACTGTAAAGCATATACAGATACTCCTATAAAATATAGTTTTATATATATGAAATACATGTCCTTCTCATTCTTTTAAGTGTTCTATATAGTTTGAACGTAAACCTTTCTTCTACGCTGTCTATTCTATACTAAATTGAACAAAACTATCAATATTCCTTAATTTATAACGCTAACGCAGTTTCCTTTACTGAAGGCATTCACTTCGTTGCATTCTCTCTTTTCCCAACTGTAAAACTATAAAAAATAGTTATGTATACTTTTCTCTCGCTGTTTATCCATTTTGGAAATTTAGATAATTTTTTGTCCCCTTGAATCCATTTTTAATGACGATGAAGGGTTTTAGTGCTTCTTCTTTTCCCCAAAATCTTTAACTCGTCGCTTTCTCTTAAATTGACTCGGAGTTAAGTTCTGCTGCAGATCATGGTAACACGTTTAGTAACGTATGTATCTACATCTTTCTTCTATTACATCCAGGCTGCAAACCTTCCATACTTTTTTATCTGGCAATACACATAAAGCTTTCATTACGAATATTACCTTGAATTGTCAATTTGTAGAAATTAAACTAAGAATCAATTTTCATTTGCAATTCCATTAAATTTGGTGTAATATATCTATATGTAACACGCGTAAAATCCACTCTACTGTTGTAAAAAATGTTCTTAAACGTACGAATCAACAATCAAAATATCTCTTTACATACAATGGTATGCATATCTTCGATTTCTCGATAGCAATTAATCAAAATGTTCTTCTTCCTATGAAGTACCCCATGTAAGATTTTTATTCCATTCAAGAAACCCTTTAGTTTTCCTTTCTTTTGTGTTGTTTTAGTTTTCTATTGCATACTACAATTATCTCTATTTCATACTTCTTTAACTATAACCACCTTAATTACGATGGCCCCAACGTCCTACGCGTATTTCTTCTAACCAAGATTTCTGGGGTCCCCTACCGGTCGCGAGTACAAATCGCAGTGGAAACTGCAGTTAATCACAGATGGTTCCAAAAAGTGCCGTTAACCATCCAATAAAAAATGTTTAATTGCAATTAACACTCCTTATCACTGCGTCGTCAATTTCTTCAAAGCTTCTACTTAGTATTCCTTGTTCGCCATCCAACCGTATGGAGAGAAATCTTAGTGAGCAACAGATTCGCAGACGAAGAGAACAGTGCACGTTGTCTTAACATTGCTCTGACTTAGATGCTGCTTCCTTGGCTTTGTACCAGTTGGGAGATATTTTTATTGGTCGGTTACTTACCGGGTAAACCTCGTATATCTATATATAATATTTATTTTATTTCAGTCCTGATAATTAGCATATATTTTGTCTGAATTTTATTCATTTTGAGTCCAGCTGTATACATGTTAAGTTCATAATAGGCTACTACTGAGTTAAAAACCACTTCACCTAGGTACACTCAATATTACTAACTCTTATACATGCCACCATAACTATATTAAATAGTGTCATATCCAGTTTATACATAACTTCCAACCCTTTCCAAGCCTTTTCGCCTCTTTGTAGTCTCCATAAAGCCGATGAGTATGTTATATTGTCCTTATCGTACATGATCAACATCTTGCAAAAATCATATCTGTTTAAGATGCAGAAAATCTGGACACAATAATTATTATTGCTAGGTATATCTACATCCTGAATACTGAATAGTAATATTTACGAGCTACTTAAAACACAAACTGTCTATAGTAAGACTGCTGACATATAATGATTTGATTATCGAAGGGAGAATAGTACATTAATAAAACAAATTATTAGTTACGACCTGGCAGTAGAATATAATTGCGTGTCTTTTATTGGCGAATGACATGTTGATAGCCGATAACGTGCTATTACAATTCCCTTTGCTACTGAGGTATTGATGACTGTTTGTTAATCTAAAATTACTCCATCTGTTAATTAAGCGGAGTATAAGGACGGTGTTGCAACACTTATTCTGTAAGAACTTTAGACAAAATGCAATCCTTTGCTATCACCTATTTCAATGCTACTTAGAATACCTATTCAGTATGTAGAGTGGCACCGTTGATCTACCTATTTTTTTATATTTGACCCAGAGAAGTTAATTGAAAAGGTGCATTCCATCCAATTTAGCTGGCATAAATTTTAGAATTGTGCATTTAGCAGAATGCTGAAGTAGAGCCCCTTTTATTAAGTAACAGCATTACATAACAAATTCTCTATATCGACAAGGAGTGGATGCATTCGTTTTGTCTTTCCATTTGGTTTGATTACAAAGGGAAGGCCACGTTCTTGATCAAATCGCCATCGCAATTTCATTTCCAGTAATACGCTTTCCGCGGCGAAACTTGATTTGTCTTTCAATATCTGAAATGGGGCTTTCCATATATGGAACCTTGAAACCTCGGAAAGCAATCTTGCAGGCGGAAATTTCAGCAACTTGGGGAGCAGGTATTTAGTACCTACACATTTGTTGCAAGGACACACTTAATGTAGATTTTTTTCTTACAATCAAGGTTGATTCATAAAATTACAAAGTTTACACCACCATAAATTAATGCAATTCGTTGTTGTGAATTTTTGGTATGCCACTGTCATGCAATTAACTAAATTGCCATGTAACAGCTGTTAGTTATTACACATGCGTCGTGGATGTCGTTTATTGAAACTGTATTGAAAAGTAAGTGTTACTTTTTATGACTTGATATTGAGCATACTCCTTATCAAGATAATAGTAACTTTTTTTAAATATAATAGCCAACTGCACACTGTCACTAGCAATTCATAAATTATAGAAACGCTTTTTATCACACCAAAAATGAATTTCAGCCAATCAAATAACAAGTGGGGCTGAGTGGAGACGCTTTGCGGGTTACAAAAAGGAGGGCTCCAGCAGTAAATCAACGCTAAAATATTTTTGCAAGATACTCAAAGGTGCCAAATGGGGTGGGATGATAAATAGCGAGTCGGTTCCATAAAAAATGGGAATATGGTGTAACTGGTTCCGCTAAAAATCTAAATCATTCCGAACATTCGATTCTTGTCGAGCAGGGTAAATTGCTGGCGCGTATAAGCGACTGACACTGAATTTCAATCAGACGCCGCGTAGTTGATGATGCAACTAAAAAAGATATGTCTCCATCCCTAAGGGTTGATAGAAAAACTTGACGCTTTGAATAGATCAGACAAAGGTTGAATTTTGACTTGTCAAGTGTTATGAATTGCTGGTGTTAATTTTATTACCACCAGCCCCGTTTGAGGTTATGTTTGACCAAGGCTAATGTTGCATACTTGTATAAATTACTATGGTTTTCTACTACTTGTTGTGGATTATATTTGATATTATTGTTATTTAAATAAAAGATTTTCTTATCATGTGAGTCGGGTCTCTACATTCTAGCAAATATTATACTGACTTGTATAAATTATAAAAAATACATTTGCTATCAGCTTAATTATCGTGTTATCCTTTTTTAAATAAATAAATTATAAACACTTTGTATAATGCTGAATTAACTACTGGGATCGCTATAATACTGGATATTATTTAACTAATGGGAACTAAATCCAACCTCCCAATTCGCAAAACAAGTTTGCTATTATTCGGCAATTATCTGTGATTAAGCAAGTAAATACACATAATAAACAAAAAATACTCGCGTTTGCCGGAAGTGCACAAAAACCGACGCCACTAATAAATTCCCCAAATTCAATCTTTTAGGATAAACTTTCCTGACCTTTCCGATGCTTTTCCAATGGAAACTAGGGCTCAACTCAAGCCCCAGCAAGTTCCACGATGCCTGGGCCCCCCTTTCTTCGTTGGCCTGCCGATCCAAGCCAGTGACGCTAGTAGAACGACTCCTGTAGCTCTACCGCTGCAAAAGCACATCTAATTCAGCGACGAAGGTCACTGTTTACCTCTAGCTCACAGGGCATCAATTGCACTGCTCGAACCTCGTACACAGTCTCGGAAAAACCAGCCAGCACTCGATGCATAAATTAAACACGTTTTTAAACCTCGGCAGAGGTGCTACAAATCAATACAACCTACTACAGCACACCCAAAGGATATACCGGGTGTGCATTCTCAAAGTCGAACATAGGCAATTAACATTAGTGCATTCACTCGTTTTTCTCATTGAAATAATTAATTTTTCGGTAGATAATTTTAACAGATGTTGACAGAAATACCTGATTTACTCCAACTAATTACCAATTTTTTTGACAAATGTTATCGAACTTGAAAAGCAAGGCATAGCATATTTAAACATTCCCAAGTTTTAAATTAGTATTTTAAAATAAAAATCGCATCTTGAATATTATTATTGGTATCATTTGATGCGTAATAATTGTATATTTCCATTGATACCATTACCTTCCCTGTAAGTTGGATTGGCGAGCAGGAATCGGCAAAAACGTTCAATACAATGTTAATCGCCTATGTTCGACTTTGAGAACGGACACCCGGTATAATTAATTTTCAAACTCACTGAATTTGTGAAAGAGTATTTATTCACGTATTCACAATTATTTATTGGGGAAGCCAAAGTGAAGACCACTTCACAGCTTGGCTATCTTTCCCCAATTTTGTTTGTCAGCGATGTTACATTATTTCCAAGTCTACTCTAGTTACATTTTGTTCAAATCAAGGTTAACACTACTTTTAATACTGTTTTACAAAATATTATCAAGGCCAATGCTATTCAATACAATTTACAAAAATTAAGTTAGCACACAAATAGCTCAGTGGGAAGGAGGGAGGGCGGTTGTAGGTTGGAGGAAGATTTTCCTGGTATTCTAAAATACGTATCTTACTTTAAGGATACCGTTTCACAGCTACATAACTATATTAGAACAACGCACATGCAATACAATTAAGCGGTCCTCAACTGAAGGCCACAATCACAACTAACCAAACAATTTTCAATAAGTTTATCTAATGTCACGTTCCTCCCCTAATAGCGCTATATCTCAATTCGGGCCTGGCCACTTACTCCGGATAAACGAGACACGTGCACTAGAGCGCTTCCAAACAATCCGCCAAGAATTGACGTGAGAAGAAATTTTTCAATAAACTGCCAGGGTTGCAATAAACCGCCATTATCAGCGAGCGCAAATACCACCAAACGAAAACCACAGCACAAAAAGACAGAACGCAGAAACAAAACCCACGCCATGTTGGTTTCCGCCCACCGATAAAACCAAATACAACCGGGAGGGGCGCGCGCGAAATTCAAATTGCGCTCTACAGACCCCAAAATAAAATACACCGTGCGCAAAGTCCTGCAAAGTTATAGATACGCACTCTGATCGTAACAGGGTAAAGTATGTATGTAAGTAAATGAAGCAACTCAATGACTACTTGGCTGGATTCGTAACGGTAATGTAAATTTGCTTTGCCCCTCTTCCCCTAAAAGGTTTTAGGTAGGTTCGCAGTAATATTCTTGAATGCGTCTTTAATGAACGAGAATTTTAGGGTGTATATCTGTCGTTGGGTTAATATCAGTTGCTTTTTATTTCTTTCTGTTTTATCCAGTCTCCAGTTTACTGTATATTTAAATTCTTAAATATTCGTCTTTATCTTCAAAATTTTAGGACTTAGCTCACATATTCTTCTTATTTTTATATTTGGTACATACCTTAATCTCTGTTTTGATTAACATTTTATTTAGCTACCGCGGTCTTTATTTCTCAATTTGTATTATATTGTTTAAAATTCATTAATTACTATACCATTGGGTTTCATCCTAAAATAGTCCAGGGATAAACCAGTTATGTAAGTTAAGAAAAACGATAAAATGATTATTGGGGACTGTCATAAGTTTGTAGTTGCAGAACCGAGATGATTTAATGTTCAAACTAGACAACTGGATAGAAAAATACATATCAATCTTATGCATTTTGTTATGAGTATTTGCCAAACATTTGTATATCTATCAAAAAACGACTCCCTTTTCAGGAGAAACAATTTAGAAAATTTAGAAGTTTTCCTGAATTAAAATTTTAAGAAATCTGAAAATAAAAACAAACCGAAAAGCATCAATTCTCACCTTGAGCTCAAAGTATCATTTGCACTCCAAGAATTAAAACCACATTCAATTATTGCTCTTAGAACAAATGTAGAATTGATTATCCTTTTTGGGTTTACTTCTCCATTATTCAAATAGCTTTTCTCCATATGTTTGGTTAAACTGGATTGCCATTTTTTTAGTAAGTTTTCTGGAATGATTTTTCAATTTTGCTTTGGAAGATTCAGTTATATTTCGATTTCATTGTTAGTTCAATACTGAAATCCTTGTTTTACAATCATTGGTGCCAGCTGGTGTCTTCTTCCTACTTACTACGATAAATATGTACAGAGACTACGTCATATAGACAAATTATTTAACACCGTTGGCAAAAACGTCTAGAAAAACTTAAATCTGACAGTAGCAGAAGCGTGCCACATATTGAAGCATTTTAGGTAGCAATTCAAAAGTATGTAACTTAACTCTCAATAGAATTGTTTTTAATACAAATGAACTAAAGTTTCTTAGCTATCAAATTAACGCAACGTGGGAATTCAAAACTACATCATGAACGGCGATGCAGAGAAATCGGCGCTTGCATGAGAACATTAAATTCACTAAATCCCCAAATGTTGTTGATGACGTGGCCTTTGATCGTTTATGATGTCTCTGTATTCACCAAGCGCATGTAGTAACCCAACCTTTATAATTGTTTGAATAAATATTTGAAAATTCAATTTGCACGAATGGTTAAGGAGGAAATGCCGATGATTATGAATAATGAACGGACGATAATCGAAATTAAATAAAAAAAGCACTCTGTTATAGTGGCTGTAATGGGAGACGATGATAATGATGTAAATATTGACCACTTCCATCAGCAGATAAAATTTCAATTGAAAACGCATATGCCACAAAGTGAAATTCCAATAAATGTTACTATAATTTTCTGTTTCCCAGAACCATCCCCTGATTACAATTTTGAAGATGTACTCCATAATCTAAGACTTGGAAACTAATGATAACTGGTAAAGAACTACAGGATCGTTAGTAATCCAATTACAATCTAATCAGCATTTCAAATTCTAGGAAACGCCAAACGCCTCTTAAATATTTATTTATTAGCTCTCCTTAATTTCGTTTTTCAAGTAAGCTTTGTTTGCCGATTCGCATTCTCCTTGGAAACTTTGATAATCAAGCGCAGGAGGAGCTCATTTATCAAACACCTCCTTCATTTGCTTAGGGCGCATTTTGGTTAATTCAGTGGGGTTAAATTTTAATTTATCAAATTTTCTGTAATTCACTTTTAAAGGTCGAACATAAACAACTTTAAAGCTTCTGCCTTTATTTAAGAAATTGATAGCTATAAATTGACAATGTAATTAATTCAACCTAATTTTTGTGAAATCCACGGAAGTTGTGTTCAATTGGCAACAAACGCAAAATGGGCCTAAACAGAAACTTTCGAATTTCACTTGAAACAAGAAGCGAATGTAAATCATGTTCTGAATTATACAGTGGCATATTGTGCAGTGTTTTGTAGTGAACACAATCCCAGAGGGGTTGAATACGTTTCGGTGTTGAAAATATATAATATATTCCCGAAATTCCCTTGCATGCGATTATTCAACTGTCCATAAACACGCACGCTTTTATGATTTCCGCTGGCAAATTCCAAAATTAATTTTGTAGCAGCAAAGTTCCAAGGCTCCAAGAAACACTACTGTTAAATCTTGAATAAATCAGAAAGTTTTGCAATAAATATAGGTTTGTTTAAACTTACTAAAAAAATATTTTTGATTTTGCTAGTTATGGTAATATATTTTTGAGAGTAAATTAAAGTAGAAACATTACCTAAAACAATCGTTTCTTTTACAAACCTGTAATAGAGTAAGACACGTTTAGCAGTTTCCGGTGTACTTGGTTTAAAAAATCGGAAGTTCCCAAGAAAAGTGTTTTTGCTTTATTCTGCACCACGCAATACTCCTTCATAACAAACACTTCATTCAGTACAAAGGCAATTATACTCTTCCGGTTCTAGCGTATTTAATTGCTTTTACACTACCTCCTTTTATACACTTCATTTTAATTGGAAATTTTTTACCTTCAAATGCTTTAATCTACAACGTATGCAATCAATTCAGTAAAGCTTGTACCAATTTAATAATTGAATAAAAGGTATGTAAGGGATAGGCTTTGGCATGTATAAAAAATAGATAGTGTTGAGTGAAAATCATATATAAATTAGAGTGTACGAATAATTAATGTGATTTGACGTGGAAGGCTAATAAATTCAGAGGTAAAGCATGTTCAACAATACACAAACTGAATGACTGTTTTAATAAAATAATAAATAACGCAGATTGTTACTTTCCGGGTTATTGTAATCAAATGTAATCAAATAGTATTGTTAAGTTTAAGTAATTTTGGGGGCTATGTAAAATGAACGTGACAAACCTACTGAGTGTTTAATTAAAATTGATGTTTATTTCCGCATGTATTTATGCTATATGTTGGCATTCGTATTTCAATTACAACAGTTCCCGAACAGATTAACAAAGAATTATTATTATATACATTACAGCAGGTTCCTTAGACTTACAGCGAACCTTCAATTCAAATAGTTATTATATACATTATAACAACACATTATATAAAGAAGTAGTTAGGGGGACTATGCAAGAAAAAACAAAGATTTGACTACATAATAGCGTTCGGAAACGACCCAGGGAAGTAGAAAAAGCCCTAATTCAAAAGAATCAGACCTAGTAAAAAATATTAAATAAACTGATATACCAGTTACGTCGTATGACAAGACCTCAACGCACAGATACAATAGTACTGTTTATCGCATTAAAAAACAAACCAAAATTACAATGGTTTTAAAATGTTCACTAAGTAACCTCGATAACGAAAGTTATTCGACAAATTATGCAGTTTCAAATGCAGCGGGAAGAGCAAGAGTGATGACAGCGGTCCCGGGTATGAAAAAAGACGATATAAATATCCCTAACCTGGAGCTTGTTAGCCACATGAATCGAGAGGTCGGAAGAAAACCAGAACGCATCTGTTCTACCAGGTGGTATGGGTTTCCTGTCTTCTTCTTCTTATATTAGTATTTCTTCTGTTATTGAACGGATGATAATTGCCAACTTTCTGCCCATATTTTAGGTTGTCTTCACACCGGGCGTTCTGTTATGCTTCACGTGTTGATTCCATTGCCGTTTTCTTCCTTGGAGCATTTGGCGACGTCTTGTATTTGACATTCTTCTCTTATTGATGTATTTGTCTGTCTGTCTCTTAAAGAGATTCCTAGTACTGACCTAAGGGCCTTCATTTCTATGGTTTACAATTTTCGGCTCGAGTTTTTGTTGTGTAGGTTAGTACCGGGCGCGCAACGGTCGTAAAAATTTTAATTTTACTATGTATATGCAATTATGTTATATTGTTTAGCTATAATACTGAATTTATGTAGCAGTCTCTGAAAATAATTTTCATTGTTACCTATTAATAGAGTGTCATCCGCGTAACAGATCATATTTATATTAATTCCCCATTTTATACCCATCCATTGGCTTTACCCATCTTATTATCTGCTCTATAATAATATTGGTTTTCCTACTGTGTGATTTGTAGCCCAATAAACGGCTCCTGCATTTCAAAATCTGTGCTATATCCTCGAAGGTAATATGAACTGTATTATGGAATTACTCGGAGAATCGAAGTCCTCAGATTTTGAGTGGCCAACAAGTGGGTTTGCTTCCAAAATACCATAAAGATTGGAGCAGATGGGTGCAGCAATCACAACACCAAACCTGCTTCTGAGACTGCTTGAGATAGATCCGTTTACTAAACGTCATCCAAAGGAGCCTTAAAAATGCGTCTCACAACATTGGAAGTAAAGTTAAGACTCAAAAGCTTCAAATAATGAAAACTAGAAATAGCTCTACTTTGAAGTTGTATACGGAAAGCTTGTAAATAGAAGAAAAACCAGTTGTAAATGCAAAGATTTCTAAAAAGTATATAAGCAACTCATATGCCTCCTTTGTTTCAATAATTCACTAAAGCAAAGCATAGGTGTAGGCAAACTTCGCGATGTCTTCAAAAATGATGATCCAATCAAGTTGAAAAGTAAAACATCGGCATGTAAACCACATAGAACACAACGTAAAATGAAACGCTCGATGCTTGGTATAAATTTCAAAGATAGAGTGCGGAATGAGGAACATTCGTAAGAGAACAGGTGTGGATGACGTTCTGGAACGAATGGCAAAGGCAACGTGGAGATGGGCAGGACCATCGCGAAAATCACCGATGGCAGATGGACTAGAAGAATTCTGGTAAGGCGACCAAGCCGAGGCAGACCGCCAAGTCGATGGACTGAAAACATAAAAAAAATAGCATGAATTGGATAGCAACCCAACAGGATAAGGACGAGATTGAAATGCCTTGAAGAGGCTTATGTCCAACAGTGGACAAATTAGGGCTAGATGATGATGATAATGATGATTAGATTCAAACATCTTTATTGTAGACATTTTGAAGGGACAAATGTTGCTATTCAAGTGTTTTGATTTGCACGCGGTGCATAGCAGTCTGTCATCGTTCACGCGCAGAAAAAACTCGCGTGCTACGAAAGTACTTTGTGTGACTGTTTCGAAGCTAAATGAGCAAATCCACAATGCTCCAATTAAACGTTTGTTTTTTGGTTCCAAATTATTGAGAACCACCCTCGTTTGGATTTTTATACGTTTACAACTGCAACATTTGTTTGCCCTTCGAATCTTGAACATTTTGAAAACTTTGGTTTTGAGAAATAGATTAATGCCTGTTGGAGTATCAATAACATTCTAATACAGCTTCGTGCAAAAGTTCATTAGCTCTGTTTTGGCTATGAAAATGGTATTATTTGTCAATTACTGATCCTACTCCTTAGATGTACAATCGCGGAATTAAAAATCCGGGCGAGTCTTATAGAGGATTTTTGCAATTTTTGGGTAATGTAAATTGGGCTTTGCGTTTCTAGGTTAGCAATTGACAGTTAAACAATGAGGCATGCTGTCATATACGAGTAATTATTTTGAATTTGACTAATTTCACCAGGTAACGTGATTAGTAAAGTAAAGTAAGATATACACTGAATCATTTTAAGTGCCCGGATTTTTAATTCCGTGACTGTACCTTCGTATCCTTAATCTCGTTAATTTCAAATCGAAATGCACAAAATTATTTAAAAATATCGGCAAACTAACAGCCTACTCAGGCGCTTTAATCATCGAAAAAACTAAGCTTGAATTACACTTCAACCTAACATACTTTACCACCACACTACCACCTACTTTTAAGTACCTACCTTTATATCATTAGCCCAATACTAACTTAGGACCGATACTTAAATACTACTAAAGTGGATTGATGACAGAAATTCAAATAGTACGTCCAGTAGTAGCTGGTGTTCCTGTGGCAGTTTTTGGAGTTGTTGAGAAGTTAGCATAGCCCTGAAAGCGGGAAGGAGGCAGCGACATTCGTGCTGAGCAGTGCCCTAGGGCTGGGACAAAGACAGAGTTATAAGCAGTTTTGAAGTGGTGCAAGCTGCAAGCGGCGTTCAACGAAGTGTCGAGCTTGTTACAGCAGGTCAACGGAGAGAAATAGGAGCCCCAGTCCGTCGTGGGACTTGTAGGTGTCCTATTTTGCATCAGGGAAACCAAATAACGTTAGAAAGTTATCTTACAATATAAAATATTGTAAAATTTTAAAGTGGCGTCGGTTTTCACACATTTCCGGAATCAGCGCATCGTGAGTGTTTTGTTGTGGCAACGCACTCTTACATAATCACTAATGTACTTATTAATACAAAGCCAACTTGTGGGATTGGAGCGCCATGTTTGTAAAGTTGTTCCCATTACTTCAAATATTTAATTTTATGGCGGTCTCATTGGACAAACAAGCGGTGGTTATAGCGATTACTTTAAAAATCATAAAAACCACGTTAATGATCTTAATAGCTCATATTTGCTAGGATTTAACCCAACCCGTTGACATCATAGAATCATTTATTTAAATAAAAATCTAATAATAATAATAATATCAAAGCATACACACATCACAATATACACAACATATGTATCCACAGAAAACCAACATAGTAGTTAATTGGATACTCCGTACACGCGCAAGTTGCACTGGTCTTTGTTCGCCGAATCTGGGTCAACAGAGTAATTTAAACTTATATAAACGATTACTAAATATTAACCTCGATGTCCAGTACAGTAGCAAGACTGCTTGGCATGCTAGAGTAGATAGTAACAGATAGATTAGAAGGGCGAATGAATGGAGTCCTAGGGAAGAAGAAAAAAAGAAAGGCCAAAAAGATCAGGGCGAGAAGTTAATGGAGCAATGAAAAATAGAAGAATATAACCATATCCAAGCTCTTTGTTATGTTAGCAATATAAATCACAGACTAACAATTTTTCCAACAACTGGCTACAATAAATTAATCATGGTAAGCCACAAACCCACAGATTAAGCCATCGATGTCAATATTATATAGTTGTTTAATTACTGTGCTAAAACACTAAAATATTAAGCCAGATGGTATATAGATGGTTTAATATTTACCATGAAATATGTTGCTATGTTCCTATCTACGTTATTAAAAAAATAATTTTGTTGCTCATTCAGTATCATCAAGTGACAAGGATTAACTTCCGCTCTAATTCATTTCCGGATAAAGATAAATTCTTAAATGGTAGTTAAACAGGTTTAATATTTCTTATATGCATTGTATCTATATTATCTCGCTTAATCTACAATAGACTTTCAATGACTCTACAGAAGAAGCCTGAAAAGCAAATATTTTCGGTAGTATCCTAGAAGAAAAAAAGTGCGCATCAGCCTGGCGCCTGCGCGGCGTCGCCGCGGCCTTCAAAATCCAATCAATATAAAATAAAACTGCTAATATGTTAGTGCACGTAGACGAATAATTTCTAAAATTGTGGACTTCATTGCAGTAAAATATTCATTAACCCTTCGTCTGGGCAAGGGATCCCACATTCCGGATCGATTAATTACTCTGCGCGCACTGGAAGCCAGGACAATGTGATTCCGGGGTAGAAGCAGAACAGAACTTTTGGCTAATGTTGCCTAGGAAAAACCGAAACTTCTTTGGCGACTGCTTTTCATCAACGGCGCTGCGGAACCGCTCGGCGCAAAGAGTAATTTTATTACAACAAAAACTGTTGCTGTGCGTCGTAACGTTGGCGCTTTTGACGAGCGCTCTAATTAACGTCGGCAGTCGCACCGAGAAGATTTAAACTAGGGGCTGCATTAATGTCGCACATAGAAAAGTGCAGTCTTTTAGGAATTCTACGCTTCGTATGTTAATATTGATACTGTTATAATGATTTTCCTTATCCAAAGTTCGACTCGCAGCACTTTTATTGCACCTCTGTACTAGCCCCTAAGCATCCCCTATTTGTTATATACCTACCGTAGACGTCGTACAATTTTCTACAAGGTGTTGAACGTTCTATTAGTCATTTTTCATATTCTGACGCAAAATGAAAGCCTTAGTCAGCGCGCAACACCCAATAATTTTTCTGCTGTTGTAATAATTTTCAAGACGCAATTAATGGAAACAAAGATGCAAGACTCTTTTTTGTAATAATTACTAACTAAAATACTGAAATGTTCAGACCATTTTATTTAAATTTTGGCCAAACTAGTTGTAGGAAGTGAAGCAATAAAGCTACTACTTTAATTTGTTCCTAAAGAATAAGTATTAATCTTGTAATGGGGCTGTTTAGAAACCCTTTCGCTGGGGATCAAATTGTAATGCTGCAGTTCGAGCCCGACCGTTGTAGATCCGATTGTAATGGGTCTTTCAGGAAGCCTCTTTGTTGCGGGTTATATTGTAACGGGGCTGCTCTGTCCCCACAATTTTATTAATTACTTTTGCCTTCTTTTATTGCTAGCTAGCTCAATAGCAATTAGAAGTCTCGTACTTTATTTACCCCCAGTCGTGATTAAAGACAGTCCCTTTTAAAATGAACTTAGCAGTTGATCTGGGCTTGTGCTAAGCTACAAAAAAATTAGATACAAAAATCCACTCAAATAAAAACCAATTTCTGTACAAACAAACATAAATTGCCAATTTCCATATCGAATTTATATGCACCGTAATATTCAATACGGTTTCTATTGTAAACATAATTAACGGACACCTCCGATAGGTGATCAACTGCGTGGATGCTCAAACACAGCTCGTACTGAACCATATTATTAAATTACACACATACGGCTGCTTTAAACGCCGCCTTGGTGTTGACAGCCGTATAGAACACAAGAACGCGCAATTAAACACTCCTTCCCCTACTATTAATCACTTCATTCAGATTTCTTCTGCTGCTAATTGCAGTATAAGATTGTCCATCTGTAGTGATGACTAGCGCCTTCCAGTTGCGCAATGCTTGGCTTGGGATTTCACAGCTCTCTACGGCGATGCTATTATACTGGCTTCACCTATTGACGTAGACGTAGTCGACATACCACTACAATTTTGGCAGTACTTCAGACCGTCTGTGAAGCTCACCGGCCACTACTTTAACGGTTCTTACCACTTATAGTTCCCCAAGCAATTAACGCAGGATCGTACTTCCAAAAAGTAGCTCGCTCGGTGACACTCTTAGGCCCGCGAATAAAGCCACTTTACCCTCAACGCCAAGACGCTTCAATGTTGAGCTCCCAGCACAGACTGGTACATGTATAATATATAAATATAAGTAAATTTCTTCTTTATATAGATTTTCGCCATGACTTGGTTGCAGCTTCATTAAAATTTGTCAATTCTCCATTTAGGGTTGCAGTTGTTACAAGGAAAACCTCGTTTACGACGTGTAACAAGCTTGAAGGGGTACAATAACGTAAAGTATGGATCATGATTGACATAAAAGGAGGTTCGTTCGTGGTAGTCAAAGCAGTTGTACATGGAAAGATACGAAGACAAATGCGTGTTATTGTTAAGGACGCCACTTGGTGTTTGCCTGCCGGTGACGTAATGAGAAACTTCAACCACAAAAATGCCCCTCTTGCTTATGGGATAAGTGCGTATTCAGCTTCAGTATTTGGACTTTATTTCATGGTGTCTGAAAACTCTAATATAAGCCAGAAAAAGCGGAACTGCATTCGAAAATTACACAGTAAATTTAAGAATTCTATTATGATAACATTAATAAAAATACACTTATCGGCTAAGCCTTTCAGCTGCTCCTGACGTCACGTCGCGCGATAAGCGAAAACCTTCGCATGTGTTTACCTGGTATACTAATTCCACAGAGGAAATCAATATTGATAAACTCGCACAGAGCGCCTAAGGAGTTACTGTACTACCAACGGATATAAGCCCCAAAATTTACCTCACAACACGAAACTTACTTATAAATACATTCAAAATGGCAGAAATTCACGCATGCAAATCATACATGCAATACTAAATTATTGAAACATATTAATCTTAGTGTGGTGCAGCAAATCAACGGTAGTTCTTCTATATATATATCCGATCCGAGATTGAAATGAAATTCCTCGGCACTCAAACGAGACGAAATCGGATTTTCAGATGGTTAGCCTGTCGTTTGGAAAGCTGTATATATCTGCCACTCATCACATATTTCCAAACTTGGCCCGATAGGACCTTCCCATAGGAGCTGCATTTAAGAAATAAACCCTCACATACGCACACGCTATCTTTTCTATGATGGCTGGTCCATTTGACGTAATGAAATGTTGCAAAAAGTACTTTTAAATATATAATTACATTATTCATGTCATAAAAAACAACTATGGCAAAAGAGAAAAGAAGACGGATTACAATAGTTGTGGGTGATTTCAAAATAGAAGAAAATAGTTGGAGACGTTCAGTAATAAAGTGAAATATAAGAAGAGAAATATTTGGCTAAAAATAAATTAAAATGAAAAGAAATAGTGCTACAACAAATCAATCTCTTATGCATTAACTGAAGAGCCAGAGATGGAGGCGAAAACTTTGAATTGTTTTCTATAAAATAATTTATAAATTTAAAATGTCTAAACAAACTGTATTAAGAAATTCGCCATTTAATAATTAGTATAAGGCCTAAATAAAATAGTATCTTAAACAAAAACTTCATGCAAACAACAATTTGGTAAAACAGCACCTTTTTATAGCAACCTCTCTGCATATCAATTTTATATATAAGAATAATATATTTTATGTATATCTTACTCGATTCTAAAAGCACTCTTTGTGAGATGTTTCTGTGAAATAATTTAATTTCTGAATTTCAAACATTCTGCACGAAAGTTTGTAATTCTTAAGTTAAAACTTATTGATTATCGTTTAAGCTTAAGACGTTATTTTCTGTATTTATGTGAAAAGACTAGGTACCATGATAACATATATTTTTCTATAACGTTAAATTTTCTTTTTCCCCTCTCCTTATCAGCCACCGCAATGGCAATGCCATTTCTATTACCTTATTTCAATCCCAGTCGTGGTTAAGAAAACTCACTGCTGAAATGAGCCAGAAATTAACCTGGACTTGTAGTGAGGTGAAAAGGTTAACTCCAAAACTGAAACAAAAAGCAATTTGTTTACACTAGTGTAGGTATGTATGATTGTATTATCAAGAACCTCTTTTTACCTAACGGTGTGGAGGCTAGTCCCTTGTATGCTTTAGCGTTTACAGTGCAGTGCTCAACTTGGTCCTTGTTTCGGGTTTCCAAACTTGGAGCACTCCTATTGTGCTTGCAACAATGTTACATATTCCTATTATTATAGTAAGATCATCAAACGAAGGGCTATTTCTGCCAAAAAGCTGTGTCCAATACGCATATCTACTAAGCAGCATTAATGTACATCTACGTCCAAAGTGCAGTTCCTGCTACGCAGTTACTTAACCATACAGTCAATCAACGCGTAAAAAGCTGTTTCCACTGCGCATTCACATTAAATATGACTACGTGCACCGTACTATAACATGACATCACTTGCTTAGAGCTGATTCAAATGCCGCCTTTGTATTAACAGCTTACTACACATATGCTCAGGTTCAGTGCACTTCGAACAGAAGAAAAGCGAGCCAAAACGCACTTGGAGTTTGGGGTTTCTTATGCCGCTAATTGTAGTATGAGACCATAAATGATAAATAATTAAATCCAATCATTCGAAACCTGGACCGTGATTCCGGCACTTTCTATAGCCTTCGCCTCTTTTGTCAGCAACACTCTTCAGCACCTCTCAAATGCCACTACTTTAACATTTACTTTAGTTGTAGTCCCTCTAGCACACGTAGGAAGTCTATCTCAACTTGGCTTGAACCACCCGGTGATACTTTGGGCTCGCAAACCAAAACACTTCATACTGCCGACTCCAGCGAGCTTTGCTATTGATCTCTCAACAGCGACCAATTCTTTCCTAGCTAAACAATCTTTGTTTGCGACACGAAATGCTATATTGATGACGGATGTTCAGCCGCATTGCCGCGACTTTAAAACTAAGTAGATATCATTATAAATAAATATTAGAATGAGTAGATTTCCAAATCGGCTGTATATCGAAATGTTGTTAGTAATAAACTTAAGCGAAATAGGTTAACTTCCATTTTTAATTAACTTGATGTTTTGCTTTTGTCTTCAAATATAGTTCTATCGATCTGACATTGAGATCGTTAAAAAGCTACTGTATCCTTGTTCTCTGAATGCCATTTTTTTGGCAGTGGTCTATTATGATATATCTTTTTTTTATTTTGGTACTCAGCCCATAGCCGTTAGGCCAATTATAGGCGTCACTGTACATTTTATGGGGACTTCCAACCCCACTAACGACTGTCATAATGTTATTATGACATCAGGGACCAACTATTTCTGTGGCAGCTGTACCACGATGCGCCGAGAGAAGCAGCCATGGAGCTCCCATCCAAGTTCTGACCAGAAAGAGCGTTGCTTAACTCTATTGATCGAACGTGGACGCTTGTTCAAACTACACCAGCCGGAATATGTCATACTGTATCCTTAATAAAAAATTACAAATATCAATAAAAACGATGAAACTGCAATAAAAGTAACACTACTGACATTGTCATTGCAAAAATTACATTCTTGTTAGAGTCGATACGTGATACAAGAGTGATACAAGACATACTCACCAATATAATATATGTATGATAAAGTAGGACAAAATAACAAGACGTTTGCTGCACTTGTATACCAGAGATATTATTTTCGCGCATAATCAAAACGTCGGCGCCACCAGATGCGGCTGATTCACTTTTGAGTACGACAAAAAGCAAAAGTAATTCAAGGAGCGTGATAGCTTCGGCGAAAAGTTGTTTCGTTTGCTTCTGGGATTTCGAAATTTACATATTACCGGCTCAGGACGAAATGCAAATATATCCGTATGATTCCTAATCCGATTTTTGCTCATTTCGATGCAAATGAATCGTCTTGCGCGAAAGCTTTTATTCGAAGTTTTATGGAATCTGAAAAGTGGAAAGCAAATCGTCAAGGAAATTTATTCAGATTCCGAGTATTAGCGATCCGAGTTATTTTGCGATGCAAAAACTTCAAAAAATGTTAGTTCGCAGAACGAATGTGGAGCTCGCCCGGAGCCGGGAACAACGTGAATGACAGCCAGAAAAATAACACGTTATTGCTTTCCGTTTCCACTTTATTACAAAAATGTGTTCCAGTTTGTTTTGATAATCAAATTGGGCTTCCTACTGATAAAAGTTATATAGGAAGTTTGACAAATTGTGTTGACTTGTTACTAAAACAATAGTTCTGCAATTGTACGAGGAAAAGCGAAAAAGGCCAATCCTGTTAATTGGCATAATGCAATGCTCAATTAAAAGCAGTAAATTAAAATTGAATTAACCCATACTTTCATTGTTGTTTTCTAGGATCTTATGTTGTGACTTAAAATTAAAAAATTGAATTGAATCCTGTACTACTAATTTCAACAAGAGTAGAGTAATTCAAAATTAATAAATCGTAGCAAAAACATAATATGCTGCCAGGAACGTGTCCAAAAAATACTTCAAATATTTCTTTTTAAATTAACAATCAGTATACTTACTGTTATTGCCGTTCCAACAGAAAATGTTTTAAATATAATATGAAAGTATCCTACCGAACACGCTATTTAGCAAGCGAGTGCTAGCGAGCTTGATATTCGTATCAGCATTTAAAGTTCTGATAACATTGACATTTTTTTAATTTTTAATTCGAATAGCAGTAGTAAGCAACTAAGTAGTAGGAAGTTGACCTTTTTTGGATTAAGGTTAAACAATGTTCTTTTGGATACTGTAGTAAGTTTTCAAGGCCGAAAATTATTACTATAGCTTGTTGTGAGCATAAAATGTGGCTGACAGGATGTTAATTAGATGTAAATATTAAAAGTTGTCCAAATATGGATTCTTATGGCACACCACAATTTACATGAGAAGATTAAAACAAATTATATAACCGCTTCTGCTCTATTACTTAAATATTATGATAAAAGTGCACGAAAAATGTTTATTTTCGGCCATCATGGGCCAATAAAATGTTTAATATACATTTAATGATGACACAATACAAATGAATTCGCAAACAGTTATTAATCGCTTCCTGCATTAAACCGGCATTACAGATAACTAATTCGTGATCACTTAGTTCAGAAACAGATAAAACACCTACAGATAAGGTCAATATTAGTAGCCAAATATAGCCCAGAACAGTAGCTGATATGTTATCAATTCTAGAAGGTTCATAAATAACTTGTGTTAGTTTCATACTATTAAAGAGATCACGAATATATTACTTTGATTTATACTACTTGATTTGGCTATGATAATTTAAATAAGTAAAATAGTTATCTCATATGGGTCTGGTCTGTACATCCTAGCAAATATTATATTGACTTGTATAAATGATAGGAAATACATTTGCTGTAAACTTAATTATCGTGGTATTATTTTTAATAATTTAATTCTAAACACTTGCTATAATGCAGATTTAACCATTGGGATCGCTCTAATACTGGAAATTATTTAACTAATGGAAAATAAATTTAAATATGGCGATCCAACCTCACAATTCGCAAAACAAGTTCGCTATTATTCGACAATTATCTGTGATTAGGTACGTAATTAAAGCATTGGCTAGGTGATAACAATCGCAATAAGTAAATACACGTCACAAACAAAAAACACTCAGATGACGCTTCTGCCGGAAGTGCACATAAAACCGACGCAACGCTTGGAATTCACGAAATTCAATCATTTAGGATAAACCTTGCTGACCTTTCTATTGCTTTTGGAATGGAAGTTAGGGCTTAACTCGAGCCCCAGCAAGTCCCACGATGCCTGGGCTTCTTTTTCTTCGTTGGTCTGCCGATACAAGCCGCTGATGGTTGCACAACGGTTCCCGTAGCTCGACCGCTGCGAAAGCACCTCCAATTCAGCCGTTGCTTCACACTTAGGGCACACTTAGCTTCCCACGAAGGTTGCTGCCTTCCTCTAGCTCACGGGGCTCCAACTGCACTGCTCATACCTCGTACACAATCCCGGAAAAACCCGCCCGCACTCGATGCAGAAATTAAACACCTTTTTTAAAGTCTGCACAGGTGCAACAAATCATTTCAACCTACTACAGCACTCCCAAAGGATATAGAATTAATTTTCAAATACCCTGAATTGGGAAAAGGGTATTTATTTCATATTAACCATTATTCATAGAGAAGGCCAAAATTAACACCACTTCGCAGCTCGGCTTCCTTTTCCCCAATTCTTTACATTGCAAGCCTACAAGGATTAAGTTTGGTTCCAATCGAGGCTAACACTATTTTCAATGCTGCTTTACAAATTATTATCAAGGCCAATGCTATTTTATATAATTTGCAAAAATTAAACTAGAATATTTTATAAAATATTATTTCATACTTATGCTTGCACTGTTATTAATTGCTATTATAATCATAAAGGCTTAAAATGTGTTCATAGCAATATTTAGAGGCAGTTCTGTTATGCTCCATCAAATTGACATTAAAATCGCCAGTTCAAAATGTATGATCTACATTAGTAACTAGTTCTAAGAAGGAGGTTTCAAAAGCATCAAAAAATAATTTCTAATTGCATTGACTAGAATTATATCACCTCATCTAATCCACAATTATTCAGTTGAATTCTTTTATTTCTCAGTCTTTTTCTGTCCATTCCTGCAAGTAGCTTTCAGCTTGTCTTTTCCAGTCCGTTCTATTCTTTGCGAATGTTGCCTCCATTTACCACCCTATTCTTTAATATTATCTAACCTTTGCGTTTCTGGCGATCTACACTTCTTTCATGTTGCCATTGCATAATATGTTTAGTCTATCTTGTGTTGTCCTGCCACGTAACATATCCTATCCACCTCCAATTTATAGTACTTTTGCGTAATATTACGTCTTCTACTTTTGTTCCTGACATGATACGTTCATTTCCTATATGGTTTCTTAGGTTGATTCCCAGCATGATGCGCTCTATTGCCCGTTGGGTTACTTTTAATCTACTAGCTGATTTGCTAGTAAGAGCCATGGTTGCCATTCCGTAAATTAATACCGGTAGAATTGTTGCGAGTTATTTTTTGGTATGTTAATATCCAAGAATTGTTTCCAGCAATTCCTTATAAAGAAGAAAGTAGAACCGAATGCGGAAATTAGAGAGGAAGAACTATAACATCATCAGTAGGAAAACTATACGGAACGGCCATAAAAGTTATAATTGAAGAGGAAGCTAAAGAGATAGTTAAATCATTATGTACGGACAACGTTTTTATGCTGAAGCAGATATCAAAAAAGAAACTGTTACGAAGAAGAGAACTTCATGTGGCATTTATATCGTGTTAAAAAAACTCATTCGCAGCATGCCTTGATCAAATTGAAGTTTGCCGTAACTTGATTGAATAAATGAACTACCATAAGTCAAAAAGAACTAAATTACATCTTGATCTTGAACTATTTTCCTATAAATGTACAAAACACTTAATAAAAACCATTTTTATTGACTGTTATGATTAATAAACTCGTTGTTGTTGTGTAAATGCCATCTTATTTTCCTTTTTGCTTGATACAAGTAAACTCAATGCAGTGTAAGTGCTTCCCCGTCACAGTGACAAATGGTTTCATAAACAAAATGCAATCTGACATTCACCCACAGACTTAAATTAAGACATGACTAGTTTTTTTATCTTTCTTTCCAAGGCCTTCCCTAAATGAGTTTTTTGGAACACACAATATATGTACCTCTGCAGAAGCTCTGGGTTGCTATCGAAGCAGGGAGTATTACTAAAATGTACATAAGTCACGAAAACTTTATACAAGGAAAACCTAACCGAATGCTGCTCTAGAGCAGTGGAGAAGGAAATGTAGTAGTAGTAGTAGTATTTGTGGGGAGACTGATGTCAAGCAAGTAGACCTTCATAGGCCCTTTTTGCCAACCCCGTGGACAAGGTCTAAGCATGCAGAGTACCAGGTAGCTTAGTCATACTTAGAATTTTGCCAAGACTAAGGCGTTCCAACGCTAGCAAGGAATCTTTTACGTGCTACACATCGTAGTGACATGAGACCCACGGCTTTCCATCACTTCCGAATGATGGCGGATAAGGAAATGTAGTCCGATGGGAGTTTGGTTGGAAAAAGGTCCCATCTATACCATTCTTTTTTCGGACGATCAGATACTTTTTGCCGAAGACAAACGAAACATGACATTTATGTTAACCACACTGATAAAAACACATAATATACGTGGGGATTAGAAGTTAACACAGATAAAACGTAGTGTATGGTTATAAGCACAAGAAGAAAGGTTGAAACGGAACGATTAAAAATGCGAATCAATGCGAGTTACAATTAATCGAGATGGGAAGAATGATATACACTTATTGTATGTATGTATGTATTATCGATAACCTCGTTTTACCTAGCGGTGTAGAGGTTGGTGCTTTATGCGCTTGCATGTGGCGGTACCATGCTCAACTTGCCCCGGATTCGGGATACAGAGTAGGAGCGCGCCTTTTGTACTTGCTCAGCAACCATTATGTGAGGTGTGTGTCATGGGATATGCACTTACTAAAAGAAGTAAACAAAGAAAAAGTATTCTTAGTGTACTACCTACATGTAATATAACAAAAGACTCAAAAGACATGATCCGTTAGATTTGGTTAACAGGTTTAATTAATTAAGAATTAGCTGTAGTTTAGATTTTAAGGTTTAATTCAATGCCTATTCATGACACAATTTAGGACAACAAAAAGAAGTAATGCAAAATAACATTACTACTTCCCCATGTTATGTATTACCAAACAAACAATTTACTGAATGTTAATGTTTAACAGATTGTAAGTATTCTATGAAATAAAAGTGTGAAAAAACCATGTAATATTATAGAACAAAATTTTGAAGCAGAACACGAAGAAAAACATTATGAAAGTAATGGTAGAGACAACAATGACGATATATGTGGGCGGCAAGCAGCAACATTACTCAGAAATAATTATTGTTAGCAGAAATTGCTAACTGGAGAAGATATTAAATTCTAACTATATTGGATCATGTTACAAATGAGGAGTCCTACATCCTCAAAGGCCACAACACGACACACGATCATAAACATAATAAACGAAAAACACTTAAACTGGTATGAGTCATTTGCACCGATTGAACGACGACAGGATACCATGGAAGACTTGGAACTTGTCTTCAGTGCATAAAAGAAAACGAGAACAACCGAGAAGAAAATTTGAGGACACCATAGAAAGGGAAATGGTTAGAAGGGGACTACAACGTGATAATTGGAATGATAAGAAGCGGAAAACTTGAATATGCAAGCACTCCCTATATAGTTTGTTTTTCCAATTCGTAATCAATCTTCGAAATCTGAATTAGATGGAGCGAAATCTTTATACAGATTACTGTCGTCAGGGTCGTCTCCATCGCTTTCAAATTGAAGTAAATCTTTCTTGCTCTCAAATTGAAATTGAACTTGTTTACACCAGTAAACGTGTCACATTAAAACATACAAATACATTTTGATAATTAAAGAAATGCATTTAAAATTCTATAGATTATATAGCATAGTTGTTCTTCTTCTCTCCCTTTTAAATTCTTGCAATAGGGCGAAGGATCCTCGACCTATTTATGGTATTCCTTTCGGTTCGCCGCCATTCTTTTTAGCTTTCGGATGGTACTCCCTGTATTTTCTGCTATTCTACTAATTATCTCTTTCCACTGCATTTTTGGCCTCCTTTGCTTTCTTGTACTTGCTTCTAGGTTTTTTTTTAAATTCTGTCTACGCCAATTCTTGTTACGTGTTCGTACTATTTTAACTGTTTTATCTCTGTTATCTAATAGTGGTTGTACTTAAAGCTATTCGCGTATTGTATTGTTTCTGATTCTATCTCTGCTAGTTTTTCCACTGCTCTCTGCTGGGTATGTTGTTGTCGAAAGTTGTACACTATTTTATACAGTGGGCGTTAAAAAGCATTGGTCAGTTTAAATAAGTAATAAAACCCATACACTTTACTTATAGAATCAATGATCATATCTTCATAAATAAAAGGCTTGAGAATTTTGTTTCAATGTTTTGACTGTTTGCAGCAACGCCTATTTTGTTTGGAACGTTTTATTAAATTTAATTTCTTGGCCTTCGATATCTCCGGACATCACCGCTTCTGATTTTTTCTGCTACTTAAAGAGCAGAATATTTAAAAGAAAGCCAGAAATCTGAAGGAGCTCGAAAGATCTATTCGAGAAGAAATTGTAACTATACATCAGAATATGTTTCAATATGTGATGAGAGATTTCGTCCGCCGTTTAGAAGAGTGCATTCAATACCAGGCGGTAATTTGACCGACACCATTTTTTCATAAGTAAATCTCCCATTCTTAGTCTGTAAGAAATACTTTTCATTAACTGTGTGATGTAAGCAAATACATTGTTATTATAAATTGAAACTGACCAATGCTTTTTGACGCTCACTGTATATGTAGTTTAACTTTTGTGCTTATTTCTTTCTTGCCTGCAACTGTTTTGTGTAACTGATAGCAAACTTTGCTAGCGTGTCCTATCCTACTTAAGATTGTCTGATCTATTCTCCCGTCATTATTTAAGATATTTAAGATATTCACAGCTGCCCCTTCTTTCTCAATTTTACTTAAGCACATAATTTTGCATTTCTTTACATTGAATGATATGCATTTTCTTTCTATTTCTGCAATCTAATCATCAAGTGAGTGTTGCAGATTCCTTGGATTGTCAGCTTTGTAAGACCATTGGGTTATATTCCATCTTCCTACGTGAGCCTTTGGTGTTCTTTCCTTTACATTCTTTAACCTCTCAACATTTCAAAACCGACTCAGGATGTCACTCTGCTTCATTCCTCAAATTTAAAACTTTTTTGCTTCTATAATATTCATCCTCATGACTATCTTTGTATACTTGTAGCTGCTTTATATGCTCATTAACGGCTATTATCGAAAGCGAATTTTACCAGTAGATCTACGAAACTTGAAGAGAGTTACCTACCTCTGTCTAAATGTTTTCCGTTGCAAGTTTTAGTGTAAATACCTTATCCTGGGTTTGACTTTCTTTTCTATATAAGGCTTGTTCATTTTGAAATTATATTGTTCTACTTCTATTGTGACCTTTCCCTCAAATACTCGTCAGTAGATTTTTGATATTACTTGCGATAAACATATTGCTCGATAGTCTGTTGTGCTCCATTTTGTCTGTATAGGGACTTTTAGCTCCCTATTCCAATCTTTTGGTATAGTAATAATGTTCCATGCCATATTGCATAGTTTTGTTATATGGCTCGCTAGTTTTTTCCCATATTTATTTAATTCGGGGTTGATACCATTACTGCCTGCTGCCCTTCCTATGCTCAGATTCTTTATTACTACTTTACTTTTTCTGTTCTTGCGTCGTTAGATTCTTCTTCCATATTTTCGTCATTTAACGTCTCATCTTCAGCTCTTGCTAGTTCATTATTTACTCCTCGATCTTCGTATTTCCTTTCTTTCTCATATTTCTCCTCGTAGTAGTTCATCCATGTCTTCACCACTTTGTTTTCTCTGCTTTCCATACTTCTGACTGTTTTTCCATATTTTTTCTCAGTTTCTTTATTATACCCCAGAATGTCCTCCTATTGTCGTGAAACATGCTTTCTATATCTTCACCAAATTCCTTCCACGAGGCTAATTTTGTCTCTAAGACTGTTGCTTTTGGTTCGAATATATCAGTTGTCTTCTTTTTTTTATTTCATGTAGTTCTTCCTATTTTATCTTCTATTTTTTCGTTCCTTTCTGATTTCATTAACTTTCGTCTTTCCGCATGCTTCTTCTGCTGTTTTTAGTATGGTTTGGTTAAGTGTTTTCCATCCTTCCAGTTCTTTTAACCTAGTCCCCAAAATATTTGCATATTCCTCTCGTATCACTACATACTTCGTTTCTCTAGTATTTGTGACTAAATCTATAATGCTGTTTGCTCTTCTACCTTCTGCCTTAAAGTTGATCTTATGGCTAGGTTTATGTATAAATTATGTATTACCTATTAGTAGTTGTTTCTTGAAATCATCTAATGTTATGATATATCTGCTTGCATTTCTACAGTTTTCTACAGTGCATATATTTGAATTATGGTGATCATTTTTTTCTAATTCGAGGCGTATTTATGTGAACTAGCTGCTTCACTATTTCTTATTCGTTCATCTAGTTCTAGGTTACAATGATTCGTACTCCGCTTTTGGCTGCTTGTCTCAAACCTAGTCCCAAAAATCTAAGTAGGTATTGTAATTTTTGCTTACGACTGGATTATTAATAAATAAACTCTTGTTGGGTAATTTCAGCAGCCATTCACGTTGTAGGAAAAAAAATTACAAATTTCTTAAACAATATATTCGGCTTATTTTTAAGCTTTCTTCAGTGTTTAATTGTGAGTTTACATTTGGTTTACATATTGAAATTTAAAATTTTAATCTGAAATACACATTTTGGTTAGGTTTACGATAATACATATTGTGTTTGATTGTGGTGGAATTTACACACCACTTCATCTTCGTTATAATGACATAGATTTGAAGTTGCTGAACGTCCGTATCTACTCAAAATTTATTATTTAATCTTTATGCACATGTAATTAAAAACCGGAAACTGCAATAAGTATGATACCGTGGCAAAAACAGAAAGCTTTATGGATTCTCATTATTTTTAATTTTCTTTTTTTCTAAGAATACAATACGCCTCCGACCCAAGACCAATATTCAATTTTATTTTAAGAGAAATTAAATTTAAAGTTGGTAAATTTGGAAAATACATTTAATTTTGCTTTGATTTTTATTTTATATTGTTTTAAATTAAGTTATGGTAAATTACATTTAAATTATCTATGTCTGTTTTGTAGTTTTTTTATTTAGGGATTTTTTAATGTGAATCATTTCATAAATTAGTCTATTTTTTAATTATTTTCTTTTTGTAGTATTTTGGGTGTATTAAAATTGAAGTTATGGAATTTTTTTACTGCATGTTTAGACAGAGCCGTATTAGGTTTATTTGGAGTTGCTATTTTTATTTTCATAGAGGTCTTATGTTGATTTATCTTTTTTCCCAAATTTTGTTTCGTTTAGCCTATGTACAGGGCATCGCAATCATTACAATTTAACTGATATATTGTATTAGTTTCATTTTCTGTTCGTATTTTATCTTTTAGTTTTGCAAAGAAATGTTTGCCAATTGTATTATGATTTTTATATGCATTTGAAAATTATTTTTTTTTAATTCTTTTCTATTAATTTTGATAATTTAGCCATATAAGGTAAAGTTATTATGTTTTGGTCATGTTTTTTTAGTATTGTTAAATTATTTTCCAAAAAAATTTGGTTGTAAGTTGAAAGAATCATTTTTCTGTTTATATTTTAATGTTTATATTCTTTTTGTTATATTTTTATTTACGAAGTGTAATGGATAATAATTTTTTTGTAATATTTGTTTAATTAGTTTTAAATGTGAAACTTTTTTGATAATAGTAAGATTGCTCTGTCTGTTAAGCTATGTATTATGCTCTTTTTATATTTTATTGTTGTTAGAGAATTGTAATTTAAGTACCTGTTTGTTTTTATTCCTTTTCTGTACCAATCTGTTTCTATATTTCCATCTTGTTTTCTTATTAGTGTCATGTCTAAGAAGTTTATTGAATTGTTAATATTTTCTTTTCCTATTGTAAATTGCAATCTGTGGTGAAAGTTATTTAATATTTTATATATATATATATATATATATATATATACGTGTGTTATCTATTTTTCTGCACCTATTATTATATTGTCTCCGAACCTTTGATAAAATGATATTTCTTTATAAGTAATTGTTGTTCTATATTTTGCATTACTAAATCTGCGATTGTACTAGAAAGTGTTTAGCCCATTGCTACTCCGAATGTATGTTTGTAAATTTGGTTATTATATTGAAAATAATTAGAATTAAGGATATTTTCTACTGCTTTTAAAAATTCATTTTTAGGAATGGTTGTCAATTTTTTAATTTTGTTCCAATATGTTGATATAGTTTCGATAGATAAAATTGTTGGTATATTTGTATATAAGGATACTACATCTAAAGAAATAAAAATTTGATTTTGTGGTAATTTAGTTTGGTCAATTTTATCTTTAAAAGTTTATGAATCTTTCACACTAAATTTATTTTTTTGTGTTATTTGTACTAATATATTAGATAAATATTTTGATAATTTATAAAGAGGACTCATGTATGAAGCAATAATTGGTCTTAGAGGTATATTTTGTTTATGTAATTTTGGTAATCCATAAATTTTTGGAGCAAGTCCATTATGACAAATTTAATTTCTATCATCTATATATTTGTATTGAAGCCA
This sequence comes from Agriotes lineatus, assembly GCA_940337035.1. Lineage (NCBI taxonomy): Eukaryota > Metazoa > Arthropoda > Insecta > Coleoptera > Elateridae > Agriotes > Agriotes lineatus. The sequence goes on from OW679201.1 coordinate 106,364,222, forward strand.
ATTTTGTAACATTTTATTATTTTGGTTTTGTATTGAAATAGTTGGATCTTTTATTTCTAGGTTGTAAGTTTCAGAATCATTTAAAAGGTTTAATATATACTAATTTATGGAATGATTCACATTAAAAAAGCCCTTAATCAATAAACTAAAAAGCAGACATACGCTAGATAATTTAAATGTTATTTACCATAACTTAATTTAAAACAATATAAAATAAAAATCAAAGCAAAATTAAATGTATTTTCCAAATTTACCAATTTTCAATTCATTAAGTCTAAATCTATAACATAAAAATAAAAAATAATAAACTATAAATTCAAATAAATCAAACAACAGAAATATTTACAAACAAAAAAACATAAACTTTAAATTTCATTTCTCCTAAAGTAAAATTGAACATTGGTCTTGAATCGGAGGCGCACTGTATTCTTAGAAAGAAAGAAAATTAGAATCCATAAAGTTTTCTGTGTCTGCCACGGTGTCATACTTATTGCAGTTTCCGGTTTTTAATTACATGTGCATAAAGATTAAATAATTAATTTTGAGTAGATACGGACTTTAAGCAACTTCAAATATATGTCATTATAATGAAGATGAAGTGGTGTGTAAATTCCACCACAATCAAACACTTTTGGATAAAATAAAATAAAACTTTTCTAAACAAGTAAGTTAACCTCAAAATATCAAAACGCTCACCAACCTATTAAAATAATTTAATTTCAGATATATTGTAACTTCTAAGATGTAATAGTTAAGCTCTACCAAAATCAAATAATTAATTAAAGGTAATTCCTACTTGGTAAGATAACTAAACTTTTACAATATGTATTATCGTAAACCTAACCACAATGTTTATTTCAGATTAAAATTTAAAATTTCAATATGTAAACCGAATGTAAACTCACAATTAAACACTGAAGAAGGCGTACAAATAAGCCGAATATATATTGTTTAAGAAATTTCTAAAATTATTTCCTGCAACGTGAATGACTGCTGAAATTACCCAACAAGAGTTTATCTAAGTAGGTTTTTTGTTCCAGAGCCACTTTTCCACTTCCCTTCTATTTCGTCTTACTTATATCCAAAGTCTACATCTTTTTAGTTTACCCACCAGTTCTCTTTTCTTCCTTGTCAAACTGCGCACATTTTACGTTTCTATTTTCATTTTCCGTTTTTTTTTTCGATGGTCATTTCCGATTGGCCCCCAATTCGGAGACTCGTTCTATCTCTAAATCTATGTACCATGCGCTGCCGATTAACCCAGAGGCAAGGACTCGGTTACCTCGGTACACCTGGGGTTTAGTTATACCCCCGGACGTTGGATCACCAGAGCCACGTTTGCTTGATATAGTGTATCACGAGTAGGTGAGGTTGGTATTCGAATGGGAGAGGCTACAACTTGCTCATCGCTAGCCTTTGTACTCATATAGAATAGTTGTCAGGTGATTGACCTGTAATACACTAATTAAATTTTTACTGAGCGTTCAGTTCTGGAATTGATTAAAAGAAAGCTCCCAAGGATAAGATTTCGAATACGCAAGCAAAAGAACGGGACATGAATATTTACACAATATTACATTTTTAATACCAGCCTTGGGCAATCGAATTATATAATCGCCTTTACTATTATATAACCTTACTGACTGATTTAGACGAGTTAAGTAAACAATTTCTTCAATTTTAAAGTTAATTTTTGTTTTGTGCAGACACTAACATGGTGAAAATAACTTAAAAATTACCTTTCTGAATTTTATAAATGCATTTTACAACCTTTAGTATTGAGCGTACACTATTATAATTACAATTCTACTTGTAAAATCGTGATTTAAATGTGAGGTAACGGTAATAGATCGTAAATTTGCTTAATACCCAATCGGAAATAATTTATGGCGATATTCTCCGCATTCAGATATAAGTTCGTTCAATTTCGGGAAAGTTATAGCGAAGTGGAACTTCCAACCTGTACTAGCACAATACCCTGCAGTAAATATGCTCGGTTTTACTGATATATGGAAGAATATTATTTGAAATGGTGATATAACTTTTATTTTTTCTTCTCCGCTACGCTTTACTTCTAGGCGAACAATACGATCCCATATTTCAGAAGAATGAGCTTAAGATCTTATGCATGGCGAAGCTTAGAGCAGTAGAAATATTTAATGCTCTTTTCCTGTAGGTGACTTAATTAATCTATCTGTATAATTTTTAAAACTATTATTATTATTTTGTTTCGACATATCATTGATTAGTGAAATACTCACTGCAAAAATTGTTTTAAAACTGTTAAAGGTTTCTGCTGTTGAAATTGTATAGTAAACAAAAGTAAATTGCAGCATTCCTTTTACTTCTCGCCTGTTTTCCACATACATTTAACAGAAATTGCTTCCCCATACGAGTACCCAAGGGGATCGTGCACACCGAAAGTCTTTTTGAATGCCTAAAATAGCACTAGTTTAAAGCAAGTGGTGATAAAGTTGAGAAAAAACTAGATCTGGGTGTTACTAAACGACTTTGCCCACAAAACCTAAATATAAAGCCCCAGGTTAGCAAATGCTAGAGATGAAATTGATTTATTTATAGAAATTTCTACATTTCGTAAGCAAACCACTTGAGACGTAAAACTATAATAAATTATAATCAGCATAATGATACAAAAATTAGAATAACCAGGGAAAGTGGAAGGTTTCAGATATTTTTGGAGAGTTTATGAAGCAAAGTAACCATACCTAACAGTTGATGAAGAATCCTGAACATTTAATATGATAATCGCCTAGTAAACTTTTTTTTAAACCCTTTCCAGGACAAACAAAATGTCTCTGAAGTCTACTAAAACTATCACTGCAAGTTTCTTTTTAAAAGCAACTCGACAAAGTATTTCCCGATAGGATCGGCAAATGTCGGAAAAAACATTCTCCGTCTGCTCTAAAGTTACTACCATAAATCGATCACAGTGATCCCAACACAACGTACTTTTAAAACCAAGGGTAAACGCTCTTTGCAACACAATACAAACAAACGCTATGTAGAAAGTTAATGGAATATTTAACTCGCATTTGAAGTTATTGTCTCAGTCAAACAAATCGTTTAAATAATTTAAGCAACGGGATCTAATAGTCTTCGTTTTAATCTGAAAGAACATCAATTTCCCATTAATTCAAAATAATGAGCTACAACGGCCCTAAACTCGCCATTTACAGGCTTTGGGAACTCGAAGCTATAATAGCGCGAGACGTAAAGAACCCTTTGGAATCCAAAATGCTTCGTTAAGCTTGTAAAGCCGACAATGGAAAGGGGCGAACGTCGAACTAGAATACGACGGGGCTATCGCCGACTTGTTCCCCACCTAAAAGTCAAGGTAACGTATTACACAACTTCCTGTTCAATATAACTTTGAAAAAAGATGGGATATCCACAAGCGCCTTTATCAAAGGTCAGATCTCACTATCCGAATACATTTGAGTCTGATCAAACCCTCCCTGCTGTAAAATGTATCTCAGTCGGAGCCTTACAAAAGGTAGATTTTCTTACAGAAAAATGCGGGGCTGTGGGCCTCAACTGGTATGTATGAAGCACAACAAATTCTAATGCTAAATTTGCAACACAATAGAGAGGCTCTACTGACTTACTGGAGGTTGGAATCGTAAATGAAAATTAGGTCAGACGCAAAATATAAAAGCTAGAAATTGGAGCAGCAGATTAGGCCTAAAAACGCGTTCATTGCATTCTTTCTTAATTCTACTGTGTGCAGTAATTTCGTAAACCGATTTACTACTGCGTAAAACTATGTAGTAGTTTTCATTATATGAAATAGTTTCTCCAACAGTTGATAATGTTATCCGTTGTGTTTTATTACAGAAATGAATCCTAAAACACGAAGTGATCAGCTCACGATCGCATTTACAACTGCACATGTGATTAATGTGATTCTGTTGAACACAGGTGTTTAAAAAATGTTGCACTGCAGTTTTACTGCGCTTCAAAGCCCTCTTTTATTGCCAGCTAGTTCAATATCAATGAGATTTCGCTTACCTATTTACCCTAGTCACGGTTAAGGACAGCCCTTGTTGAAATTACCTGTACTCGTACTAAGCTAAAATGTTAACTCTAAAATCTAGTTAAGTAAGCGCTAATTTGATTACACACAAATAAAGAACAAATATATATTTCCTGATAAAGAAACAATGCTAAATAATACCGTTATTACATACTACACCACGCGGTAGGTGACTATTTCTACTCGGCATTTGTATGCACAGCAGCAATATATTAATCGCCTAAACACTGTTTCCATTACACATCTACGCGCAAAAGGCTACTTCTACTACGCATTTACATTAAACAGTATTAACACATAATTTCAAGAGCTGTTTTTACTGCCCGCATATTCGCACCAAACCTTAACCTTAAATTACTAGTATACAACTGCTTCAAAGGTCGCCCTTGTGCTCACAGACAACTGCATATATGCCCAGGCGCTGCGTGTTTCTTGGCCCGCAATGATTTACCTGATGCCCTTCTCGATAGCAATCCTTGCGTTGCCAATTACAGTGTAAAATCATCCGCCTGCAGTAAGGACTAACCGTGCCCGTTGTGCAATACATTTTTTTTGTGTTACTTTATTATGCAATCTGTTAGAATACAAACAATAAGCATAGATGATGACCGATACAGTAACATGGTAGAGATGTGTTCCAGTGTTCACAAACTCTATATATTAATTATACATTAAATTTACGTATCTTCTTATAAAATGTAAATGGAATAATGAAATGATGATATGTTACCTTGCTCAGTTGGGGTTTTACAATAATGACGATGGGTATAATAGTACCATATTACCTAATTATATGAAATTAAAGTCACCTGTGGATGATTTTACTATCCGTGTATCAAGTCTAATGGCGTTTTTCGTTTTAACCTTCGAGTTTGCTGGCTGTTGTCTAATAGGCTTATCGCTAATGCGTTTGGATGCACTTCAAGTCGTTGTAAGCATCTTACACTACACTCTAAAATCACATCACTCACTGGTGGTACTTCTAAATCTTGATAAATGTCTTTGTTGGTCACAAACCAGGGTGCATCAACTATGGCACGAAGGACTTTCGATTGGAATCTCTCTAAGATGGCAATGTTGGAATTTGAGGCTGATCCCCAAAGCTGTAGCCCGTAGGTCCATATTGGTTTGAAGATAGTGTTATACGCTAATAGTTTATTGCGTAAGGACAGCTGCGATTTTCGTCCAAGGAGCCAGTAATGCTTACGAAATTTTGCGTCTAGCTGCTTTCGTTTTTCCCAAATATGGGTTTTCCACGTCAAACCCTTATCTAAGTGCATACCTAGATATTTGACGTCGTTTGCTGTGGGTACGATTTGATTGCACATCGTTACTGGGTTTGCTCGACCATGACATTTCATTAATTTTAATGCGCCATTTTTTTGTCCATTGTTCTATTTGATTTAAGTTATTTTGAAGTAGCCTATGTGCTTCTACCGAATCAGAGCTAGTTGCTAATATTGCAGTGTCATCTGCAAATGTTGAAGTAGTTACACTTGCGTCTGTCGGAAGATCTGCGGTATATAAAAGGTAGGGAGTTGGCCCTAAAACGCTACCTTGTGGTACCCCTGCTGCTATCGGGTATAGCGTTGTCAGTTCATTTTCGTATCTCACCCGGAAAAGTCTTTCTTGCAGGTAGGATTGGAGGATATACATAGCTTCTGGTAATTTCTGCTTTAGTTTATACAATAATCCTTGATGCCAGACCTTGTCAAAGGCTTGGCTGACATCAAGGAATACAGCTGCGCAGTAGCCTCTTGCTTCATAGGTTTTATTTATTGTGTCAACAACCCGGTGCACTTGTTCTATTGTGGAGTGTTGCCTTCGGAATCCGAATTGGTGCTCGGGGATAAGATTTTTCTCAGTGACGATTTTCATCAATCTCCTTGCCAGTAGTTTTTCCAATAGTTTTGACATTATTGACAAGAGACTAATTGGTCGATACGACGTCGGATCGTTGGGTGGTTTACCTGGCTTCTGAATGAGTATCACCTCCGCTACCTTCCATTGGATAGGGAAGTATTTTAATCTCAGTACTGCATTAAAGAGTTGAGTCATCATAACTAGTCCTTTGTGAGGCAGCTCTTTTATTACTTGGCCAGTAATCAGATCATAACCAGGTGCTTTTCTTGGATTTAGTTCTTTTTTAATTGTGTTCCTCAACTCTTTTATCGTGATATGTGCTACTGGTTCGCTAGGTTGCTGTAGATTCTCTAGTTATTCAGTGATTTCTTCGTCCGTCTGTCTGTTATGTGAGGGCAGTGGCTCAAAGACTCTTTTTAGATGTTCCGCAAAGGTTGTTGCTTTACTCCGATCAGTTTTGGCCCATTCACCATTTGGCATTCTTATGGGTGGAATATGTTCGCGTGGTTGTTTGAGCCTTTTAGAGGCTTTCCATAGCGCATAATCGGAAGAAGCCGTTGGTGTTATATTTTCCAGGTATTCTGAATACCTGTGCAATACATGGACTTGGATTTCTGCAGCTCCTCACGGAGAAGCATTTATCGGGCACCTAATAACGTAGACGCTTCACCACTACAATGTCGGTACAAATTCAGACCCTCTGTGTAGCTCATCGGTCCCTATTTCGATGCTTCTCTTAGTTTGTAATTCTCTAGGAATGGTAGGATCTTCTCTTTCGGCTAGCGCAGTGTCCTCCTCATACTGACGCTTTCCAGCTATAAGAACCACATCAAGATAGTGGGGAGGAGATAATAAGGAGAAGGTAGATACATTTGCAAAACACCTTGCAAATGAGAGAATGCTAACCAGAACAGGCAGAAGCTATTTTAAAATCAGTTGATGTGCTTCACCAGAGAAGCTTACCAATTAGAGAGCTAAGAAAAAAGGAGGAACGCTACATCATACTCGATCTGACCACAGGCAGTTGTTACAGCGCTGCCACCACTACCAGCACAATCATTATGACCTTTAATTCTATCCTGCGACTGGGTGATGTACCATACAGTAAAAGGTTGCTCAAATCATCATTAACAGGTAAGGACGAGATAATAGCCTCGTCATACCGCCCCATTAGCTTTCTGCTTATATTGTCGAAAATCTTCGAAAATTTCTTTTTAAAAAAATCACGCCAGTACTCACAGATCGAATACCTAAACATTGATTAGGATTTACGCAATAACACTGTAACCTGTAGAGCAGGTCCATCGGTGGCTACAAAAATCAGAAATGACCTACAAACAACAAGATACTGTTCTTCTGAATTCCTTTTGATGTCCCACCTGCATTGAACAAGGCATGATATGGTGGCAAAATTGCTTCGTAGTCACTACGTTTGTGAGAGACCAGAAAATCCAAACAGTACTTCATCAACTCCATTCAGGGGTGCCACGGGGGAGTGCTTTCGGAACAGTCTTACACCTGCTTTATACAGCGGACTTGCTAACCTAAAGAAACACTACCGTGGCGACATTCTATGATGATATTGTAATTATGGTTTACAACCGACAACCAGACATAGAAGAAATGTTCAACTCCCCTTGAATAAAATACCAGAATAGGTAAAAATATGGCGTAGAAAAGTAAATGAATCAATCTTCATATACGTAACTTTCACATTGCATAGAAATACGTGCCCCCCCCCCCTGTATTTCCCAACAGGCAACAGCGTTCCCAATGAGAAGAAGTCAGATACTTTGGTATCTCGACAAAAGGTTAACCTGGGCACGAGATATAAAAGTTAAAAAGATGCAACGTCTTCAGTATTCGCAGACTTGCGATAGATTGTCGAAGATAACGTAGTAGATATTCGGAAAAAGACCTAAAATAAATTCGACCAAACGCCAAATCACATGAGGGTAAAGTGATAACAGTTCCGTATCTAAGATTATGTGTGGTTAATAGGTGCTTTTACTTCCAAGATATTATTAAATCCTGCTTCAATCAGATAGGTGCCGCAATTCAACAAATCATAATACGAAATCTGCTCCTGATCTGTGATGCCTTTGGAGATAAATTCTTATACTGAAGATTCTCCACACAGGGCCCGAAAAAACCATCCTGCAGCATCGGAACTACAGAAGACTGGGTCTGTACAAAAGCATCTTTCAACATTGTAATGTGTGAATTCTTCTTTATTTTTTACATATCTAGTTGGCACGTTTTTTATAATTATGGAGCTATATTTTTTTCGATCAATAACTTCTATTACATTTATAGTACATTTTGGGCTGGGATCTACAGTTTTGTTCATATTTCGATATAAAAAGTATCAAAAGCATTATTTCAATAATTTTTAGGCCATTATAAAATTCTTTCAGTAGAGATTCCTGTCTCTTTTTCGGTATTATACGGTAAAAGTAGAATAGAAACGATGATAGAGAAGAAGAAAGAAGTATATTTCTAAGATATATCACGCCAGTATTATACCATGGTATTGCACCTGAACGCTAGTCTTGCTTAGTAATAGTTTCTGCTAATTGAATAATTTCAGGTGGCAATGTTAGCATGTTTAATTACTAAATACTTTATTGTAATTCATACAGGATTATTAGGTAAATTGATTTAAAATCAAATTAAAAGCAGCATTTAGTTGATTTAGGTAAGGTTAATTGACGATAACGCAGGATATAAGTTTCGTTTATATATCTATATCTAAGAATGAAGTATATGAATTAATACTGAGTTCAAATGAAATGACCTTATATTTAATAAGGAAGGTCCAATGCAAAGAATATGAAAACTACAGTGCAGTTGAGCTAATATGATATTTAAAATTAATTTATTAAAGAATGTTAACTGAATTATAATTAGTTAAACATTGTAAATCTAGTGAGTGACAGACATAAGATATTGAACATAGCATGTTACTATAGGGTGTAATATCTCGCTTACAAGTTGTGATGTGAATTATTTTAACTTACCTCACAAACGTCAATATTTGACATACAAATCTTGTCAAGTTATAACTTTGCTAATTATTTTAATATTGCTCCGACTAGTCAGTAGAACTGATTTGAAAACTCCTTACCCCCAGCTGAATGGTGCTCTTTAATAACAAGTATAGATAATTACTGAGATAATAAATTACTATAAAGTGATTATTATAGTTTCTTTTCAGGTCCCTTACTGATACTCTACATATATCAATGACAATTATATATGTACACTGACGTTTCTTTGACGTAAGGATAGTCTTGTTTGTTTCAGATAACTTTTAATAACTTTTTAAACCCAAAATCCCTAATTTACAAACCCAATCTTAAAATTAAACCAAAAAGGTAGGATTTCTAAATATAATAATCTAAACTCGCCGAGTACTCAGAACACTATTAAATTTTGATAGTTAATAGTAATTCTTAAGTTCTAAATACAAGTTACTAATATTATATATATACGCAATTCAAATCTTCCTTGAATTATTCCAAATATTGTTCGTTAAAAGTTATAAAACAGTCAGTGACCTTAGCGTCGCTTTAGAGTACCTGATCAGCAGACTATGAAATCCCCTCAACAAATGAAGTAGGACAACTAACAGGAACCTGGATAGTTGAAACTCTAACTCCCCTACAAAAAGCTCTTTGAATATGATTTCTATCTTTCAGATAGAATTTCTCACTTAACTCCACCACACACACGTAATCACTGGCTCTACTTTAATTATATAGCAAATCAAAGCACTTCAATTATATCGACTCGTTAGACAGTTTAATTTACTGAATTTTTATTTTATATTATTACCAGTTACCTCCTGAGTAATAACTATTCAAATAAATTCAGTTAAAAATACCAATTGGTTGGGATTGAACCACCATCGGTTTTAATATGACCGTCTCTAATCGAATATCAAATTGAACTTTTTTATTCTGTTTATTATTTCTCTTTGGTTACCAGTAACCATTCATAACCCAACGACTGTACACAAACTTTTTTAAATTCACTATCTGGATATCCTTTATATATATTTACATGTGACATGCAGATTGCATGTAACATTACAAGGGAGAAAGAATAATAAGATCAACAATAAAAAAGATTGTAAAAAAATATTTACAGCGGAATATTGTATTGGGACAAATTAATAAAGTCCAATACAATAATAGTTGATTAATTGAATAAAAATAATAAAAGGTGTGTAAACATATGTTTTGCACATAAGGTAAGATTTTGGTCTTAAGTGGAATTTGGATTGTGGAGATGCTTGACTATATAAAGGACACAATATTGGTAGAAGTCCAGGTGCAGGTCGTTGCAGTGTGGGGCTTATCAACAACATCTATAGGTAAACACATGTGAAGGCAGCTACATCGACAGATGGTGGGGCTGTACAGTTGAGCTAAGCGTTGCTCTTTGCAGTTGGAGTGATGCTGCCAGTTGTAGAAGATGTCAGTAAGACACCATTGCTGATCCAAAGTCCAGAGATACGGCCTGCACTGCAGGCATAGCCAACTACTGGAGTTTAGAGTATCAGTGCGAAGTAATTGAGTGGAGCTACGCAGGTATATGTTTATAAAACATAAAGAGATTAATTGATGAGCTAATATACAATAAAATAAAGAGTACTTACCTATTTAGACAACATTGAAAGGGTTATCTATTGTAAAAATATTTTCTTGGCATTTTTGAGGTTAGTATTACATGAATTAAAAGTAGCTTCATTTCGAATTGTATATAATTCTTATTAAACCTAATAAACTTGATTTAATTGTATATTGTCAATTGTTAGGCTAGATCTGGTCAATTAAATTTTATATTTAGTTTACTAATTCAACAAAAGGGCACAATATTAACTAAGCATTTGAAATTAGAAAATCAAAATAAATTATTGAACTTGAATAACTAAAGTAAAATATAAATTAATAATAAAGTTGCCATAAGCATCACAAACCATGCATGCATTGCAATATACTGCGTTTATTTATGCTGAAAAACCTTTCGATAGGGTAATATGGAGAAAGATGTTCGAAATACTGAAAGAAGTGGGAGTTGTAGAAAATAAAAACGAACCTGGGCAGGCAAGAATTGGGAGATGCATTATGAATTGTCAAGAAGCCCGACAGAAGGAAATTTGAATTTCTAGAAATGAGTTCTGAAAGTTAGCTGGGTGGAAAAGAGAAATAATGACGAGGTATTAAATCGAATACGAAAAAGAAAAGGAAAGCGGACATAGATAGTTAAATGAAAAAACAAATTATAAAACACACATTGAGAAGGGATCGACTTATCATACATAATGCAACTAGTGCGTTCTTGATTATCAAATAATCATTTCTGGTTACACGATATATATTGTCTGGCAATCACGCTTCTCTTTCGGAATCGCGTGTAAACAGAAATTATTTGATAACCAAGAAGACACGAGTTGCATTCGGCTAGATTATATCACGAGTCAATAAACAACGTTTGAATCGTTTATTTATAAATATTAAAAGTACAGTTAGTTAATTTGCCATTACGATTGTAGTATCGGCAGATAACGCGATGTTTTTGAAGGTATTTGACTATCAGTTATTAGTGAAGTAGGTATATGATTATCACCGTTGCTATATATATTATCAAAAGTTAGTAAATACGTAACTATGCAGTTTTGCCTTTTTTCATTGGTTGGTGTTATAGGGAGTGGTTTAATCAAAACAATAATAGAAGAGAGTGTTGAAGTAAGACGAAAACTTCGACTTTAATATACATATAAATCAAATAATGAAAAACACAAGACGAAAAAATTATAAGTGGAACGAAAAAGCTTCGGATCGACTGGAAACTAAGGAAAAGACGAATTCAAATTTCTTTACAATTTAAACTCTGATCTATTCCTTCCTTTAGATATCTATTAATTTGGTTGATTAGAAATTTTTTGTCTATTTCATCTATAACACGCATGTCTTACAGCGTAGGATTTTAATTGGAATTCTCCACCCATCCCTTAATCCCTTTCTGCTATGGTTCAGATTTTTATTTGGTTCAATATTTTCCCTCTTTACGATTTCTGTCAAATCGTCGTTCCATTGTATCTCCACCTACCTCTTCTTTTTTTTTCAACTATTCCCATGTTTGTTTGAATATCTTTAGTTGGTCTATCCTCCTGATAACCACACCAACTTATCTATTTCTTTTCTATTTCGCTCAATTAAGGGAATAAATCTAGCTCATCTCTTATGCTTTCATTCTGTATTCTATTTCTTCTTGTTGCTTGTTCCACAGACATTCTTTCAATTTTGCCCTTCATTTCTCAGATATTTCGGGTGATCTGTTATCTTCTTCAGCAGTCTTTACATTTTTATGACGTTTAGTGCTTTCTCTGAACATTCTATTTCATTTATATCGTTTTCTTGATTTTCCTGTGGTTTATTCTCTATTCTTCTCTCACATTTCTATTGGTTGTTTGCTTTCTTCCACTATTCATAGTATTGCTTCGATTTGTATTTCTTACATTCCTTATGTGTGTCTTCAAGCTTTCTTAAAATCTTCTAATTGTGTTTCTTTTTTTGATTTTCATTGAAATCTTGTTCCAACTTTCTTCAAAACTCTTTCCCCGCCTTCGCCATTGCTCGTTCTGTTATCTTTTTTATTTCATCTCATTTTCGATGGTAGGCCTCTTTGTCTTTTTTGCTTCTGGGGGAACTTTGTTTCACCCATACTGCTTTTTCCTCTCCTACTTTTTCCTCATCTCGATCCACCAATGTGTCCTTTTTTGGTTATATTTAATGTATTTTGCACACAAATATCTTCCGCTATATTTAGTATAGTGTCTTTTAATTTTTCCTATAGAATATCCATATCCCATTTTTAATTTCTCTTCTCCCCGTCCATCTTATTTAGAATTTCCGCTAATTCTCTTTGGTAGTCTTCAAGTTCCTCTGTTGGTTCTAAAACTTCTAGATTCTTCTGTATTTTCTAGGTTTTACTTTGCTAGATGTTGTAAATGTGCGTCTGCTATCAATACTTGGCGCTCTACTGATAGTTCTGCACCAATAATAACTTTTACATCTTGTATGAGGTATTTCATTGTTTTTGTATAGGTTATATAGACTTTGTTCTCTTGCTTCCGCTGCGTATGTCATTTTGTGGATTAATTTACGATTATAGAAGGCGTGTTCAATTAAGGTCTGATTTACCACTGGATATTTATTTTTCTCTTTATCCTTTTATTGTGCCACATAAAGTGTTTATTTTTGCTTTACATCTCTTAGTTAAATCCTGGTAAAATATCCTTATCCCTTACATATGCATTCTCCGTTGGATTATAGGTCTGTGCGATTTTTAACTTTTCCTCTGGTTCTACGCTTTTTGTGATAATCCTAGATTGTACTTCCCTGTTAATCAATCTTCCTTCAATCTCTGCATTCGTTATTATTCCAACGCCTTCTTTTGCTCGACTTCATATCTTCGTATCTTTATTTTGTTCTTTACGTATTCGCAAAATTTCAAGATAGACGTTTTCTAGAATTTGCTGGCATGAATAAAGATAACATTCTCTGTACGCAATGGAGAATTCAAAAACTCATTCCTTATTTATGACCTACTTTGATAAAGTGTTCAGAACAGTGTTTTTCTAAACTTAACGTGATTAGCTACATCGTCAACGTTGGCAGATTTACTACACCTATTAGCAGCTGAAACGTCTCCCTTATCAGGAAAGAGAGATAAATTCCCGGAGTTTTTACGGCGCACATTAAAACTTCTTCCCCTCGCTCATAACAATAAAAGCGTTTCTCAATCATCCGTGTTTTGTTCAACGTTCACGTTCAATCCCTACATCAATTTCTGGCGATTGAGCGTTGGCAGCAGCGTGTAGTGGGGTGGGGAACAGTCATGTTCGGCTTGCGTGCCATGGCCGCGATTTATTTGATGCTGCTGCAAGATCTGCATTGCTGCAGTATTATTCGCAATTTATGGGGCCATTTCGGAATAAAACACTCCGACTAAATCGGGAGCACAATGCTGTTAGAATAAACTTCAAAAACGGGTTTGCATTTCCGCCCCATTAGCGCCGGAGCTGGAGTGGAATTCGCTCCCAAATTGCCCAATAAACTTAAAAATTAGGTACTATCTGATCCAGCTCCAGAATTAGCACTTCTGGGTAGTAAGCATCCTTGGTGGTTTATCATTGTTCGTTTGGAACTTTAATTGTTTTTGACCAAGGCCAAAAGTAAAAAGTAGTAATACTTGAGGATGCAGGGGAGATTTTAATTTCTAATTCCTCTCTTTTTTCTGATTCAAAGTCGTGCCAACAGTTTGAAATTAATGACGAACGCAAGAACAAAGCACACAATTTATAAATTTCTTTAAAATCCTTGCCTAAAAGCCAATTGGCTAACTGGTAGGGTTTGCAAATGCAGATGCTTTTAGAACGTTTGATAAATAAAGGGTGCGTTGCGAATTGGTTCTCTGGATCTTGCGTCAAGTGTATTAAGTAAGGAATGGCTCCTACAGCTCTTGTACAACCATCGCTTTATCTTTTAAGCCATTAATGCTCTAAGATATATTAAGGGCATTTAACCTTAATTGGAACTAGCACACTAAGCCGAACTTGGTTTTTATGTAATCTGTTTTCATTTCCTTTATCTGTTTAAATGCGAAACTCCTTTTCTAATTAAAACTTAAGATAGCCTTCCAAAATAAATTCCTGCTATATAGGTCGACACATTATTTTCCAGTGTAAGCATAATTTGTACATTTTGTTTATTAACTTAAAAAGTGGGTCTTGAGTTTCTCAGACGCCCTTAATAATCAATACTAGACCTAACAAATTCAAGTCATTTTTTCCTTCTCTTCTTCCAAATAAGTCTTAGTCGTTTGATTACCTCTAGAAAAAGGACAATTGATTCCAGGACAAACTTTTCAGCAAAAGTATAAAATCATTGTACTGCGAACTCCGTCTGTTTAAAAAATCTCGCGTGCTACAATCCTTTACAAACAACCCCGAAGCGGATGGCGTCTGGTTAAGTTTTCACCTAGCTACTCTACATGCATATAGAGCAGATGAAAAAGGTACCTTCTGCTCCAGCTTCTCACGAAGCTCTAAACGGAAAGCCGTTTCTACCGGTCACGCGTGGTGTTCCGTAGATATACGCTACGTGCGTAGACGTGCGATGAAAGTGACTTCGCCGATCAAATCATTATTGACACGCTTCCGCTCTCGAAAGATCCTGTCGGATTCCACGTACAAACAGAAATCCAGGCAAGCTACTATTAGATTAGTGAATCCGCGTAGTTCATCAAACACCCTTACAAAGTTATCGATCATCAAGACACAACATTTTTGTGTTTCCCTAATTTAGAGAAAAAAACAATATTGTAGACGATACTTGCCTTGTCCCACAGCAAACCTGTTTATGACGTAATAATAAGTCTATTTCCTCATCTTGTAAAATGTTTGCAATTTAAATAAAAATATGGTTTCACTTGTCTGCTATACTAGAAAATGTTTGTACCAAAGCTACTATTTTTAGAGAAAGCAGTACGCCACATCTTGAAATAAACTGTAGGTAAACTTATGATAAACTTATTGAAATGCTACACAACATTCAGGGCGAGAGCAACGATATTCGAAAAATTAAAAAATTAAAACAGAAGGCACATGTAAGGACAGGCATCTTAAGATCTGATCACGCCTGCATGCAACAAGGAGTACGTCAGGGATGAGTACTATCACCCCTGCTGTTCAACCTTTACTCTAATTGAATATTCAAAGAAGCACTGGAAATGTGGCATACATTTGGATAATAAGCTAAACGCTGACGCTATTGCCATTCTATCGGACGCAATAGAAGCTCTTCTACTACGTCTAAATATTAAGATAAATGAATTAGGGGAAAGATTAGGATTCAAAATCGGTGCCACTAAGACCAAGTTTATTGTTTTTAGACTAGTCTACGTCGATACTGCCCTTCAACTAAATGGCAATTAAATTGAACGAATAAGTCAATTCAGATATGTTGGAAGTATCATTATGCAAGCACTAGAACCCTAGACCCTGATAATGACATAGAATGTCGAATAGAGAACCAGAACTTACACCAATGAAGAACGGAGTGCTATGTATGGTCAGTACTAATGTATGAAGTAGAGAGGTGGAAAATCAAGCATTTGAAACGTGTATTAGCTTAAACTGATTAATCGGCGCAAACTTTCAAAATCAAATGACTACATGGATACAATTGCAGGTCGAACTAGCTCAATGAAGACGGCGAGCAGTTCTTTAAGTAATCAGATTAATTAAAAACCAAACAGGGTGCCAACGAATCTTTTAACTAACGACAAATGTATCCAGGCACCACAGAGAATTCTTAAACTCAAAGTAGCACAATAATCTGAAAGAAAGCACGCGAATCCAGGTAACAGACGAAAAACAAGACAGTCTACTAATATCACATTATAATGACCACATATTACTAGCAATTAATACAGGGTGCAGGTAATTATGAAAATAGAGTCAATAAATATATGCGACAATAAGGTCATAAATCAAGTGGTCATATAGGCAAAATCAAAATTATTTATATAAGCAACATTAAGGTGTACTTTCAATTCCATAAATCTACGTGCGAATAATTTAGCAAATACAACAGTTTAAAGGTGCAACTATAAATTACATTAAATGCTACCACAACAGTTTAAAAGGTGTAACGGAGATTACTTTATGCTCCGAGGATGAAGGTCGTTAAGTGCATGGAGTTTACTCAGTTTGTGAAGCGAACGGTAAATTGACGGTAAAGTCCAAAGTAAAATCTACAGGATTCTAAGAAAATAAAAGTAGATAGTGCAGCAACAGTAATCGCTGCGGAATACTCAACACTGGATCGACATAGTCAGTGATATTTTCCGCCTTGTGGACGATAGATCGACTTTGTGAAAATTGTAATGCGGCGATTTGGAGAGTCCCATGTTGTGCTCAAAATTTCAACGGTTATTTTAGATAACCTTTTGTTAGAAGCCAAATTGTATCTCGAAGGTTTGTAGCTCCTATACATTTATAAATTAATTTTCCCCTCTCTTATTTGCAACTAGCTTAATAGCAATGAGACTCACTTGATGCCAGCTTCGACGGTGGCTCTTGTATCGCTAATTACAGTAAAAACCCACACATTTGCAGTGATGAACAACGCATACCAGTTGCAAACTAACTATACTTTGGATTCCTTCACCCTCTCCGGTGATCACTTCGTTATTCCGTCACTCAATGACGCGCCCTTTCTTTTGCTAGCTTACTATCTCTAAACCTCCAAACTAGAATGTCTGCAGAACTTTGGCACCTCTATGCAGCTGTCTGAACGACGCTTTTAGCTCTTATAATTTCCCAAGGAACCGCAGGAACACCGTTTTTTGTCTGGCTCTGTGTCCAGGTTATACAACGAGTTCACCTATTATTTACTTCTGCACCTGAACGAAGGACTTTTACTCATCGTGAACACGTCTCCGTCGCCGTCGCCTGGAAGTTTAAAGCCGAAATGTATGCTCTCTCCGCAAAAATCGGCCGCTTTCGACATGTGCACCAGCATTATCACAAGGTATGCCTCGATGCCATATACAGAAAGACATTGGCGAGGTTTTAAATGTTCTCTACTAGCTGACCAACTCATTGGAGGTCTAATTGCTCGTGAACTTAGCACCCTTAACCCCAAATTTCAAATACCCAAATTAACTGGTTGATGAGGGAGTCCCCATGTGATAAACTCGCCTTCTTTCTGAAAGCGGTAAACATAACTTTCACCTTGTTTTCGGTAACCTTTTACGACCACCATAAAGATTACAAAAATGGGAGCTGCAAGTCAAGCTCACCAAATAGTAGGTAGTACTTATTGCGAATGATGCGAAAAAGAATGTACAAAAATAACAAGAGAAGAAGGAAGAGAGACAATAAAAAACAATAATCTTTCTCGTGATAGCATCAAGTTGATAAGAGCCAAAACCATACACCTAGCCTATGGTTCTGCAGATAATACTTAGCTAGAGCTAGAGCTTAGAAAAAGGCTAGTGTCAACTAATCAAAAGCTTGTGCCAATAAAATTAGTGTTTTACAAATGAACAATGTATTCGAATTTGAACGCCGCCATTAAATCATATTCAGCGTTTAAATTATCAGTGGGTGAAGATTCGGTGATAAGAACAAATTCCCAGTAGTGCACGAGTTTTGCGAGCAGCTGATCACGACACATCCTTACCCTGATCCCCCCAGGAAAAAGCCCACAGAGCTCCAAATGTCCTCCTGAACTCCAAACTTGAAACTGTTCTCCTAGCCTCCGTTTTCGATACCGGAGGATACCCCTAAAACCAATGCTTAATGTACTCTTTAGGATGCCGCTTTTGGTACCGGAGTACACTTCTAAAAGTCAGCTCTTAAATAGATCACCAGCTCGCCCTTTTCAGTACCAGGGGATATACCACTTTCTCAGCTGAGAGCTCCGGAGATAGGCCATTAGAAAAACTTCCAGGCCCCAGACGGGGCTCTCCACAATTACACTGATCGCCGCGTCATAAGCACATCCCAAGGCTAATTACCACCGTAGCAGGATCATTTCACGACATTTCCTAGCGAAACTTCAGCTCCTGCAGCGAGTACGAGGACGGAAGCAAATTTATCAGCGGTGCCCAAGCAGAAAACTCAAGCACTGTCGGGGTATTTCAATAGTAAAATTTGGTCCGGTACATACTCATTTCGCCTGTCCAAGTTGACGAGAGACGCCTTGTAATCTCTGGTCTACACGTCCACGCCCAAAAAGTGATCCAAAGGGTGCGATTTGTCTCTAAATAGCTGCACGCGGTCACACCGATAAAAACAACCACCCGCGCCGCCATTTAACATTGTTAGTTTTAGTTCTAGCCACAACCAAGCGCAGTACCGTTATCAAAGCACTTAGACCCCAGCAACCCCTTCGCTGACGTACCGCATTCACTCGAATTCATTTTATTTTGCTACTACACTGTACGTTTTAAATTTAAGTTTATTTATAGAAGTCACGTCTAATAAACAGTAGACTTAATCTTTCTAAAGTGTTCTGAATCTAATGAATCGAAGCAATCGACAAGCTCTCTGCTACTAGGTGCCCCAAATGCGAAAAACTAATTAAAAGTACAGTAGCAAGCTGACAGCATTAGACGAATAATGTTTTGAGGGTTTCTTGAAAGAATCTTTCGTTGAAAGTATACCGCAATTGCAGTGATATAAGTCGTCAAGAGACTCTACAGCACCTTTTTGTGAGGTATTTTCTTATATAATCACGAATTATTGTTTATTGATGCGCTTATAGCATTTATAGCCTTGTTTATCCTTGATTAGAAGCTAAATATTTACTTTTTAACCTACGTAGTATATACAAATATTTCTCGCTTTATATCTAAATAGAAACTGGCACAGCAATAATCGTTTGCTGCAATTGCAACTAAATATACAACAATTCCAGCGGTTGTAGTAGGACACAAGTAATATGAATGAATACACGCTCTAGAAAACAGAATTATTATAATTGTAAATTACTTTTAAAAGCAGCTTAAAACCGACAACCATATTGCTATCGAGTTACATCAATAAAACGTTATAAAAATGCAGATGAGCACAGTATCGAGTGTTCAAATTACACAAGGAACGTACTTTGTGTTATGCAAATGGCCACTTTTAAACCGGTTCTGTGGGCAAATATGGCCGGTGTGATTTAAATTCAAAAATTAAACTTATTGTGGCCAAACACAGTCTTAATTAAAAGTTGTTCTGTTCACGTATAGCTGCAATACGTCACCAAAATTTCATTTGTATTTAGTGCTATACTTTACTTATACATATTTATTTACCCGGTTTCCCTGATTATCTGCTGTGCTGTGCCAAGTGGCTGCGGACGTGTATGGATTTTGCAACAGCTCACGAATGTGGCGCTGTTTAGGCCCCGAAAAATGCCATCGATCGCCGGGACGAAACCCGCACGAGCATGCAAAACAATCGTGCCAATCTGTCGTTAAACGGGATTTCTTTTCTCAGGTTGACACAGGCTGGAAATTAAATAGAGTGGCCGAAGAAGAGATTGTGAAAACCTGGAAATCGAAAGTAATTTTCGGAATGACTTAGACTTAGCAAGGTTGATATTTTTAGCAGACTCAGATTAACCAATCGATCAATCACCAGTGGTAATTGTCAATCAGTTGCAGTGTTTTAATTTGCTTTATAGTGAACATATGACGTTCAGTAACCGTACCTGCGGCTGTTACTAGTTTTCCGCCAACTGAGCCAACTGTTGGGTTCGCAATTTTTGGGGAACTTATGTGACGTCAGTGAACATTTTGGCACGTCAATGAGTAATCCATTCAGTTGTCACCCCCCTGTGAGCTAAGAAGTAGAACCTAGATGCTAGAGTATTTACAGTAGAGCAGTTGCTCTTGTGTAAAAGATATTCTCTCCCGTACCTACCTAAAATATTACTATAGATATTATACTTGATATGCATATTATTTATTTAAAATAAAATACATTTGCTATTAAGTAATTATCGTGTTATCTTTTTTAATAAATTAATTGTAAACACTTTGTCTAATGCTGATTTAAATACCGGGTTTACTACTATTCTGGATATGTTTTAAATAATGGGAACTTAATTCAAATATAGCGATCCAACGTCACCATTCGCAAAACAAGTTCGCTATTATTCTACAATTATCTGTGATTACGTAATTTTTCCTAGGTGATAACGATTGCAGTAAGTAAATACACAGCACAAACACGTTTGGAATTCACTAAATTCTATCTTTTAGGATGAACTTTCATGACCTTTCTGTTGATTTTCCTATAGAAACTAGGGCTTAAATCGATCCCCAGAAAGTCCCACGATGTCTGGGCCCCTCTTTCTTTGTTGGGCTGCAGATACAAGCCGCTGAACGCCCTGTAAAACGACTCCTGCAGCTCTACCGTTGAGAAAAATTTCTCCAATTTAGCCGTTGCCTCACATCCAGGGCTCCACTGCTTCCCACAAAGTTAGCTGTCTACTACATCTAGGCCACAGAGCTCCAATTGCACTGCTAGAACGTCGTACACAATATCCGAAAATTCAGCCAACACTGGATGCACACATTAAACGCTATTTAAAGTCTGCAGAGGTGCCACGAATCATTACAACCTACTACAGCACACCCAAGGGATATAGAATTAATTTTCAAACACACTGAACTGGGAAGAGGGGATTTATTTACGTATTAGTAATTATTTATTGGGGAAGCCAAATTGACACACTTCACAGCTTGGCTTTCTTTCCCCAATTGTTTGTCTTCGATCTTACATTGTTTTACATTATTTCTAAGCCTTCTCTGATTACATTTTGTTGTTCAAATCAAGGCTAACACTATTTTTAATATTATTTTACAAATTATTATCAAGGCCAATGCTATTTTATACAATTTGCAAAAATTAAACTAGCATATTTCGGGATCATTTTATAAAGTATTATTTGATATGCTTGAAATATTAATTGCTATTATGATTATAACGGCTTAAAATGTGTTTATAGCAATATATTCACTTTAACAACACGTCCACTGTTTTTCATCTATCCATCACTATTTCCCACAAACAGTACTAACCAACAAGTCATAGAATAAAAAACAGTATAAAATGTTAAAGAACAGAAAATCACCCAATGTGTAAATAGTCAGCGAACTAGCGAATTACAGTGAGGTACTATAAAATACACCAAAGGACTAAAATAAATTAACCACCATGCCGATATTCAAGGAAAGAAATTAATGTGTTACACCATCATGACTATAGCTTTTGATAAAATTAGATAAAGATTACATACCGATTCGCCCTGTATCGTTTCGCCTTTATACATTTTGCCTTTTAACATTTTTCCCTTTAACTTTGAAATAAAATAGACAATAAAACAAAATAGTTAGATTAGACCTAACCTCACTAAACCTAACTTAACAATAAAACAAATTCATTATCTATTTTATTTTATTGTCTATTTTTGTTCTAAAATCCAGAGGGCGAAATGTATACAGGCGAAACAATAGAGGGTGAAATGTTAGAAGGCAAAATGTAGAAAGGCAAAACTATACAAGGCGAATCGGGAGGATATGATTATAAATATCCTCCTAAATGATGAACAAGTGCCCCACCTGATCGCGCATGTTATTCCAGCTTAGTACACGCAATACGATAACGATCAAACTGAATACCGAACTAACACAAGAAATATCGCTGACAGCCTGAGCCCTTTCTTCTTCAAACTAGTAATGAATAAAATAACCAAGGACGTAGCGAAAACGAGCAGTGGATACATGTCGAAGTGCCAATGCCTGAAAATGAGAATAATATTCACGTCTAGTACATAGATTCCTTTCAATAACTGCAAATACAGCTCTCTCTCTGGTCAGAACTTGAATGGGAGTTCCACGGCTGCATCTCTCGGCGGCCTCGTGGTACGGCTATCACGGAAAAAAGTTGGTCCCGGCGGTCATTAAACATCATGACAGTCGTTAGTGGGGTTGGAAGTCCTCATAACTGCACAGCGACGCCTATAATTGGCCTAACGGCTGTTGGCTGAGTGCAAATTAAATAAATAAATAAACGTCAACAAAGAGTAAACGAACTACATGACATTATCCACAAAAAAAATAACGAGACGTAAACTTAATCATTAATGTTACCCTTATATTTTACCTTGGTTAATGATTATTGTCAAATAGCTGATATCTTACGTTTCTAGTCACGGGTCGAATAATTCAGCTTTATACGTTTGATGGTTTTCAAAATTGCAGGTTTTTTGCTTAGCTGTAGCAGTACTGTCACTCTAATAGTGTCAGTGATCGTTCACGTCTCGATATGCAAGGATGCTGAATACGTAGCATCTCAACAATCGTATACTGTAAACGATCTTTAAATACCTGGCGTTAAGTGCTTTCTATGATTTCCTGAGGAAACTTCCGACTTCTCCACTGAATTTAGAAGTTCTTGTAGATCTTGCAAACTCATTGTTAGCAGTACTCTATCATCTTCATATCTGAAGTTATTGAGAACCACGCCATCTATCATTACGTCTTCCGTTTTTCTTTCGAGAGCTGTTTTAAGTATTTTCTCTTTATCAAGGTGAAAAGCATTGACGTCAGAAAGTAGACTTGTCTAACTCCTTTCAGCATTGTTTTTGCAATGATATTTCCTGGTCTACCGTAACAGCAGCAGCTTTATTCGAATAATGATTATTAACTCGTCATGAACGTTTTTCAAATGCTTTTTGACATCCGGATTGAACCAGTACTTGAAAGTGAAACAGTGTTCCCCTGCTACCAAATCCAATTCTGAAGATAAACTGGGTGTTGCTTAAATTTTTTTCCATCGATCCAGACAAGAATCACAGGAAAAACACATTGAAAACATGGCTCATCAAACTTGTGGTTCTATATTCGCAATAGTATTTTGCGCTAGATATTTTAAGTAATGATACAAAGCTGGACTTTAGCTTGTATTCAATGGATATTTCCTAGCAACTGAACTAGCAGATTGAGAGATGCCTCTTTCTTTCAGTACCTTTAATACTTCGACGCAAGCTCCATCTGAATGTGCCTCTTCCATTTTGCTAATTTTTCTCAGCTGGTTGTCAATATGGTATCATGTTCGTCCAATAGGATCTCATTAATCTTGCTTTTAAAATACCTAACCAATTGCTTCACCATTTTATACACATTGAATTAATCATGTTTAACTTCCAATTCTTCAATTTTCCGTTGACCTCGGAGATATCTAGCATGGTTTCTGATTTCAATTAATTGTAAGATAGCATCCGTCAACAATATCTTATCCTTCTCTCTTCTACTTGCTTCCAAATTGCCATCGTTGACCATCTTAACTGTAGTTTTAATCCGGTCGCATGTCGCTTCCACCTGATCGATATCTAACCTCTATATATGTCTGATTTCAACAGATTTCGCACTTTAAGTTTCAAAAAGACGCATCAACAATGTTAGCAAAGTAGATGTGAAATTCAAAATCTTAAGGGAAGTTATGCAAATACGCTAGTCTAAGTTGAGTATAATTATGGTTGTTGCTCTATAATAAGTTTAAATGAACAAAAGGAGAAAAGTCAGGGTTTAAGCTTAGGTAGGACTTCATAGCAGCGAAATTAATACAACTTGTACTTAAAGGACATGACTTTATTCATATAATGCAAACACAGTTGCATGAAAAGTACAATAAAAGCTCAATAAACCAAGAGTAACAACTATTCTTAAAATCATAATTAATAGCTATTTACCTGAAATCGTACACGCAGTATCATCTTTGTTCAGAAGCAGTGCAAACCAAACGAAGAAAAACTCTTTCTCTCGTAATATGACTCAATGAAAGCCTATTTCTTGTGTTGTTAATTGCACTATATAAACACACACCTGCAGTGATGACTAATGAACGCCGGTTACACGATACCTAGACTTGAATTTTCACTGCTTTCCACGGCGATGACTTCGTTCTCTGTCGCTGTGGCTTCCTTCACAGCTTCCTTCATCCGCTCCTATGGCGACTCTTAGCTACCGCCCACAGGCCACTATTTCAACGTTTGCTTGCTCTGGTAGCTTCTTAAGACAAGTAGAATTTTGCCTTCACTTGGAGTGGGATTGTGGCCAACAAAACGCTTTATAGGCCGAGGGCGAGATTGCATAATTCCCAATTCCCCATGTACACACTCATCTGCGCCATTTTAAAACTAACTAAATATAATTATAACTACAAGACATACCAATCGGCTGTATATTGACACGTTATTTCCAACAAACTCGGAACAGGTTCCCGTTTCAGTATACATTCGCCAAAAAACAATTGAAGGGGCAGATAAAACCCAATTTAGCGAAGCATTATAAATCCATGGCAAACAAATAGATATATCGTATGTTTTTAAATATAACATTAGGAAAAATCATAATTTTAAGTCTTTTAGTGACACGAGGCACGCCACAATAAGATAAAGAAAAATATAAATGCCAAGAAAATGGTATCATGTAGGGCATTAACAGTTACTGCATCTATGTAATGTTTAATTTTTAATTCTTTAACCAGCAAAAATAAAGCACGTAGTACTGTAAAACAACCATCCTACATATTTAGCAAACAGTAATTACCTCAGAATTGTGAAATGGTAGATAAAATATTTAAAGTAAATAAAGAACAATAAACACAAAATGAGACGTGAAGCAGAATATTCATATTAGGACGAGGCAACGTATACAAAAGAATGGCAAGCAAATAGATCATTGCTAAGAACTATTTAACCGCGGAAATCGTGTTGACGACAAGCAACAAGCTTAAGGATCCGGTAGCTCAGCGTGAGAGCGAATCTTACACTTCCAAAATGGTTGTACTTGGAGAGATACGGAAACAAATTCTTGTTATGTTGAAAGACGCCACCCGTTGTTTTGTCTGCCTATGATGTACTGGAGGAATCCACCAAGAAAAATCCTCGGATACGGGATATACGTACTATTGCCACAAAAAAACAGAACAACACTTTTGTAGCTGCGTGAATTTCAACTTTTAACTGTCAACTGATATGTGAATAGATTTGAAATTATTTCAACGTCACTGTCAATAATACCTATAATGAGCTTAGTTTCAAAAAAGGATTATTTCTTGCTTCGAAAACGGTACAACTATTCGGAAAATTGCACATTTATCTAGTTTTATAATTGTTTTGTATTCGGGGTTTTTATATTAAAATTTGATATGACATATGACAGGTTTGAATTATCTGCGCGATAGTTAAAGTCAATTTATCTACTAAAATAATGAAACTGCATGGTTCTGGATTAAGAACTTACGCTGGTTTGGTTGGTACCAATAGTGCGTTCCCAGCGTGACGCCACGTTTCGTGATAAGCAAACTTTCGTATGTAATCGCCTGAGGAAAGATTCAACAAGGAAAGACAGTACTATTACACTGTTGCAGAGCGCTGAAGGCGTTACTGCACTTCTAACGGAGATACGCCCCAAAACATATTTCACAACATGCAACTTACTTATTAGTTTAGTAAATGTTCAAAATTTTCTTTAAATAATACATGCAATACTAAATAATGTTTCTTGAGCTGGGTGCAAAAAACGCAAGAATGAAAGCGACCCTCGCCGGAGCTAGGTAAAAATCTGGCCGGGCGATGGCTCAGTAGCAAAAATTGATAGAAGAGAATAAGACTGTCTTCATGGCAAAGGTAGTACAAGATAAGTTAGTCAACTACAAATGGATTATATCTTAATTAACTACGTGTTTGACGACTAAATAAAATATTTACTACCATGCCCATGTATACATATAGTTTGGACTTGCTGACTGATTTACGGCCACTCATGCATTTTCTCTCTTCAAATATTTAACGCTAGACATTCAGGACAAACAATGTTAATACATAATAAACAATTTTACGTGCTTTGTCTTCCTCTTAATGTCTTCGGCAAAAAAAGAAATAAGTCCTTCTAAGGACTAACCAGGAGTTAATTCACTTGAGGACGAGAGTATATCAGAAATTCCTGAAACGTCGTGTGTAAACACCCGAGACAGTGGAAAAAAGTCCGATGAAACATCATAACAGACCACTCTCAAAAATTATATCATTCAGAGAACATCGTCTAATTATGTACTAGCTCGTCAACGCAAATCACTGAAAAGTATATTTTAATCAAAATTAATTTCTGGTGTAGGAAATCAACGTATGTTAACGTGAATTGTTGCGCCATTTCTTTGGTTTGTTTTAAAATGGACGCTTTTACCTTCCGGGATCTGACAAAAAAAGCAAAACGTTCTGTGAACGGCATTAATGATCGTCTCAGAAGTTTCTAGGCTCGCAAGCTAAAATTGTGTTGCAGTAATATACCTTCTATAGTGGAACCACTTGACGTGGTGACACCGCTACGTCCTTAAACCGGGCTTCTCTTACCATGTGAAATATCCTGACATTTTTGTTGAGCAATCTTTTGTCTTCTGGGGTCTTGAAATAACTCTCTTTGGGATTGCACTTCCATGTTGTTCTAAAACCAGTACTTCTGTTGCTTCAGATTATCTTCTACGTTACAAAATTGTACTGTTTATTATTAATTATTTATTACATAGATTGTACTTGTTTGACGATTATTGCTTAAGTGATCTTTTCCATTCACTACATTTTTAAAGTGAGCCATGCAAGCGCTTGGTAATAGTTGGCTAACGATTACTCACATAGGTTGAATTTGAGCACATTAAAAGAGTACTTGGAGTTCCAATTCCGCTGATAGTTACCGCGGAGCGGTGTTATATTATTCTTAAGTTATTTGACTGCTATTAAATATCAACATTCTATTTTTCCATTACTAACTGACTACGATTCGCTTTGAATTCTTATTAGCTTTTGATGAATGTGTTATCTTCAGATCGAGGTTTAGTTATTAAGTCACATACTTTTTGGTTGGTGATGTTAATTGGCCCCATAATATACACAGTTTCCAAGTCTTAGCTTCAAATACCGCACACAATTTTAGTTTACCTCTGCTTGTTTCGTATTGCAGCATGTTTACTAATAATGGTCAAAACAATTCCTCTAAAAAATCAATAATCCTGCACCTTTGATTCTAGTAGTACTCTTTTTATGTATCGCTGAAGCCGCTGAACGCTACACTCGAGTTCTCCCAACCGAAAAAACATGAAACACGAGCGCAAGAGATATAAGCAGATAAGATCCTTGTTAGAAAGGAATTTCTCTAATTTACTCGAGATATAATAAAGCTGTTAGTTTAAATTGCGTGTTCACGGCACATTAACTTCTTCGCTTTATTGAAATAGCTATGTTTAAACTAATACCTTCAGGGAGCAAATGTTGAGCAACATTTATCTAGCTTTATATATATACGCAGACTTGTTTTGGCTAGTTTCATGTCGGCAAACATTAATCACTCCACCCTCTCTTCAGTTTGCAGACAGCCAAAGTAATATTTAATGGGAAACTAATTTGAAACTTTAGTCCCGATTAGTAGTAGAAGAAGCTTTTTCGCAAGTAGCATTGACCGCAAATCTTGTCGTTATATGTTATTCACCGATTACATACACAAATAAAACTGTTGGATAACTGTAGTTAAGTCATTCAAGCGAAGTCACTTAGTCCTCCAAAAATAACATAGGGAAAACTATATGTATGTATGTTACTATACTTTCTACTATTTATAGAGGCTCCGCATCAAAATATTTTCCACGCAGATAAAATTAGAACACGAAACATACTAAATATTCAGAAAATAACATTTAGGAATACTTTTTAATGCACAGCATACTCTGTGAAGCAAATATAAACAGAGGTGTTGAAAAACCGCCTGCAAGCGAAAGCAGCAACACAGATTTGTGTAAAGTGTTTGATGTACGCAATATTTCAAAAAAATGTTTTGTTTCAGGGATGAGTCTACAAACTGCTTTTTCCCAAGAATCCAGTGGAGTGTTCTAAAGCACTGTGTTTGACGAACGTTACAGATTCCCTAAGTAAGTTTGATTTATGTTGTACTACGATAGGCAATTTTAAAGATAAATGAAAGCGCTAAGTTAATTTTCCGGATCAGTCAACTTTATCACCGTTGTTATTGTCTCGTCTAAAGTGGTTACCTCCAATAGCTATTGACGAGTTTATTTTCCTTGACTAATGTATTATATAACTATCACCATCATAAATGCTATACTGTCTTTGCATATTATTGTGAAACATTGTAATACAAATTGTATTTGCGCACCCATTATCGACGACCATTCTTAACATACAGGAAGCACAACGGAGGTAATAGGTTACATGTGACATGCATTACGTTCTCCCGTATTGAAACTCACAAAATTCAACGAAATTTAATGTGACTTAAAACTTACTTAACTCATAAGTTCAAATCCATTGCCACTCCGAAAAAAATTCGGCTACAGCCAGATTTCAACCTTTGTCCACCTCGTTGCTAATCGGGCTACTTAACCACTTAACCACCCAGCTGGCCCTGTGCTTTATATTAGTAAATATTAAGAGCATTTGTGACAGTACCAATTAGAAATCATTGAAATTGTTGGAAATAGTAGAAACAATACAAATTAATACAGTCAAACAGGTGCAAACTATGTTATTGTTTAAATTGTTGTGTACGAACTTGGGATTTAACTATCTTCAGTATAATTACTAACCGCATTTATACTCATACACTTATAATTTTTATATTCTATTATCTGGTATTGGTTTGGTTCTGAAAAACACTTTGAAACACTTTTGAACTATCTCACCTTAGTTGTTGTGGCGTATCCTATTTGTTTCTTAATTGTTACCTACTCAGCTAACTATTGCCTCATTATTGTATTCATTGTAGGCGTCCTACTACAATTAAATTTTTTAACTTTGAAGGTTACATACAGTATAACGTAGACCTGTAAAAGCTAAGCCATCTTGCAAAATATAACACATAAGGATGTTTGGAATCCGATATAGATCATTCTTCTCACAAGAATCGATCTTTAGCAGTATTTGAGAATGGCTTCATCACCAGCTGAAGAGACTTTGAAGTGACAGACACAAAATAGAAAAGCATCCATAACCAGATGTCTCCAAAGAAGAGTAAAGTACCGATAGAAGACTTTTAACCGATCTCAAACGTTAAACGTGCCACCGACTTGCTCGGGAGAATGGGTGGAGTTCAAGTTACCTTAATAGCTGAGGAAATAAATTATAGCGGCACCAAATGCTTTTACCTCCCCCATTCACCCCTGGAGTGGACGAGTAGCCAATAAATTAATCAATCGAAGCCAAAACTCAAGTGAAATCCACCGAATATCATATAATAACAGTTAACAGACTTTGAGCAATAACATATGTAGTATAAAACGATACATAATTACAGTATTTAACAAACAACTAGCACACACATATGCAAACATTACAAAATCATATATGCATAGCTCATCAGGAGCCTCAATTTATAATACTACCAGTGAGTATTCACTAAATGTGCATTCTAAAATAAATGACTCACTGACTGTGATCTGCACTTCACAAACTAAATGTAGTAAGTTTAATTACAAGGGATTTCTATTAAGTGGATCAAAATACATCCAGGCATTTTTACCCACACCAAAATAAAATTTGGCCACCACTGTAGCAATAGGAAGTATAAAATTGTAAAGTTTAAAACAGCCTGGGTACAAGTGTAAAAATTACGTTAGCCTATCAGCGATTTAATTAACTCAAGCATACACCTAACTTAGAAAGTAAAAATTTACAACAAAAAACACTTCTGGCAATTCCAAATAAATTAAATAACTTGATTACCTATAATACAATTGTGAAACCTGAATGTATACAAGTATGGTAACGAAATCTGGATTTATACAAGTAAAGTGCTGTAGCCCAAATGTGTGGAAGTAAAACAGGGTGATGCTTGAAGTCAAATGGGCAGAAATAATTCCTACGGTAACGGTAATTGAACTTAACCTCTAAAGGCAGACAGGATGATCTTACTACGCTTAATTGAATTACAGAGTATATATTGCTAATACTAGAACATATATGGAATTTAATACAGCGCGTACAAGGCCTAATCTCTTACTCCATAACGCAGATCTGACAGTGTCGAGAGGAACAATTATAGCAACATTGACAATTTGGTTGCATCTTGTATGTTGTTTATTTCTCTTACATATTCTGTTCTAATTCTATCACGGAATGTCTTGCCATGTAGAGCTCGTGTTATTATCACATCTGCCGTTTTCATCATTTGCATCTAACCTTGTTACTGAGGCATATGTCATGATAGGTCTAATAGCTGTCTTATAAATTCTTATCTTACTATCATTGTCAAAATGTTATGTTCAGACATCCCGAAAAATGCTTGTAGTTTTCAGTTTCATCACTTCTTGTTGTAGATTTCCGTTAGTTGTTATTACTAGCTCTAAATAGCAGCATTTTATGAGTTTTTCCTTAGACTAGCCATGAATATTAACTTTACATCATATGGGCTCCTTATTTCCTTAGTTATTACTTATCATACATTCTGTGTTTTCGGCGCTAATATCAATTTTGAGATGTTTAGCATCCTGATATGTTTTATCGGACTTTTTCCACTGTCTAGTGTGTATATCACAAGACGTTTCTGAAGTTTTTCATCTACTCTCGTTTTCAGGTGTTCCTAGTTAGTCCTGAGAAGGACTGATATTGTACGCCAAAAAATTACATTCAGGGAACAATTTAGCATCCTGGTTGAAAGAGTGGAGGGGCCTTTGTAGTTTTCCATTTTATATTCTGCTTCTCTGGGGAGGTTGTCTATGATTTTATCCATAACTGAGTTGAATATCCACTATCTTATTCCGCTATGTATTTGTATTCCTTCACTTGTGACTGATGGCATGCAGTTTTTTTATTGTATGTACCAGTGGGATTATCCGTTGGCTTATTTCTTTTTCTTTCATTATGTCAATAATGTTTGTGATGTGCACTGAGTCGAATGATTTGGTCATATCCACAAAATATATGAACTCTGGTTTTCTTGAATTCTATAAACCTTCCTTTTTAAATACTGGTTGTTTTTCTCTTATGTGGATATATTTACTAATTATTACCAAGATGACTTTGGTGAATACTTTAAGAGTAGTGTTGAGAAGGGTGATGTAGCAGTAATTTTCTGATGATGTTTTCTAACTTTTCTTAAATATGGGAGTCATTTCTTACAAGGAAACCCCCTCTTACGAAATTCAAACTACTTAATCTCGCTTCAATTAAAACACATACTACACTTTTCTTGACAAGAAATCAACAGTATGAAATCTGATGCAGCTACATTACACAACACATCAAAAATATATTTCTTGCGCAAGATAGCAGCAAATGCTGAGACCCGCAATAAATCAGCCTTAATCTACCTACACGCGTGGCGTCACGGTGATATATAAACACTACGAACCGCTCCCTGACCGCTATCTAGCTAGTACCAATCTTTCAAACCGACCTAACACGTATGATGACTTTTAATTCATTGTTTTTTATCTAGTGTGTTCACCTTTATTATTGTCTGTGGGTAAACTGTCCTGCTTGTTAGGGCATAATCTCTTCTGATGTTTTGTCATGTATATTTCTATATACATATATTTTATTCTGTATATTCTATATATTATAACTAACATGCAGCCTAATTATAAAGCAAATAAAAAGGATATTGAGTCCAATAGGACGGTTTTATCATTAAAATGTCTATATCGTACAATAGTATCGGCAGTTCTTCAGTAAATTCGACTGTCAATTAGCTAAAACAAGTATAAGTGCGAAAGAATCATTGTTATTAATTTATTTCACATGTGAAGGTATAACCGATACAATTTGGTTGTCCATTTGTTGGTTTCAAGGGCAATTAAATTTGGTTAAAGATGGTAAACTTTTGTACTAAATTATTCTATTTGTCAGGTTTTATCTGTATCATAAAAGATAACACAAGCTTATTTTTTACATATTTGTTGTATAAAAGGGTTACTGATGCAGAATAGGTGTGAACGGTCACATTTGAGAACTAGGAAACCTAAAAGTATGACGCCAGTTAAAATGTAATAATGGTTAATAAGTAGGAATCTGTAACTTTGATATTTTAATTGTATTCATATCCAAGGTTTTGGCGGGTATTATAAAAAATAACAATAATAAAATGTATGTGTAAAATTTTTAATGAGAATGGAACTAGTTTAAAATAATGCTAATTGTATAAATATTCAATTTAAATAATAATGAATACTGGTATGTGCCCAAAAGAAGTGTTTTATTAATAAATGTAGTCATAAGAAGAATTTGGTGTAAGAAAATGGAAATGTTGGTGTGTGAGTGAAGCACAACTAATAGGAGTTGCTGACGACGAAACGGGCAAACAATCAAAGGTAGAAGGTGCAAAGACCATTTTGCCAAATTAAAGAAAAATAAATTGACCTCGAAGAAAGAAAGGTCCACAACGTAAGTGAAAAACAAAGATTATATAAACAAATACCAGATCTGAGTAAAAAGCAGAAAGTTATAAGAACGAAACTGCTAATTTGAACAACAATAAAATTGATTAAAAAGCAAATATCAATCACTTCAAAGACAAGCAAATTTAATAAAGTTAATGGTGTTCAAGGGAAAGTTTAATAAACGATATAACAGGAATCATTAATTATAGCATCATTAAAATTAGTTTCATGTTAACGTATTGATTACGTGAAATTTAATTTAATACAAATTTTTTAACTAACGATATTTTGAAAAACTTACTATTATTGAAAATACAGATTTATAATAAATAAATATTAATTTCCTCATATTAAAGTGTTATGCGCTTTTTATTGTGTACGTTCTTTTTAAATTCTGCCGCAATCTAACGAAGTTAAAAGTCGGACAATTCATTTTATTACAAATGCAAAAGGTAAGATTATAATATAACGTGATGAAACCGTGAGCTTAAATAATTTATAATAGTTTATTTTAATTAAATTAAAATAAAGTCATAGGACCATAGCAATAAATGGCGCCCAACGTGGGGTTTACGCCGTTTTAACTAACATGTCATAATAAGTTATCATGTGAATGTATTTCCTTTGTTTACTTTTAATTAATATTATATTATTCTGTGGCTAATATGTTTTTCTTACGGAATGCCCTTTTTTATATGATTCTCCATTGTATAAAATGATGTAGTTATATACTTCTGTTTTATATTGTCCCTTTTTTCATTTCACATAATTATTGTACTAAGCACAAAACCTAAAAGGATGTATTGGATTAAAGATTCTACACTATGAAGGAAATACTTACAATATCTAACCATTTATATTGACACCACTGACAGATTATTCTATTGGCAATTATCAAGAACTGCTTGAATTTAAATTTAGGAGGATGTTATCGTTATACAATTTTTACAACGTATTCGGAAAACTGTCTAATCCACTTATCTTTCATAAGCAAGGTTGAAATGCTTTTATTTAAAAAAACATGCACACCTCGGTGTTCATATTTATCCATTTTAAATGACAGCCTGCTGCACTCCTAGAAGCGTTGAATATTTTCTACAAATTACTTGTTCCATTTCTCATAAGTCTCATCTCATAAAACAATACCACACTTTGTAAATAATGAAATTTTCATGCATACGACTCACCCCTTTCGCTGACCTTGGTGTGACGTCACGACGAACCATTTCAAAGACACATCGCAGTATTGCGGAGATTCAGCCTGATAACATAATTTGGTCGGAAATACAGTCGCCGATTTTCATGAAAATGTAACCTACTTACTTTTATTGAACTATTAGCGTGGCGTCGTGTATTATTCAATAGGCAATACAATCAATCACACGTGTTGCTCGCAGTCGAACGAAGTGACGAGAAATCCCCCGCAAAGGCTGGAGGAAGTAATTTCAGTGGAGACTGATAAGCCTTTCGGGAATCTGCCCGCTTAATTCGGCAAAGCAAAACACGCCCTTTCGGCAATTATCTCGAAAAGAGCAGCAGCTGCGTGCGCTTTTATATTAATAAAAATTTTCCGAGAATTAATAAGTAGGAGCCGCGGCAAACATTTAATACCGTATTGGGGAATGTGTTGATGTTGTGGAGCCTTCAGAAGCAAACCTTGACATTTATAAAGCAATCTTCCGTTTTCTTTGGCATTCCTTCCTTCAGTTCTGTAACTTAATAGGCAATTCGCATTTGGGTTAACCGAGTAGCTTCCTAGCGTTACTTGTCCCTGTACTAAAACTGAAATAAAATTTGATGTAATAGCTCGTACATCAACTTATTGCTGCATGGATGTAAAACGGTACGTCTAATTTCAGCGGATCTTATCTAAACGGATCCAACTACACTTAAATTCACTCTGTTAAATTCAATTTACTACCAACAACACATCTGCAAATTATCTCCAGTGTTCTAATACTACCAATGTAATATTATAGAACTGCTAGGTGTTATATAGGTATTTGATGAATATCTTCATAATTTCTAAGAAATAAAATTACTTTTAATTGCAAATGCCTTGAAGACCACAAGTTTATTTTATTGACCTTCTTTCTTTCTATATGAGTGTATAGTTAAATTTCGCAATTGGTTAAATAAAATTAAATTAAATTCAAAATTGTCTCAATTTATACATTGATAAAACCATACCCATCGAATGTTTCGAACGTAAACTCGAAACTGAATGACGGAGAGGGGTCGTAGGCATAAGGAGCGATTAATAAATTTCCCTAATTATTATAACGAGTAGTAACCCAATAAATAAGGGCACCAAGTACAACAACTTACCGTAACATACTCCGCAGACTAGATGAAGTAGACGAGCTAGAATGGAAAACAGGCTGCAAAGAGTTAATAAATACCGAAGAAACATCAACGATACTACGAAAATACTAATACAGTGAACATTAACAACACCAGATGCATGAATGTAAAATGAACCCGAAATTCGAATAGTTAGCGCACAGAATTGCTTGAGCGAAGTAGTAAAAACACTAGCTGAAGTGACCTACGTCAGATGCCCCAAAATAGTTTTTAAATTACATAATCACGTATTATGCCACATGAAGTGACCTACTGAAAATATACCAAATTATTGCATAAAGAAAATCGCCGGCTAACGCACATATACCATTAAACGTATCTATTTACTATTCATAACAATCAAAACGGCACAATATAGCATCACAAAATACAAAGTAAATGACACCTGGTAAACAACAAGTAGTTATTCACCGGCTATAAAAGTACAATCAAGTTAAGTTACGAACACCAAAAACTATAATCAAAACTTCAACTTATACGATAATAAATTTGCACAATGGTCGGGATCCAATAAACTATAAATTTTTATCGCAAGAGGAAGTGTGAAATACAATGCCAGGTGCTCGAAACGTGCGAAGTGCGAAGCGTACTGTAAACTCCCAAAAGGGACTGTTGCGACAGGCTGGCGATTTCAGGAATTTTGTCTCTTCCAAGCGACGACTCTGCAATCCAACAGACGAACAGAATAGCAATACTAAACTACTTCACACATCAACTGATCTTCGACAAGTAGCACGGTGATGTACTCGTAGAAATCACAAACGCAACAAAGAGGAATAGAGGGGAGAAGAGAAAATCTCGGCTGCCATTCGAGCTTCAAGAAAGCCAGTCGACTGTGGCAACACGCGGAGCTGATCTCTTGGCCATCTTGCTACGAAATAAAAACAAGTTTAGTTACTCCAATTACATTTTACGAGTGAATGTACGTTCCAGGATGATTGGAAAAACCCAAATCCGCAATAACTAATTAACTGCTATTGCAACCCATTATGCAATAACTGCAACGAGCCAGGGGGCGCACAAAGGCCACGTGCACATACTTGCTGATTCAGCGCATCAGGACAAAGCGCTGCATCATCTTGTTGACACATCTCTTCAGCTGACTTCAAACTACTGGAGTCAGGACCGTAATCAGTGAATTTGAGTGCGGAATTTAAACATTGCTTGTAGATTCAGCATTACGCTCATGGACTGTTCAGTGCTACTATTCATAACGCATATAACATTTATTCATCGTGTATTCTTTTTATGTATTTTTGTGAATGCATGTTTCTTCTACAGAGTATATATCTTTTCATGTAAACTATTTAGTTTTCGTTTCTGACAGCGTTTACATGTACAATAATTACAGCATTATAGGTGAGCACGAGCAAGCCAGTAAGGGCAATATTGACATTTTTCTTAGCTGCACTGAGGTAAGAGCGAGTCTTGTACACATACGACTGGGCTAACCAGCATACAAAGGGGAATATAAGTTCATAGTACAGTAGAGTATAGGGCACGGGAAAATCCGCATTACAATTTAAGGTGCTCAAAGCAAGGGCTACATAAAAGTACCATTACAGTAACAAACTATAACAACGGCATTCAACAAATACGTACCACATGTAAATATTCTTTACTTTCTTTAAGTTCGACTTAATAGAAAAAGATCTATAACACCCTTTCCTGTTTTCCAGTTTCCCTCAAAATATAAAATCATGAATATGTTAAAAGGTTTCACATAAATGGGACGTCAACTTAATCCCAGGCGTTGATAGAATATATAGAACATCAGGGATCCATTTACTATCTTTTTAAACTACCTTTTTAACCATAATTTATTATTAATTAAACCACTTTATCAAACAAAGGAACGTTTCTTTTCACAGCTATGGCCATTCTAAATATGATCCGTTAAAATCTGTTAAAAAGGCACATGTGGTACTGGTTTGAACCCCCATTCTTTATTTCGAACTGCACCAGTTAGTAAGAGTTTCGTCGAGGTTGTTGTGCCACTTGAACAAAATATCTCGTAACTATACAGATGCCGTAAAGGATTCGAATTTTATTGGATACAAATTGTCTTCTTCTTCCTAGTCATTAACATGCCCTAGCATGGTGACACCAAGTACTATCATGTTTGCTTTACGAATATTTTCAATATTGCTGTATGTAGTTTATAAAACGTAAGATAAATCTTTCTCTAATTCAACTCCTTTTCCTTTCATAGCTAGAAACAAGTTATCCAAGCAACCCGGAAAAGTATTTTGTAGAGCTTCTAAATTGGGTATTGTCTTGATTAGACCAACGCAATTCATTTGCCATCAAAATAAACCTTGTACGTTGGGAGAGACAAACTCAACTTACGTACGAGATTGCATCAAAGGAGCCATGAGAATATAAACAGTTTGAAAAATCAACCACCTAAAAAGACAGAAAGATATAACTTATAACCAAACGTGTCACGATTAATGAACAGTGGAGTAACGGTTTATTGTTTTGGCGAAGATTTTTACACCAAGTTGTGTTTTTCAAAACGCTTGGTTTACATACCATTCTGTATCATTTGCCTTTTAGTATTCTTGATGAAACCTTTGACAGATAGGGCAATTCATCTCTAAGACCTCCAGAATTGACACTGTCGACATAAGAAATTTAATTCATACGTAAATTCTGCTACGTGCTGCAGAAAAAGGCGTTAGAAAAAATGGGTAAGACTTTTGTAGAAATAAATTTTGCAATCAACGGTTTATAGAATTAATTCGATATTTATTTAGTTTTTGCCATTATACGAGGGTTTTTTCCAACGTCCGATTCAGTAAGATTAAAAAACAAGAATGAAAATGAAATGTTTATTGCATTGAAAATGTAGATACATCTTTGATCTATATTTCTGCATAATCTCCATTTCGATTAAGGCACCTTTAAGACCGTGGCATGCGTTTTTCTATGCCCTTCTCAAACAAGGTTGCCTTCTGGCCATTCAGCCAAGCGTTCACGTTTTCTTCTTTAAACTTTCTACACCATTCTGGCACACAACCGTGGCTCATAAACTGTACTCACCTGATGATGCATTTCTGCTGAATTATGTGCTTCAGCGTTAAGCCTTCAGCCAGAAGAATATAAATTACGACTCACTGCGCCCGCCAAGTGTGAACTTCACGCCGTAAGCAATAATTTGCTTATCACTGGCTGAAAGCATAGATTCTGAAGGGCATAATGTAATCAAAATTTATCTTCAGATGCGTACAGTCTATGAGCGTAAACGGTTGGCATAGAGGCCAGGCGGCAACCTTGTTTGAGAAAAGCATAGAAAAACATGTGCCACGATCTCAAAAGTGCCTTAATCAAAATAGCGATTATGTAAAAATGTAGCTGAGAGATGTATCTACATTTACTATGTAATGAATATTTTATATTTATTCTGGTTTTTTATTTCTGCTAAATTGGAGGTTGAAAAAGACAATACCCTCCTAGTTCAGTTTTTATGTTTGAAACCAATTTGAAGTTGGGGTCAATGACTTTTAATCAACATAATAGTATTTCATGTTAATTTTAGTTGTGGTATCACTAATATATCTTACCAAAAAATATTTAAGTAGTAACACCAACATTCGTCAATCAGCTTCAATATCTCAGTTAACCTAACTTATATATTTAAGTCAGCGGCAGTCATACTAACGTACACGGCGTTTCTTGATCTTGACTTTTGCAGACGGAAAAGACTAAATGAAAGGTGAAAAAGAATAAAGCACTAGTACAAATTAATACTAAAATCAGCGTGAACAATACCGTTCAGTAGATGAATGTTTACCGGTTCTTAATAACTTCAGTTTTTCGAAGTAAACTTGAACTTCAAACTCATCTCATCTGGTTGTTTTCCTCTTTAAAGATTATAGCAAGAAACGACTAATGTAAAGAATAAAAATATCTTTCCTAATAGTATATTGTATGTTAAGAGCTGAAAGTGCATTCTTGCCGCTTGCGCATGAATATTAATGGCTGAGGCGCAGCCCAATCTTGTCTTACTGGAAGATTACGCTGCGACTCGAAAATGGAAACTGCGCCTAACGGCCGGCTCACTGAAACCTAAAGGGGTAGTTTCAAGGATGACGGTGGGCAATAATGGGAGACCTTTCAGGGCTGCGTCGGTTTGTCGAATAGACAACAGCAGTTCAAACGTTGAGTGCA
The DNA here is from genome assembly GCA_940337035.1 of Agriotes lineatus. NCBI lineage: Eukaryota > Metazoa > Arthropoda > Insecta > Coleoptera > Elateridae > Agriotes > Agriotes lineatus. The sequence goes on from OW679201.1 coordinate 106,403,698, forward strand.
AGCGTCGGCATCGGTGTACACGCTGAAGATACGAGTGTTTCTTTAAATATATCCAATGAGACAAAATTCCTCGACACTCTAACGAGACGACAATCGGAAATTTAGATTGATAAGTTGCGTTTTTGGGGCCTCGCATTTACCACAAAAGACATAGTTTGTCAAATTGTTACAGCACGGCTCTCCCAAGGAAGTACATTCACGGAGCGATAACGCTCACATCACGCACAAACTCTTTGCTCGACAACCCCTGTCCAACTACTGCTTTACTTCCCGCCTGAACTTGAGTCGAGACAAGTTTTGCAATTTTCTCACCCCTTTAACGCATGCATAATACTAGTGGCGGTGTCAATTTTCACACTGACCTCATAAGCGCAAAATTCAATGAAATAAATGAAAGAATAACAACAAAGCCTGCACTAATAGTAGCACCTGTTCGAAATGGAGACGAAAATTGCGATGGAAAGACGTAGTAGAAAAAGATCCGAGAATTTCTGACAATCGGCCTACTTTACCATTAACATTCAGTTTATTTAGTTTATGATCAGTTTAAACCACAGAATAATAATTTGTTAACAGAGGGGCTGCAACATATATGAAATACATAAAAAATTAAGTAATTTCATATTTTCTTGTTACTTACCACTCCTTTAAACTGTAGTTTAGAATAAACATGACCTTCCTTAACGTACACAGTAAAAGCGTCTAGAAAATGCATCAGCATTTCCGAAGGTGAAAACGTTCTCTACATCATAGTAGGTCGTCTCGTAATGCATGTCATACGCCCACTAATACGTACATTGATAAAGCACCATGTTACAATGCTAAAATTACAATTTAGCCTACAAAATAGCAGCGCAGGACATCGCATGCATGCCACATTGCGTGACAAAATGTGCATTGATACGGAAAGTTAGTATCAGACAAGTGGTACAAAAATGCCTACACTTTGATTTGAAAAATCCGAGCCGACTAATCTGCACTGAAGGGTCGCGAAATTGAGGAAAACTGTAATTATCTAAAAAATTAGTCACGCTAGTGCACGACTATTTTGGTCTTTTAATGACATACTTTTGTTGAAAAGGTTTCCATGCTAGGTATGGCAACATGCTATTACAATGAAGGAAAAACTACGTTGCATTTTAGAAATATAACTGAATCAAAGGATTGTGCGTATCATACGTAATTTCTATTTCAAGTAACAGTTCGACTGTCGCCACTTAACTTCGTTCTTTTCTATATAAATTCAAAAAACAGATTATTAATACACTAAGCAACAAGTAGGTAACGAAATAGCACATTTAAATAGCCACATTAAAACTTTTCTTCCATATCAAAAGTTGCAGGAATGCATAGATTAACTTGAACTTTTAACTACCACAATAGCATAATTTGCAGGAATAACATTTAAATTCCCCTTGTGAATTTTTATAAGACTAACTCACTCGAATAGTATACTTTTCCCAGCAGTTTTCCAAACTTTGCAGAACAAAACATCAATTAGAATGCACGAGTTTCTAGGGTCATATAAAGTTTAACATTTCGTGGCTTTGATATTGAGCTATATGTACGTTTCCCAAGACTTTAATGTGACCTAAGTAGAATCCAAAATCAAACCCGAACATTCACCCAAGGAATTCCAGTTGAAGTCGATCTCGAGACTGCAAGTGAAGGGCCAAGTTTCATCTCGATAATTTGCTCTTGATATCTCGGCGAGTTCCCGAGGAGTTGTGCTGGTCATATCGGCCAAATAACTTCATTCATCTGCTTATTTACCACTGGCTGGTCCCTTCTATTGATTTATATTTACTGCTCTCAGCCAAGCCATTAGGGCCATCCTTGGTCGGGCAATCGACAACTTCTCGAGTATTACTCGATGTCGAGTTTATATTGTCCGGAAACCTGTAAGTATTCGAGATTTTGCACTGACTGGATCTAATGACACTCGAATCTATTAGTATGCATTTTAGAAGAATGGATTGTATAATTTTGGTTTTTTCTATTACTAATTGGTAACACAAAGGAATAGAAATGACTACTTCAGAAAACCAGTCTCATGCAAAAATCTCCTCACAGTGCCTTGGAAAATAATAAAGATTGCATGAGAAGAGAAACTTGAAAAGTTATCTATAAATATAAGTTCTAAGCTAAAAATGTGTGGCCTTGCAACTATGAGCTTTGGAATAAAATGTTTTGATGCTTCGCTTCTCATCTTATGAAAATGTTAGTTGTAACATTGCTGTGTTAAAAAGCGAAAAGGGCACTTCTAGGTCAAATAGACATAGGGTGAGTCTATTCTGAGGAGCGGAAGTGATTCTGCCTAGCATAATTAGAGAGTCAATATTAATAGGTTTAGAGCCGTCACTGGGATATTAAATTCTGCCTAAGGTAAAGCTGACCCTTTGGTGCCCGTAAACTTATTAATGTTGACTTTCTACGTCACTCCCAAATTAAGTTAGACAGAATAATTTACGCTTCTCATAATAGACTCGCGCCGTGTCCCATTTGAGCTAGCTATGCGCTATTTGCTTGTTAATCGATACTAAATTATGGTTTCTTGTTATAACAAAAACTTGGCGCCCAACGTGGGGCTCGAAATGATCTTGCTTATAATTGCTATCCTTCGAATGGTCTCCCAACATCTGCCCCTGTTACTAGCTTGCCTCATAGTATCTTGCAGAGAACTGTTAATCAGCTTCTTCACTTAGACTAACTATCGTTTTAATTTTGTCTTAATTATTAGCTAATTACTCTAGACTGGCACTACCTTTATGTCTTATATGCATCAAGTATTTTATTATAAGTTGATATACAGTTTGAGATAGTCTTTGAACGTCTTTGATTTCATTGATAATGCATTCTTATCATTTCAACAAGTCGATTTTTTTCTATTCTGTGCTTTCAAATTACCTGAATATTCAGGTGTATCTACACACATCTAAGGCGACAGAACATGAAATAGACGAATTATGTCAAGTTCTCAATAGAACAATAAGTTTGAGACAACAAGAATGGAAGGTCGAACGCTTTGTGTGTAACGAAGATCGGCAATGACCAGTAGAGCTTCGTCAATGGGTTAGAAACAAGAGGCACTCTTTTGTCAGTTTACGTATTGATACAGCTATATCAAGATGTAAACAAATCCGTCTACGCATGTTTAACTTTGAAATGGAGCTTGACAATAAACGATGGACATTATTCAGGGTATCGAACTAAGAGATGCAATCGTTCAAATAATATCCAATATTTGCTGGAGACAAATAGCGATCCTAAGAATTTACAATAACCTTGCTGAGAAAGTGTTGATTTCCGTTATATACGAAACAGCTATCTGTTGTTTCTGATATTCTTCAATGTGTACACGGAACAACTGATTAGAGAAATAGCTAATAAACTGATAGAAAGTATTGTTGTGCACAGTACAGCGATCAACAATGTACTTAGTTCTACGATTTTACTGGTAGATATAGTTGAAGATCTATACAGACTTCTAGACATCGTTTTACACAGGATACATAAAGAATCAAATGCAACCAAGCATGTTAAAAACAAAAAACTTAAATATCTGGAGCACATGATGAGATATGCAGAAAAATATTACCCGTCCCAACTCGCTATGTGGGGAAAATCGCTAGCACAAGACCACCAAGAAGAAGAAGTTCATGAAATGACATGTTTAGGTTACTCTATGCTGCTGTCAACAAGACTATAATAGCTAAAATGACCGCCGACATTCACTAAGCGAATATGACATCCAAAGAAGAAGAAGAATTAAAAGTTATGTCTAACAGCAACCTGATATTCGCGAACAGGGTTTCTCTGCAACACACTTATGTCTAAATATTGCTGCTGCACTTATAAGTAGTTGCATCCGTTGATTAATTAGATAGGTAATATGGACAGAGGCGCAGGAATGCCATCGAAGAAAGTTGGATGTCGATGGATAATAGCAAACAGGGCATGAGTCCTACCATACGAAGAAGAACTTTATGTTAACGATTTCCTCATGTTTTTCCTCCACCTTTTTCTTTACTCCCGGGTTTATCTATCATTTTTATCTTATTACTCTGTTCCATTGATTAGACGTGTTGCCTTGTATTCATGCATTAGGTGAATCTTTAACTTTTTCCTAGTCAAGGCTTTACGGTTAATATTAGCTGTCTCATTAACATACGTTTGTACAGTCAAAATTTTATGGATGTGTAAACACGTACAACTAAAATGTGTAAATAGTTGTTAGGCTCTAGGCTCTCGTTAAACACTTGTACTATTTAGTATATTAAGTCTAATCTCTAAATAGTCAATGGTCAACTCTCCTTTATTAAAATAAAATCTCACACTCGTTATACATTAAAACAAAAGCTTCCCAACGCTTTTTTCGTTTGCTCCAAATTCGTAATATTAATATTTAGGCATGATTACGTAAGTAATAGTATTGATAAAGATTTACTGCACAGAGTAGAGTAAGCTCCTTGCGAGATCTTTAACACAATTAATTGCGTAGAAGACACGGGTGGCCCTTCGATTCTGGAATCTGCGTAGGGTTGTAATTTCTTCTTTGGTATAAGCTGTGTTGAAATCCTGTTGGCTTATATTTATATATGGGTTGTGATGGTACTTTTTCCCGTTCCCTATACTCTACTTTACTATAAATTTGCTCTTTTTTTACTAGTTAACTCAGTCGTAGCAGCACAAGACCCGCTCTTACCTCAGTACAGCTATTGGAATGTCAATATAAAGAGTTCCAGCCTGCCCGCTGTCACCTATAATTCTGGTATTATAGATACATATTCTGCCAGAAATGAAAACCAAACAGTTTACATGAAAATACATATACTCTGTAAAACAACATACACGCATGAAAATACACAAAATATATATGTTATATGCGCTATTGACAATATCAGGGAACAGTCTACGAGCTTAGTGCTGAATCTGCATGCCAGAATATACTCCTGAAGTGTAGGTATTAATAATTAGCAACGCCAAGTCAAAAAACCAACAGTGCTAATAATGTTTAAATTCCGCACACAAATTTACTTAATGCGGACCTGACTCCAGCAGCTTAAAATCAGCTGACGTTATGTGTCAACATAATGATGCAAGGGCCTTGTTCTGGAGCGCTGATTGAGCAGTTGCTTTCAGCACGTAGTCGCTTCGTAATTCGCTATTATGATTCAGCTCCCAGTTTCCTGGACCGGGCATTCAAGCGTGGGTTTTATTTATAATTAATAATTAAACTTGCCTTTACCTCGTTGCAAAATAACGAAGATGTCAGCTCCGTAGCTACTCCCACAGAATTCTTACGTTAACAAAGTCGACTGGCTTCCCCGCAGCTCGATTGGTAGCTGGAATAGCAACTTCTTGCTATGAACTGCTGTATCTCGGGGATGCTTCCCCAAGCTGGCACTTTATAATACTTCACGTGGCGTCCCTTTTGTTTAGACGTATGCGCAGATCGCTTATTACTGCGTGACTGAAACCCCGCTGCCTCCGAAGCGAAGTTTCACCAAACCGCGGCGCACTTCTCTGTTCGAGCGCGCAGAACATTCATTGGAAGTTTTAAATACGCAATTTGTCTTAAATATTATAATGTAAAAAATACAGTTTTGCTTCATCCTGGCAAGGTGATTATTAAATACCAAGGTGACACGAACTAGCTCTTTACAGGCTGAATTACCAAAGTTTTATCCATCGCTAGATGGGAGTTGCAGCTCATAAACCAAATACATCTTGCAGTATTGGAAACCAAGATAAAGACCCCGAATTTGTAATTATTTGTTTCAGGTTATTTTTTTATTCAAACGAGCTGTCAAATATTTGAGCTCGTTTTTTGTGAAAAAAAGGTATTACACAACAAAGAGTAAAGGTGAAGTGTATGGACTTTTACTTTTAATCGCCACTACTCCAATTTGGTGAGTGATTTTGTAGAAATTGAGATACTAGGTTGATATTCTGATGGGATGAGGTGTCATCTGTTGTAAAGGTGGCCATTTCTGCTCAGATAGTCGTTCTTAGATCTGCTGTATTGCAATGGTCTTAGGCCCTACGGCTCTGCTCAGCTTGCAGTACAGTTTGAAAATTAAGTCACTAAGCGCAGAGTTGGGGTGTTTTATCTAGCTGCAATGCTAAGTTTAAATGTCAATCAGTAAATGCATTGAAAAAGAGATGCTTCTATTAAAATAAATGAATTGATTAAGGAACGCAAAGGGGCAAACATTCTTTTTTCACAGGGTTGCAGTCTAAGTTCAAATTAATTAATTATTAGGTCTGGGCATAATGAATAGCCAAACCAAATAAAATAAATAATTACAAAAAGGTTTGCTATGGGCAGGTCATTGAAGCGTAGATTTCAATATAGCTAATTAGGTACAATTTGTGAACGATCTTAAAAGGTATAAGCCAGAAAAATAATAATGTTGCAACGAGCAATTAAGAAGGAAATAAAATAGCAATTGTGAGAAGCAGGCATGACATAATAAAACAAGGGGAAAAGCAAACAGCAACACAGGAGAAAAAACGAGTGAAAAGAAAACAGTTGGACATCGAAAAACATGTATGCAGGAAGTGTACTCTTAAAGCTAATAAAACGTATAGTGGCGCAAAGAGACATTTTGACTATTAAAAATGTAGACAATATTTTAGATATAAAAAATGTTTAAACTTAATAATTTGTAAGAAAATTTAATTTAAAAAGTAATTGATTTGAACTTGGTTAATTTCCGTTTTTATAGTTATTAGATTAGCATTTGTTTATAACGGACATGGGCCTTTGTGTTGAGCAAGTGTCAGAGCTTCTGTGAGAGTGTGGGTAGCTATTTCCCCAACAAAAAAATAAATTTTCACAAGAAGCACTTCCGAGGCCGTTCGCCAGCGATCCAGCTCGAGATTTCGACTTTCGATTCGGGGAAAAATAAGGTTCCTGAGTCCGAGATTTCGATTGCAGCGCACCAGTGAGGACTGTACGAGACCGTATAGCAGCAACAGCACCGGAGAAGACTATTGCAGTGGCAGATTCCAGTTGGAGCACCTTTCCGAGGGTTGTAGCGCACCATCTCAAATCTCAAGGTACAGTTTTTAACTAAAAGTATCGGCGTTGGCTTCTGGAAATTTGTACGACTACGAGAACAAACCTTACTGAACAAGATCCAAGTGTATTAAAGTAGCCAGCGAAGGCGCATTTCAAATTATTAACCGGAGTCCAGTTGTGAGGTTAGGTAAAGATTAACAATTGCTCAAATTCGAACGGCGTTGCTCCTGACGACATATGACAAATTAATTCCTGAAACAAATGAGATTTATAACCGCCAAAGCAGTACAATTTAAATAAAATACCTGTTCGTATGTTCACAAATTTGAATTTTAAAGTCAAAAACGCTTACTGCCAGATTTAAACTACTTTGTGTAATTTGACAGCAGCTTATACATTTGCGAATGCGTATTTGTAAATAATTTGACAGTGGCGTACCACATTAAGGTAAAATTTTACAAATTATCAGGAACTCACCCCTTTTGAATGGAGTTGATTGTCTACCGAGCTAGCGTTATGAGAATAAAATTGCAGGTAAGTAAGATACAAAAGACGGCATAATACTTTTTATTTTGAGTAAATATAATTAAAATTTCAATACCAAGCCAGATTATTTTAATCAATTTAACTCTTACATTAAAATACATAAAAACGGGGTTGTTAGATCAAACCATCTCAATATATAGGAGATGTAGCAAAGCTTTCAAGACACCACCTAGAAGAACTCATAGTTGAATGTTAACTAATGAGTCGACGTCCCCCTATCTCGCAACCACGTTTTCTATTTATTAGGTATAAAATTAACACTGTGCAATACAACTTTTGGTGCAGCGACATTGTAACGCCATTTTGTTTGAAACTGTGGCAAAATATCCTTGTTGAGAAAGATCAATTGTTTTATATTGGTGACAGTTTGTAACGGTCCTAAAATATTGTTTCTTTTCATTTTTTACAGTACATTCGATCACCCTTCATGTTGTGGTTGTCAGTTTACCTATAGAATTGTTAGAATTGCAATTTGCCCTGCTCTTTTTAATTTTTTGTATACAACTACAGAGCAGAGCTATTTCCCGATCGCACTTTTGACAAATTTGAAAATCAACTTTACTTCCGGTGTTGTAAGACGCATTTTTCAAACTCAAAGTTAAGATGTGATCTTTAGTAAACGAACTTATTCCGAAAAATCGTAAGTAATTGAGATAGTTTCGAACGCTTTCACGGCCTCGTCTAAAGAAGAGTTTCGCCTCTGGCATGGTTTACCCGTTGGGCTACCGTGCTCTTTTGCTTTTCCTCCTGATGAAGCTCCTTACAAAAGTAGGCGAAACGTTATGTTATTAGACCTCAATAATGACACGGTCCATTTCCGGATGTCGTTTGTTACTTAATCGTCAGTCATCTGCTGCACATTTGGTTTTTACAGTTTGCTGCATCCGTCTCATTTAATCAGGAGTTCATAGTATTTGGAAGTAAAACCACTTGTTAATCACTGTACATCTCTGTCCGATTTCAAATAACCTTGATGTTTTCCACATTGTCTTTAAGAGACTCTTAATAATCATCAAATGCTGAAGAAGCCGTACATTGGTGTCGATTGTTTGTTGAGCTGCAAATAACAAGCTAAAAAGCTCTACCACCTGGCAGCACGGATGTACTCTAACCAATTGCGAATAACATCCTACAATAACCCAACAAGGGGAGTAAGGCTTATTCGTCTGTACGTCATAAGCTGTATAGAATATGCCATTGTACAGTCGTGTTCAAATAAATCTGGGACAATGTTTTTTTCATAGGTAGGTTGAGTTAAGAATTGAAGAATATCTCCATGGGTTTCCTGCTATCAGAAAGAGTTACATTAACCTTTGACAGGTAAATGAAATTTGTAACTCTTTCTGATGCAGAAAATGCATGCAGATATTCAATTCTTAACTCAACCTACATATGAAAAAAACATTGTCCCAGATTTATTTGAACACGACTGTACATCTCTTCTTAGATCTTGCGTAATCAATTAATCTGGTAGTGTATATATACCGAATGGAAACCACAAAAGGTGAGCACTATTTATATGACTATACCCTTTCTTTTATTTAACTGGTTAATGGCGCATCAGCAGCTAGGCTATTAGCGCCCTATAAAGATAGAGTTATAATTAAAGCTGATAATTATATGCACTCAAATTTACGAAAATATGCGCATATATATGCATACATTTTGTTGAGTATATGCACCCAAAGTTATAATATATGCACATAATATGCTCTAATTTTTTGAAAATAACTAGGAGTTTTCTAAATATTGTAAAAATTTTAATTATTTTGTATAAGAATATTTATTTTTCTAATGTTTATTCAAAGATGTCATTCATTTTAACGTTTGACTATATAAACGTGGACTACCAACGCCAACTTTACGTTGTAGGTAACATAAAAATAAGATTTCCCCTAACACTGCCAGACTATTATTCACCCAACACTCGTGAAATGGATTCTATGTTGGTTGATTCCTTATATGTTGTTTCTACAGGAAAAGTGGGTTGCTGGCAGTCTATGTTTATACAGGGTGTTCCTAAATAAGTGTGGCAACGGAACACTGTAGATTCGTTGAGCAAAAATATAATGATTTAACTCAACTTACCTATATACAAAGTTGCTTAGTTTAGCCGCTAGAGGGTTTTGAAAAAATTTAAAAAAGTTAATCGCTTTTAAAGCCCTCTAGCGGCTAAACTAAGCAACTTTGTGTATAGGTAAGTTGAGTTAAATCATCATATTTTTGCTCAAGGAATCTACAGTGTTCCGTTGCGACACTTATTTAGGAACACCCTGTATAGTCAAAGATTTTAAGAGGGACTTTCCCTTTCCTCTGCTTATTTCGATAAGCGCACTGCATTCCAGCTGTAAGAAGTAAAAGTATATATCTCAGTTGCACATAAAAAATTTATTAATAATTTAATGAAATAGTAAATTTTACAAAAAAAATCTCAAAAAGTTCATACATTACAAATTATTGCTAAATATAACCAAATATGCAAAAATCCAGAAAGTATGTTCAAAATCGTATAAATATGCAAAATGAAACTTGGCTTAAACGATTTGTTTTCATATAATTAGTATACATATGCAAAAAGTTTCGCCAGCATATCAATTATAGAAAATATGCATTTGCATATAATATCAGCTTTAGTTATAATAAATTATATGATTTACGTTCTAATATAAAACTGATAATTTTAAGTTCACTTATATTGTCATTTTTTAACAATTCACTTAGAAGTGATGACGAGTTCTAGATTCTGAATATAGATGACATTCTAAGATGATGTGTGCTATTGTGAGCTGAACATTACACGCTTCACATGTGAGTATACCTTAGACTCTGACATTTGTTTAATTTAAGAATGTATTATTTGTATCAAATGTAAAAGTCAAAGGTGTAGTGATATAAATAGTGTTCACCTTTTGGAGTTTCAACTCGGTATATACAATATATGTTTCGCCGTACTGCAAGGGCTAATTCATGTACAAATTTGAAAAACCGCAGTTTTTGCTAAAAGAATCATTAGATGCCTTTAGTTGGATCTATTTGATTATACTCGATTTGTTCCTGTTCATTTTTTATTCGTCTAAGCATATTTAAATTATTGTTATTGTTAAGTCCTAATCTATTTTGAATACAGTGAAATACTACATAACAAAATACTTATTCGCTGCAACACTAAATATCAGACGTATGTCAGTGGTATCCAAATGTCTACATTAAATTTAGAATTAAAGTTATTTATAATTTATGAAAATATGTAATTCTATTTCAAAGCAACCTCTTTTCTGTTCACTGGGTGGAATGTTTCAGCCGTAGTTTTTTTATTAAACTGTCAGTGAAAGAGAACTCAGAAAACTTGTTTTTAGAAGAAATATCTAGGTCAATATTTCAAGAGGAACTTAATTATCGTCTTTGATAATAAATCGCTCTTGCGGAAGAGATGCTAATTTTCGCCTTGATTTATTTGCTATGGAAATACTAAAACGTGATCGCGTTACTTATAAATTATTTACCGCGATAAGGCTTATTTTGGGTTTTCAGCAAAATCATGAGAAATCGTCATCTCTCCACTGAACAATATAAATAAAAAATCCTGCAATTTATCATTGCAGGAGAAGATTCTCGAAGGATCACGATAAAAAACTAATTAGCTTAAAAATTTAAATGGTCTGCTGCCCTATGCATTGTTAATCAATGGACTTCCGCTCGCATTTTTGCGTTAATCGGATTAAGCGACTGACAAATTTAATAAAATTCTGTTCTACCTAGGGCAGACTTTCAATTTATGTAACGCGACGTGTAATAGGATTTTCCATCGATTTCGATTGGATACAATTTCTGTTCGTGTCAGTTGGATTTTCAATAAGGTGCATTCCGCATCGAGGCTTGCTAGATGAAATCACATATTGTACCGGAATATTATTTCGGTAACCAATGCTTCCAATAGGTTCCAAGCCCCAATACCATACTGCAGCAGAAGCATCCGGTCTGGAAGCTTTGAAATATAAATTGGATTTTGGCGAACACAAGAGGCGCGAATGCAGATGTTTCTTATTTTTGGATACTGCAGAAAGCCAGTTTAATAATACTGAAATAAAAAAATGCGTCTCAATATCAACGAAACACAAAATTCTAGAATCATCTGCACTTAACATGCTTAAGGCACAGCAGCATATGCCTACTCTTTCTGTAGACCGATTAGTTCACTGTAGATAGCGTGGATTATTCTACAAAAGCTTAAATCAAATGAAACTCAAAGAGCGCCAATGAGTTTAATACTACAATAATGCCCATATACTGCTTCAGAATGGAAAATATTAACACAATAGGATGAACCCGGTATAAAAATAATAGCTCTAAAGTAATACTACTATAAACCAGGAAAAATCGGGCGGAAAACGATAAGAATAGGTTTCCAATCATTGTAAGTAATAAAAGCACGTATTGAAATAAACAGAAGTAATAAATTACGGTAAAATACATTTAAATAGGCTAATAAAAACTCGAGATAGCGTACATAAGTCACCAATAGCCAGCGAAGCCTCCTTACTATGATCACAAGGCAAAGTTTGATCTTGGTTATAAGCACCTGCAATATAACTTGGCTCGAAAACTAACAGGCTAGATTACCTCTCGTAAATAGTGGTAAAGCACTCACAGTGCCTTTACGTAACTAAACTAATCCGTCCTAATGACGTGGAAATACTAGTCCAATAACGTCGCCTTCAAATCAAATCCAAAAAAATCCATACCTAAATTAGCAACAGGCACGCAAAACCATGTACACTTGGTTTCATTGAAATCGACTATTCCTAAAAAATCACGTAGATGCCTTTTTACTTTTTTTCTAACATAAATAAGGCTCTATTTAATATATCTAGCTACTATTAGTTGGTACTTCGAGTATCCAGGTAACTATCAATATAGGTTTACACATCCAAAAATGTACCGATTTCAATGAAATTAAGTGTACATGAAAACGACGACTCAGCGCGTCAAATATCGGGAACTGAAATGCAGGAAATCAACAATTTGTAACAGGCCTAAAATTTGGGAGCCGTGTGCGCCGTCACGGTCTAAGAGAAAATCGTGACGCTATATGAATTGGGAACTTGCTTTGATAATTCTTTTAAAGATGGTTCAGGGTAGCTATTGAAGTTATGCAAAAGTCGCTCACTGACTGATAGTTAATAAATACAGAGTATTTACTGATTAGCACTTCGCCCTTTTTTCTTTATTTCTTCACTTCTAGGTCTTTCCTGCAAAGCTACCGTCTGTCCATGCGCCACACGTACTCTTTTACAACCTCTAGTGGTATTTCCTACAACTTTCATTAGTATATCGATAGCGTAAGTCCCTTGATGTCAGATAAACAACGAAATTCATTGAAGAATGACCTATAAATGTTTATTTTAAATAAGCGAAATTTAGGTAAAATCACTGTAAGCAGCTCAATCGGATGATGCAACTCAGTCTAAAAATAGAAAAAAAATGTATATTTTAATAGACTTGTTAGCATCAAATCGATTCAACAGTTAACCCTCTCAAAACAAAACCAATTTTATGACTACTTTGAGACAGTTGCCGGCCAGCTAGCCAGGAAGACAGCGTGCAGCTCTTTAACTACTAACACAAGATTAAAAGCTAAAAGGGTGCCAACGAATTTCCAGGCATTCGTAAACTCAAGTAACATATAATTTCCTGAAAAAAGCTCAATCACGCACAGATAGCAGTAACAAATAATGGTATAATAGTTTCTAATTCGTTAGAATTCAGTACACATGTCACATAATTAATAGTACAAATTGCGAGTAATCATTAGTAGGAGTTTCAAATTGTCCGGTCTAAAGTTAATCAGTAGTACAAATTTCAAACTAAATGCTTCCACAACAGTACTAACAAAGGTACAAACATGATCCACAACAATTTAAAATTAAATGCGGTCGCAATTAACCAATTGGTTGGTACTCAGGTACGCAGTTCGTGAAGCGAACTGTACAATAGCACCCGACGTCCGAAATGGTAGCAATCGGGTGACCTTCTAACAATGGTTCGCTGATCGCATCTTGTATAATTTCACTTAAAAGAAAGAAAGACAAAACCTGACCTTAACTTTATTTGATCCAAGTAAGCGGAAGTTCGCACATTCGAAGGTTGGAATGCAGGTGATAACAGCTCGAAACAGGCAAATGGCGATGATTCGGTCGCGAGGATGGCATTTCAGCTGCCAATGCTGATCCTATGTGTTTCAGGAGCTCCGCACTGGTGGCTGAAAAAAAAGCAGAACCCAAAATAGACTCATGGATGCTTTCGATAAGAAGCAGAGCAAACAGTTTCGAAAGAATTTACCCCAGAACTTGGGTCAACGTGCAGCTGAATGACAGGTAAAGCGCATATAAAATTCGCAAGAAACAAATCCTCCACAGAACTGCCCGGGCTACAACAATCCGCTACTTCTGCGGGGGCCACTAACTAAAATAACCCAATTCTGTAAGCCAGTAAGGCCGTAGGGCAATTTCAAAAACGCTACAACCACGTCACCATCACGGCGTGCTAGAAAAAAGACGCGTTCAAATAAAAGCCAACATTCGAGTCACTTGGCATAGCAGATAAAAGTCAAGAAAGGCCGTAAGTGCGCGAAAATACGAAAACAGGCACCACAGACATTAAAAATATATACAGCGCATACACCGAGCTGTCAAAATAGTAGAAGCGCTTCTAAACCTAACAGACTGTAGAAGTTGCTGCTCTAGAAAGTGATGTTAAAGTTGACCATCTGCAAAAGCTGTAACGAAAGTGAACATACTTATATAATGTATTGGTTTCAGAACGTCATAAGACGTTGTCTGATGCCTTTCCTTTATTCCTCGTGATTATTCTATTCATATCCCAGATCTCTTACACTCATTGTTGTGGTAACGCTTGATTGATTCATTAAATTATAGTCAGGGGTTACGCAAGTTTCTTGCACTTTAACTCTACGGTCTTTCGTGTACCCCTAGTCCCATCAAGGTATTTATATACTTTCAACGAGTTGCACTATATTTCTTACGAGGTGCTTGTGTGTGAAGGCTATTCAACGTGCAATTTTCCCACAGAATTACTGCGGTAGGGCGTTGGGTTGTCAAACATTAAATTCAAGCTGTTTCTTCTTCTTCTTCTTTACGTAGTCTATACTGTCTACAGAATGTACTTCTTCTGAATATATCTATTTTTTGCACCTTTCTACAAGTGGTAGTACACTGGTACAAGTACCGCCAGTCTTCTAATCTTCTTCTCAGAGAAGGTACTGTGCTGACTCAGGAAAACCGCCTAAAAACCTTAATAAGAGTAGACGGCCACGGAAATCGAACCCACGACCTCCCGAATGCTAAGAAGACATAAGAATGTAATGAGATTAATGTTGTTGATTTCATTAGAAAAAATATTACAGAAGCAGAAGAAAATGGTGAAGAAGTTAACGAAGAGGGAAAAGAAAACGAAGAGGAACATGTGGAGGGAGAGGAAGAGAACGAGAACTTACTTAAAACAAGGAAAACATGGATTAGGCCTACTGGGGAAACCATGTAAATAAACGTACGTTGCACCCTACCTCCGAGGTGGTGTGGAAGTGATTGCACTGCTGCTCATTATTTCTCGAAGGTATAGCGTGAAAACGGTTTGTTATACGTAAAAAACCTATATAACCTTTTTTGTAGAGAATTTTTTAGCCTTCATTTTTTGTAATAGCTATAAAAGTTATACGACTCATAGGAAGCGAGATGCTACTTGTTTCCGCCTAATGTAACTGGACTATTCGTTATTTCTCACTTTAACGTTGTTAGTCTGATACATGCTATTTGTAAGGTTAACTAGTTGCAATGTAATTCCCTATTTTGATAAATACAATCCATAATTTGCCTCACTTTATGAGGTCAAATGCTTTTTTAATAGTTCGCAAGATGCTTCTTCTCCTTCCCCTTTATCCAGCATCTATTCATCCACCATTGAACATAGACCCCTCCCCCCCCCCTACGTTTTACCACCCGTTCCTGTTGGGACATCAGTAATAATTTTGTTTGACCCGCCTTATATTTCGTCAACTAATGTTATGGGCATCCTCCTAGTATTTTATCAATCCAAACTCTATATTGTATTAGCTTTTTTATCCACTCGGTTATCGTTTGTCACAGGGAGGATGCACTGATAGAATACCTGACCTGACCTTTTTTCTCTCTTTCTAGGTGCTCAGTAAAGATAAAACTTTGTTTAAATTTCCCTGGAATGGCTTACGTTAACTTGTTCAAGAAAAAAATGTTTATTCAATTACTGGGGTACAAGTAATTCGGTAGTGATGAAGTAATGCAGTCATTAATTCCCATAAGTTACTGCATACATTTATCAAAATCCCGTTTTCTTCTATCAATGTCATAATGAACCTACTTCAACAGACTGTGTAGTACATGGTCATACACTGCTTTTTTCAAATATGTTAATATGAAATTGTTGTATTAAAACGTTGTTCGTCAGTGAGCTTGTCACCAAAAAAACAGGGTAGTAAACAATGTTCAGAAACGTCTCCATATTTTGCACGGACAACATTTTATATAAGTGAAGAATTGACACAGACTTGGATTTGTAACCTTTCACCAACGAATCTACAGTAAATATCAACCTTAAACGCTGCATTATAAGTGGAAAAGATATCCAAACAGTTTTCAAACGAGAATATGCACCTTTAGTCATACACTTTGTGGCGTTCAACAACGTCCTTCCATCTACCTTTAAATTAAAGCCTATTAAAATACCGAAGAATCCTCGCATGCCTGCATCCTCAAAGATATGCGTTTGTTTACAGGAGTAAAAATAGCCGGCGCTCCTATAAATTGCTGGAGACGCTTAAAAATAAGACCCGAGTTTTTATTTAAACCGGCACATGCAGCGGCCCGAGAAGGTGGTAGACAGGAATTAATTTCGTCCAGATTTATATTAGTTTTCGTATTTCGGGCGCCCGCTGTCTGCAACTCCTGCCCGTCACTGCTTGTAAGTAAATTGGACGGACGAGATGTGACAATAAAGGAATCGATATATCAAGCAAATCCTTCTGCGTGTGTAAACACCCTCTGATATGCTGTCAGGCTTTTTTGACGTGTCTATTTGGAAGGAACTGGTTTCCAGATTTTGCAAATATTTTATTATGCACTGAATGTTTATTTATAGTCGCGCAATTATATAAAGATGTTTAAGAAAAGCGTAGAAACTCTTGTAAGTACAACTTACTTGCCAAAGTAATGAAAACAGTTACACACTTTGTGTCGATCCATACTCCGTTTTCTATTTTTAGAAAAAAAGAACGATCAAACCATGTTACTGCATAGCATCTCTTACTTGCTTAAAAGTAACCTATCTGTAGGTTAGAAATTGTTAGGCAGGAGTTATTACTTCAACTTCGATTATTTCGATATAATATATAACCAAAAAAGCATATGAAATAAGCTCCTATTACCTGCAAGGTAACAATTTTACAGGCCTTGAAATAGCCCCTTGAGGTATTCCATTGTTTTTCAAAAATACTGTAGGTGTAATAATAAATACATTGAATACAACTTGAACCATATCTTTTGTGAGCGTATGAACCACAAAATATCAATGCCCTGATAGGAACCCTTGGAGTATTCCATTGTTTTTCAAAAATACGTATTTCAAGAAAAGATTAACGGTATTAGTTTTACAAGGAACGCCTTCATATCAATAGGGGTCCCGAGTGGTGTAGCTTGAACAAGCGTCCACGTTCGATCAGCAGAGTTAAGCAACGCTGTCTCTGGTCAGAACTTGGATGGGAGTTCCACGGCTGCATCTCTCGGCGCCTCGTGGTACGGCTATCACGGAAAAAAGTTGGTCACGGCGGTCATACAACATCATGACAGTCGTTAGTGGGGTTGGAAGTCCTCATAACTGCACAGCGACGCCTATAATTGGCCTAACGGCTGTTGGCTGAGTGCAAATTAAATAAATGAAATAAATTAAATAAATTAAATAAATAAATAAATAAAAGAACTTCTAATGGAGATAAATTAAAAAACTATAAAATAGTATATAGAAAAATTAAATTCCTTAAATTATAGCATTATTTTTGAACAGAACTAGTGTTTCGTCCTATACATTTTTCCTACCAGGAAACACATTTTCTCATTCCGTTGATAAAAAATGCTTTCGTTTCCTATTTAATCCACTCCTGCACTGCAGCTTTAACCTCCTTTTCCATCTGGTATAAGTTTTCAGCATAAGGGCATAACTTTAGAGAGTAAAAACTCGGAAGGGGTTCAGATCCGAACTGTATAGTAGGAGTAGAATAATTTTAAAATTCAGAATTTGAATTGTCAGCGCAGTGTCTGTAGAATCATGTGGTATTCAGTTGTTTATATCCATACCGCCGATTCGCCGCGGATAACTCGCCGCGAAACCCGACTGATCATGGTCCAACTCGCCGCGGTTCGACTCCCCGAGGTCTGACTCGCTGTAAAATACTGTAATTCTACAAATTCGTTTTTATATTTCTTGAAAATATTCATGTTTGTTTCATATTTTTATTAAAGTTGTGATTGTAACATTAGCTTTTTGCCTGATCATCCAGGCTCTTATAATTACAAATTAATTCTCTTGAAATAGTTACTTCCAACGACCGGACCATTTACAAGTAATTTAGGATTTTTTGGTTGTAAAATAAATATAGGTTTGCATATTTGCGTCTTTAATAGGCCGTTATTGCCTTTGTTGTATAGTAACTATTCGAGAGTTTAATCTTGTAATTGCAAACTTGGGAGTGAAAACATTTATATTAATATCAAATAATGTAGATTTACTTGTATAATAACATATAAAAATTTCGTTTTTGTATTTTGATAAGTAAAAACATAGCGAGCGGATAGACGGATATCCTTTTATATGAATAATAAATAAATGCGTTTACTCTGAAACTGCAAATTTTATTAATCTTTGCATCGAATTGGTCTGCGGCGAGTAAGTCCGCGGCGAGAGGGTCTGCGGCGATTCGGCTGCGGCGAGTCTGCCGCAGCGAGTTGTACCTTTACATCCTAAACCAACTGAAAATGTTATTAATCTTTGCAGCGAGTAAGTCTGCGGCGAGTAAGTCCGCGGCGAACTGGGTTTGCAGCGAGTTGTACCTTTACATCCTAGACCAACCTGCTAATGTCTATAGTATCTTCCTCATACACCTATTTGACAAAATAGCGAGTCTCGGTCAGAACCAAGTGTTCCCCATTTAAAATTCGATAACTTCGTGCTGCTTAAACGAACAGAGGTACACGACTCAATTCTAAGGGTGATTGCTAACAAATAGAAATAAGTATTTTAAAACTACTTAACACTTTTGCATCAAATATATGTAGCTGTCAAGCGCGGAGATACGCATATGAATACTCCGTTACAATGTTCAAAGCCGCTGTTGGAGCAGTTACTCATTAGCTCAGTCTTTCCTATAAATATTAAATACAGTCTGAACCAACGCTTTATATTCTTATTTGCCGCAAAACTGCAATTTTCTTCAAAAGTCTATTAGAACACACTTTTGATAAAAAGTCGTCGAAAATTAAAATTAGCCGGTCGGCAGTCCAGCAATTGACCAAGCAGAGGGACTCTGCGTCGGTAACTGCTATTGTTCCATAAAAGTATCTGTTCGGTGGAACCTCCTACGGTGCCAATTTGGAAAATTTATGACGATTATTGGATATATCCCGCTTTCCAAAACTCAGCCTGCTTATCTGAAATTCCGACTTCCATCTCGTTTGAGTCTAGTGAATTTTCATGTCGACCTCCAATCGGATACAGCAAACCTCAACATCTTCCCGCTATCTATCGTTTCGCAACTATCCTGTATCCTGGCGAAGCTCTGGAAAAAACATCTGGTTAGCGTGTGGGTTCACACCGATTGCTCGTAGTTATTCTTTAAACTTCCGTTGCTCATGCTTCCGACGAAGCCCTGGAAACAGATCTTCCACGTATCCTGTAAAATTGACGCCAGTGTTACCCCTTAAAGATGTTCATTTTAGTTGGTCCGACGAAATGTGTTTTTATGACTGATATCTTAATAGACTTCCTAAACTTTTAAGTCAAATAAGCTATTTTAGTTTCCCCAGTATATCACGGGTGACAAAACTCCAGGTTCCATACACAATAACAAGAATTTGTCTCCGTGTCCCTTAATTTGACTATGGCAAGCAAGCCCCTGTCTTTTCATTTTAAGAGCCTTACGCCATTGACCTACCGGACACTTTTTAGGCCTGTTGCAGGTCGTAAGCAGGGTTTCTCCTGCAACAGATTTATTTAGTGACTTGTTTTAAAACTGTGAAAACTTATTCTGTGATTTATGCCTTTAAACAAAATAATTTCACAAAGGCGAGTAGAGGTTTAGAAGCTCAAAAGTAGTTATGTTTTCTGGGTACTTAAAAACTCCAAAAGTACGCCGAAAATTGTTGAATTGTCGAAGTGTTGTTTCCCCCATTGTTTAAGCTACAATAAAACGAGATCACAATTATCTCATCTTAACAACGTCACATATATCCGCCCACACACCTACCGACATCCAAAAATATGCTTTAATGATTGTGATGACGCATAAAAACTACAGTATAATAATAACAATAAAGTAATGCTGTTGAACCTAAACTTCTA